>OX328128.1:86129932-86729932 GCA_946811695.1 Gonocerus acuteangulatus | reverse complement strand
TGAATAGGCTATAAAGAGGCTAATGGTACAAACGACAACCTTCTCCCAAAATGGCTCTAGAATGGACAAGAGTGAGGTTTTTACATATGTACGGCATTAATCAGCTGTGTCGAATCAATAGAGTCCAAAATATAAAAATCGGTTAGAAAAAATGTTTTGATCATTTAAAAAAAGTAAATTAAATTTAGTCAATGACATTATTAATTTTTTGTAGGTAATTAATAGATATACTATTTAATGTTTTATTTCTGTTTCATTCAGTAATAACATTTTTCCTGTTTTTTATAAGCCATTTACACTAGTTAATGAACTCGTCCAATTGTTTAATATGGGAATGCTATATACCATGTTTAGTGGGAAAAGATGGAACCCACAGACGCACACACACACATAGCTACTCACACACACACACACACACACAAACACCACATGCAAACGTCCATATATATCAGGTGTTCCTGAGTGTGACTATATTTCTATAGTATTCAGTTAGACTAAAATGTTCAATTACCCGTACACAAACTATCACCCCTACCTGACCTCTCAAAGCATTCCCTGGTCCTAATTGAGACAGTCAAAGAGTTACACTCAGTGAACTGGGAATTTGCAAATGGTTAAAATGTTGGAATATTTCACACAGAATTTTGTGTACGGGTAATTGAACATTTTAGTCTAACTGAATACTATAGAAATATAGTCACACTCAGGAACACCTGATATATATGGACGTTTGCATGTGGTGTTTGTGTCTGTGTGTGTGTGTGTGTGTGTGTCTTCCATCTTTTTCCACAAAATGTGTTATTTAGCATTCCCATATGTATATATGTATATATATATATTTTATATGATTCTATAAAATATAAATAGGTATTCAATTTCACGACTGGATATATTATAAAAAAGAAAGGAATATAAATATAATAAATAAAAGAAAATTCATATAATAAAAACAGAAAAAACTTTTTTAATGAATAAGAACTGAGATAAAACACTAAACAGTGTCTTTTAATTTACTGGAAAAAATAATAATTAAGTTATTGACTAATTTTTTTTTTCTTCTTTAAAGGATTACTACATTAATTTTTTCTAATAGAATTTTATTTTTTTGGACACTATTGATTCAACACAGCTGATAAATGCCATTTGTAAAAACCTCACTCTTGCTCATTCTAGAGCCATTTTATAAGAAGGTTTGCGTTTGTACAAAGAGCCTCTTTATAGTCTATTGAGGTAGACAGGAAGTTTAATTTCACATGCGTCAAATTCTAAAAGAAGTATTCCCAACAGTCCCGTCATCTGCCAATTCCTATTTCAAGGAACAACAAAATACATAAAAACATTCAAAAAACTTATTTTAGAAGGATTAGGAAAGGTTTTGAGGGGTTAGGCAATGGTGATAGTTTTTAATATTTATCATTACTTAGCCAAAGCTAGTGCTAAAAACATTTTAATCCCCTTAGAAATAAAGTTATAACCGAGAGAACTCTTGCATCCAATTTTCTGCACCGGGAATATAGGCTACACCCTTTTCCCTCCGCCTAAACCATCTATTTGAGCAGGCAATGTTATTGTTTAAATTGTTTGCACTCTAACTTTGGCTAAGTATTGATACAAATTACACACTATCACCCCTACCTGACCTCTCAAAGCATTCCCTGGTACTAATTGAGACAGTCAAAGAGTTACACTCAGTGAACTGGGAATTTGCAAATGGTTAAAATGTTGGAATATTTCACACAGTATTTTGTGTATGGGTAATTGAACATTTTAGTCTAACTGAATACTATAGAAATATAGTCACACTCAGGAACACCTGATATATATGGACGTTTGCATGTGGTGTTTGTGTCTGTGTGTGTGTGTGTGTGTGTGTCTTCCATCTTTTTCCACAAAACGTGTTATTTAGCATTCCCATATGTATATATGTATATATATATATATATTTTATATGATTCTATAAAATATAAATAGGTATTCAATTTCATGACTGGATATATTATAAAAAAGTAAGGAATATAAATATAATAAATAAAAGGAAATTGCTATAATAAAAACAGAAAAAAAACCTTTTTTAATGAATAAGAACTGAGATAAAACACTAAACAGTATCTTTTAATTTACTAGAAAAAAATAATGATTCGAATGGTAATAATAATAATTCGAAGGTGATAGTTTTTAATATTTATCATTACTTAGCCAAAGATAGTGCTAAAAACATTTTAATCCCCTTAGAGATAAAGTTATAACAGAGAGAACTCTTGTGGCCAATTTTCTGCACCGGGAATATAGGCTACACCCTTTTCCCTCCGCCTAAACCATCTATTTATTTGAGTAGGTAATGTTAGAGTTTAAATTGTTTGCACTCTAACTTTGGCTAGGCTTCTCCCAAATGGACCCCTAGAATGGACTAGATTGAGGTTTTTACATATGTATTTCATCAATCAGCTGTGTTGAATCAACAGAGTCCAAACAAATAAAATTCTATTAGAAAAAATGTTATGATCATTTAAAAAATCCAGAAGCATCTATAATAAGTAACACATAGAACGTGAATCATTAAGAGCTTGTATTTTGATACAGCTGAACTATTATGTGCTTGTAAATTTGATACTATTTAATTTGAGGAGGAAATTTCATTTTTTATAAAATTGTATGGTTCATGCCTCAATTATTATATATTATTTTATATATTTGAGTCTGCTTCTGTAACGGAGGACTAGTGTGTCTTGCACTGACTCAAATATATACATAAATATATATGTGAACGAACACACAAACATATACTCACTATATTACTATAGTTTTCAGTTGGATTAAAACATTAAATTATGCATGCACAAAAGTCTAAGGGAAATACTCCCAGCGATTTAACCATTTGCCAATTTTTTTTATTTTTTTTTTATTTTTTATGGCGAATCAACATCTAGGTAATTATTATGTAAAACTCTCTGACTAGGTCTCATTTAGGACCAGGGAAGGCTTTGAGAGGTCAGGTGGGGGTGATAGTGTGTAATTTGTATCAAACCGTACCCAATGTTAAGGCTGCATAGAATTTAAACTATAACATTGCCTGCTCAAATAGATGGTTTAGGCAGAGGGAAAAGGGTGTGTCCTATATTCCCAGTGCAGAAAATTGGTGTTAAAAGTTTTCTCTGTTTATAACCTTATGTCTAAGAGGTTTAAAATGTTTTTAGCATTAGCTTTGGCTAAATATTGATAAATATTAAACACTATCACCATTGCCTGGCCTCTCAAAACCTTTCCTAATCTTTCTAAAATCAGTTTTTTTGAGTGTTTTTGTGTATTTTATTGTTCCTTGAAATAGGAATTTGCAAATGACGAGACTGTTGGGAATAATTAATTTAGAATTTGGCACATGTGAAATTAAACTTTCTGTCATTCCCGAATAGACTATAAAGAGGCTAATGAGACCATGCAATGTAAACAATTTATTCATTTCATGTGTGTTTCTTATCAATTTATCTTTTACAGTTACAGTTACTACCAAAGAAGAAGGTGGAACCGATAGAAAGAAATCTTCCTTAGATACATCTTACTCAGAGGTGCCAGTTAAGACCGAAGGAATATGGACAAGATCCAAACGCAAACAGGGTAATTACAATAAAGTAGTTTTCTCTTTAGAAGGTGAATAATAACAACTTCTTCTTTATGATATCTACCAAATTTCTTACATGGAAGTAAAAATAATGCCTGGTGTGACCAAATTGATAATTTGTATTAGGATCAAAATCCTCATCCTAAACGACCGATTTTTCTTATTTTTTCACTACATCTTCCACCTTAAATGGACTACAATTTACATCAAGTTTTGTGCCAATATAACAATAATGTTTCCAGTTTGGAGCAAATTAGTGATTTTTGTCCAGAATAAACCCCCCTTCCAGGTGAGCCATTTATGCTGGTTAACAAACTTGTCCTATCGTTAAAAATGGGAATGCTATATACCTAGTTTGTGGCAAAAGATTGGAAATTATGGCTCCTATTGTGTCAAAACACACACTGACATGAGAGCACACATGCGTGTACACATACACACAGACACGCAAGCATGTGCACACACGTACACTAGGGTGGGCCAAAAAAAGTCATTTTTTTATTTCGAAGTTGTAATAGTGCGGGAAAGTTGCGAATTATATAGAGAAATAAAAGGAAACAAAAATTATCAAAATCAGTTGACATCTTCCGTTCGCGCATATGCTTTGAAATTTTACATAATATGAATAATCTTCCTTTTTGCGACTATTTTTTGAATTTAATGATTTCTTAATATAATAGTTTTAACGTCTTCGAATAGAGGCTAAAAACATTGTGTTTTAATTTGGTTTAGATCAGTTGATATCTTTCAGTCATGCATAGGGCTCAAAATTTGGCCAAATATTGAAATTTTCGCATTTTTAAGAGTTATTTTATGTATCTTTAATATACTTTTTTTTAACATAATAGTTACAGTGTTTCTATTTTTTAACATAAAAACATTGTGTTTTATTATGGTGTAAATAAATTAACAAATTTCGGCCGCAGAATGTCGCCAATGCTACAGAAAAACTGGACCTCAAAAAAGATAGTTAGGCCTATGACATGATGGGCAATAACAGTTATAACGGGCATGGTACGTACATGTCCACTTGCTGTATATTTAAAAAGCTTAAATATTTACGTTCAGAATAGTTTGTAACAATAAATTTACGCTTATAAAATAGAAAAGAACATAGTTCTGTATAAATTACTGTTGTGTTAGTTGAACCGGCCCATTATACTGTTCTCAGTTACCTATCTGCCTTACCTTCAGAATTCTGAAACTATTCTCAATTTTGAAGCCAATGGTACTTTGAACGCTTTTTTCATATTTCATAAATAATTAGTATTTAAATGTAATAGGCGTGGTATTTTTTCACATGAACTAATAAAGACGTAGAAAAATGGGCTTTTATCGTATCGAGGTGGTTGACAAATGCAAATAGAAATCTCAGATTGTACGTAAGTGAAGAAATGCCCTTACCTGAACTTCAAGAACTAGTTTTGTTTATATTGAAATCATACATACCAATGTGGTTTACTATCAAAACAAGTAGGTACACACTTTACAGACGGCCCAAAACTTGTTTACCAAGCAAAACAATCTATGAGGTAGTTGCCAAAACTTTTACTTGATGTTGTCGACCCTGTAATTGATCAGAATGTTTTTTTTGCCCATCCTGGATACCTACTGTTAGTCATGACTCCAGATGACAAGAAACACATAAGAGAGCTTGGCCTTTGTAAATCCTGAAGGCAGGGCAAATAACTGAGAACAGTATTAATGAACAGGTTCAACTAACACAACAGTAATTTATGCAGACTATGTGTTGTTTTTTTCTATTTTATGAACGTTACTTTATTGTTAAAAACTATTCTGCATCTTAAATATTTAAGCTTTTTAAATATGCAGCAATTAGAAATGTACCGTGCCCGTTATAACTGTTATTGCTCATCATGTCATAGGCCTATCTATCTGTTTTCAGGTCCAGTTTTTCTTTAGCATTGGCGTCATTCTGCGAAATTTGTTAATTTATTTACACCATAATAAAACACAATGTTTTTATGTTAAAAAAAAAAAGAAACACTGTAACTATTACGTAAAAAAAAATATACTAAAGATACATAAAATAACTCTTAAAAATGTGAAATTTACAATATTTGGGCAAATTTTGAGCCCTATGCACGACTGAAAGATATCAACTGATCTAAACCAAATCAAAACACAATATTTTTCGGCTCTATTCGAAAACATTCAAAACTATTATATTACGAAATCATCAAATTCAAAAATTTAAAAATAGTCTCAAAAAGGATGATTTTTCATATTTTGGAAAATTTCAAAGCATATGTGCGAACGTGAGATGTCAACCGATTTTGATCATTTTTGTTTCCTTTTATTTCTCTATATAAATAAAAAAAATGAGTTTTTTCGGCCCACCCGAAATGGTTTAGCTGGAAAGAAAATGGCTCTAGAATGGACAAGAGTGAGGTTTTTACATATGTATGGCATCAATCAGCTGTGTTGAATCAATTTGACTGGCTCCAACCATCATAAAGGTTGGTAATCTCACCTTTTCAAAATCTATGCAACATGTTATTATTAAAAACCTTACACAATGGATACTTTATAACGTAATCTTCAACATTTTTCCTAACCTACGCCATGGCCACGTTTTTATAAATTATATTAATACAATCTTTTGGGTATTAAGAAAACATGCATATTATATCACTATGATCAGAACTTAAGACGAACATATTGTAATGTGAGCTAAATTAGGAACTAGTGACTGGGATGGTTTGCAACATATATACAAAGCTTAAAAATGCGGCTGCATCGCTATTGTATATCAAGTTTTGTGGCAGAAGAATGGAAATTGTTTATTTATTATTTTTATTTTATTTATTTTTATTAGGAGATACAATGCATTTAGTTAGGTATGCATTTTATCATATAAACTTAATTGCACATAAGTCAATTAACAATTGGGGCGTCTCCTTCAACCTCGTTATTCAGGCTTGGTAACTCAACAAGCCTGGTTACTGTCAGACCTAAATGAATTGCTCAATACCATAAATTTCAACTAGTAACAAATAAAACATAATATTTTAAAACAGAAAAGAGAAGTTACTTAAGATAAATACTAGTCATAAAATAATAACTATAATCAAATTAACAATTTCATTAATTTAGTACAAAAAAAAGAAATAAAAAAATAAAATAAAGAAATAAAAAATACAGCCAAACATGGTCTAACTCATAACTTTATCCACTAGACCAGATCTCCTCTGCAGAAATCCACTGTATTGCAAATACAAAATAAATAAATAAAACAAATCCACCATTGAGTCAAATCATGTCACACACACACCAAATTAAAATAAACACAAGTACACAACAATAATTCAATGAATAAATGAAAGCCGATCCTTAATGGCCCGCCCAGGCTGCGTCATTGAGTCAATAAGCTGAAGCCCTACAAGTAGATGAGTCCTGCTCCATTGTTGCATGAATAGTCTGTCAGCCCACCAGCGCTTCCTTGCCTCTTGGCACCAGGAGTCACCTTGTACCAAGCCTTGCCTGGCCAGGGCCTCCCTCACTTTCCCCATCCTTTTGGTCATGTCCATCTATCGATAAGCCGCCCTCGCTGCAGCTAGACCAGACCACTCCATTCTAGAAAGTCGGCCTGTAGTCAAAGCCGGAACAAGGACGCTCATACAGGCCACACCCAAGGCTCCATCTGTCAACGAAGCATGGAAATATCAATCAGGGATACCCTTTGGCAATCTTAGCCACCTCCTCACTGCTGCTATAACCTTTACACTGAACTTTCTCAGTGCTTTACAGGAACCAGTCTGTACACATACCGAGGAAGAAGGTGGTACCTAGGGGTGGTCAACCTCTACTGTGGCTTGAGGGGTGCATCCCCAATCCTCAGAAGCGCCACTCTGATTTCAGTGTCAGTTCTCTGGTTTCTGTAGTTGACTCCTAGGTACTTAACTAAGTACAAACTGCATCTGCCTAACCGGGTCTTCATCAACGCTGAACAGTGCGTCCTCAACTACCTTGATCCTGACCACATGCCCTGCCGGTACCAGCTAATAAGCACAGCACTCACTAGGCCTGAGCTCCATCCCCAGTTTGGCAATGGCTGCTCCAACCCATGCAAGGGCACTCTGCATGCCAGCCATCGATGACGCAACCAAGACCAAGTCATCGGCAAAGGCCAGATTGTTAATCCTCGCTCCTTCCCGAGAATATTCCTCCTGGTTTGGAACTGCCTGGAGGACCCAATCCATCACAGACATGCAGCCAACATCTTACAAGGATGTCTGAGAGCTACAGATGCCATGGTGATAGGTCTGTAATCACCAGGTGTCTCCGGAATATTCTTCTTTGGGATGAAGACAGTCCTTGCACCTACCATTTGACAAACGCACCTCTCCTCTAACAAATATAAATTATAAAATGCAGCACTAGCATTAGAGGGGACTCCCAATCGGCAACTCGTTAGTCCTCCGGACCAGGTGCAGGAGCTCTGTCTGTCCCGTTGTTCTGGATCTCCACCACTTTGACAGGGGTCCATTATATGGTGATCTCCATAGCTCTCAGTGGCAAGCCAGCCTGATCAAATGGCTGAGAGGGACTCTCCATAACCGGGCGCTAGTTGTTTTCCATTTTGTCCAACAAATGTCTGTGCTCTAGATGGCATCTTTCCAATATCTCTTTTACTTCTATTAGAACTCCAAAGTTTTTGTAGATGCTTGTATTCTATCTGGCAGCGCTGCCTGGCGTTAATCGGAAGGGGTCGTGTGCCTTCAGGCCTGTCCACCCCCCTTGTATGAGGTATTGCCCCAATCAGGAAAGCGCACCTGAAGCCTCTCCTTTTTGAGTCGGTCCATTACATTGAGCCCTTCTTTGGCGTCTTCTGCATGGTATCTTGGCCATGGAGGCCAATAGCCTGTTCAGCAGCAGCTTCACAAAAAAAAATCTCTCTAGTAACAGGACCAACCACCTCCATCACTTGTGCAGGCTGTTGAAGCTCCTCTCCATTTAACTCCCCTTGATCTGTACTCAGCCTCGTATTGTGAGTGAAGACGCAACTCCTCGTTGCTCCAACGGGGCATCGTAGGAATTCTTATTGAACTATTGTGGACTTCTGGGTGGGCACGAGTTACTTGCTGTCCTAGACTACTATTATTTCTGAACCCTCGACCCTAGGTTCTACACATTTATATCTCTGGATTAACATCCATAATCAGTGCTTTCACGAATGGGTCTGAGGGCAGCCTGTTATGTGGGACAGACCCTGCTACTAGCTAGATGCACAGTATCTCTAAGGCCTGCTCTTTTACAGTTAGGGCAACATGGAGGGTAACTGTTCTTGGTGCACTCAATATAGCAATGGCCACTCTCTTCACAATGACCACAATAGTGAACTTTTTGTGCACACATCCTTGAAATAGGCCCAAATCTTTGACACTTGTAGCATCTGCTAGTTTCAACATGGTCAATCAAATTGTGGGCAAGAGCCTCTGAAAGTACTTAAAACTATTTATAGATATTTAGGAAGGAATAACATTCAACAAACATTCTCAAATGACTTTTTTAATGCTTATTAATAAATTTTGAATTTCAGAGTTTAAAAGTTGTTTGAAGAAATTGAGTCAACTTCCTGAAAATAAAAAAACAGTAACGTTCTCTCCATCAACTGAGACATTTGAAATCATTGGAAGCAGTCAACTGTTATGGTCTGATTTAGGTCTGTATTTTACTCATTCAGATATTAACAATAGTTATCTTTGTTTTTTTTTTCCTTTCCACATTCCAGTGTTCCAGGAATATGGGACTTTATTCTCTTTTGCTCCATTTTATAAATATTACATATACTTTAGTTATTTCTATTATATATAAGAGTCAAATATTAAAAATGAATGGACTTAATCATGACAAAATAAAAATGTAATATAATTTTGTGAATATGAATGATAAAATCATGTAGATGAAGAGAGTAGAATAAACAAACACAATTTTAAGGTTAAAACAAAAATACAACCCTTGTTTGTTCATATCATTCAATATGTTTGTCATATTACAAATTAATATAACAATTTGATCGGTATCAATTTTTGAAATAAATCTCATTTTGGATTAGAATAAGGTAATGGCATAATTTTATGCCTAGTATTATATCAGCATAGCTCAGGATTATAACAGCATAGCTTGGGATTATTACTGCGAAGCTAGGGATTATTATCCAGAGTTATGCTGTAATAATCCAAAGCAAAGCATTAATAATCCCGAGCTAAGCTGTAATAATCCTGAGCTAAGCTGTAATAATCGCAGGCTATGCTGTAAGATTCCCAAGACATGCTGTTTTATTCCCAAGCTATGAAGTTATAATCCTGAGCTATGGTGCAATAATCCCGAGCTATGCTGTAATAATCCCAAGCTATGCTCTTATAATCTGAATCTATGCTATAATAAGCCCAAGCTGTGATGTAATAATCCCATTCTAGACTGTAACAATCCCAAGATATGCTATAATAAGCTCTGGATTTATTATAATCCACATAGTTTGATTAAGTCTGGCATTTTATTTTTTTTTTAATTTATGATTTGTTATTTGATTTTTATAGATAAAGAAGAACGCGAAAAATCAGGTGCAAGAACTTCTAAGAGATCAACCTTTGGAAATCGTTACCGCAATAATCTTTCTGGTAATTAATCCTTCATCTTTGCTTTGTCAACTTTTCTAATTCTAATATCCTTCTTTGTATGCATAATTATAATTGTTATTTTTTTTTTATTTTTTTTTTTTAGGTGTACTTAATAAATCGCAGTATGTGGCCGAGAGCACACTAATGACCATAAGAAGTCCTAATCCTAAAAGAGCATCAAGTAAGAAATATTGTGTCTATACAGGGTGTATTACAAGTCGATGACAATACTCAAGAGGGTAAATCTAGACCGAAAATGTAGTTAAAAGCTGCTAACTGCATGTTTCTATTAGTTTTTGTTCCAGACATATGGTGTTCTATAAAAAAAAAACTGTTTTTCTTCAAAAACGTCAAATTTTTCTCGTTGTACAGATTATTTTTCAAAGGTACGTTACTTCTTTAAATCAAAATTAAATGTGTGTTAAAGCTAATTCACTTCCAATGTTTACATTTGTCTTTTTCAAACTTCAATATCTGTTCAAGAATTTGATATTAATAAAAAAGTCTAGAAAGTGACCAATTTTCGAGAATCACTTCAATAAAAAAAACTGTATACTGCTAAATCTCTCAGAAGTTGTAAAATTGAATTGCCTTTTCAACAGTTTACTCATACCTAAAATTATCTCTCAATTTCATAATGTAATTGGTTAATAAACATAACTAATATCAAGTTTATTTTTTTGATTATCAGAATTAATTGAAAATTAGTCTTGATGAAATTGAAATTTAATGATTGAAGTAAGTCTTACATTAAAGTTGAATAATAATTATTAAAAAAAAAGTATTACTTGAAAAATTATACTTGTTGGTACAACTGGCCTCCTCCTTGCAGAATACACAACATCTGGTCATCACTGCTGATGTACCCCCTCCAACTTGGTTAGCCCTTCTCAAATCCTTGCGATCGGATGGTTTGTGTCCTGAATGGGTATCTTTTACACTATTGGCTTAAGCCTACCCCACACATAAAAATGAAGAGACGTCAAATCAGGGCTTCAGGCTGACCAGTGCACAGGGAAGAATCTCCCAATCCATAATGCATAATGTTGTTTAGCTAGTTTGTTATAGATTGTCTGTTGTGAGCTGAACACCTGTTTTGGAGAGGATTAATTTTTTTAAATTTGTCACTAACTAAACATTTTTATTAATATCAACCTTTTGAACAGTTGTTACGTTTTGAAATAGACACTTGGAACATTGAAAGTGCATCAATCTTAAAACAAATTTAATGCTAATTTCAAAACAATTATGTTACCCCTTGAGTACTGTCATTTAATTGTGAAACACCCTGTTTATTTTATTATTATAAAAAGAATCGCTCAATTTAAAGTTTTATCAATTGTAATATTATGAATTCTCCTTATTAATATTTTTCTTTTCTTAGGAATACCTAAAGTAAACGCTGATTAATATGTTGTGTCCCAAGTAAACCTCATTATGTTTGTGTGAATATATATGTGTGAGTATGTGTATATATAATTAAAAAAAATGCCATAAGTAAATGTTTTGTAAGAAAAAAACAACTAACAAGTGTGTGCAAAATAAGTGAGATTGGGCAATAATAGTCTAAAAGTTGTTTGCACTAAAGCCCAAACCAACCAATCTTCTTTTGGTAGGAGATATTAATTCTGAAAGCAGAATGTGAGGAGCACCTTTTCGTAACACTAGAGGACATATAATACAAACTGTACTTGAACAAAACGATCTTCTTCCCTTTAACACTAACCGACCAACACATTTATGCCCCTGTACTGGAACATGCACCAATTTTGACGTACTTGTCTGGGCATCTAAAGTTTTCCTTTCCTTCTTGATTTGGTACTCACAATGAACCTGATACCCTGCTTTTTTTTTTTTTACGGCCCATCTACATCTAGGTTATTAGCGCCGACATCCAGGGTGCAGAGAGGAATTTTCCCAGCGAGCCCTGAGATGAGAAAATTCCTGCCAGAGGTGGGAATCGAACCCACCATCTCCCGTTTATGAATCCGAGGCGCTAGCCACTAGACCACAGGAGACCCCCCTGATACCCTGCTCTTTCACTTTTGGAATCAGCAATGTTATACCTAAATTGTTTCCAGCCTTAGCTTGTACTAAGTATTGATAAACATTAAACACTATTTCCCTTGCTTGACCTGATCCTAAGCAAGACATAACCAGTTTTTAGAGTTCCACATGACATGTTGTTCATTGAAATGGCAATTCACAAACGTCAAAACCGCAGGGAGAAGAAAAAGTTCCCTCCAATACATATTCACACATGCAAAATTTTACTGCACAGCTTATCAAAATGGGCTTTAAAAGTCTCTGTTTGTCAAATATTTTAAGGGTAAATGGAAGTAATATCATATCATACACTTTTTTTTCTAGAAATTCGAAGATCTGGATCCCCAAAGCCTAAGTCTAAAAATGTTGCCAATGCTAAAGAGAAGAACGAAATAAATTCAGAGGATGGAGAAATGTTACCCGAGGCTCTAGATTTTGTCGAAGAAATACCCGAAAATAAGACAGAATTTGAGGAAACAGAAGAAGCTTCAACAGTCCCCCAAGACAAAGACCAAATAACAAAGAATGAATTTGAAGACAACTAACCTAATTCAGAAGAAGAAAAAGTTACCTTAGAAAATGGAACAAATGATTTGAACACAAATAATTGATTGTAAGTTTGCCATATATTATTTAGCTATTTCAATGCTTTTGAACAAAAAATAAATAAATAAAATAAAAGTCTTTTCTTCCTCTTGTGCCATTTTGAGTGCTAAGGAACATTGATAAATTAGATTTCATTATATTTTTCATAGCTTGCGCACCCTCTGCAGTATTATATATATATATATATATATATGAGTCAATCCAATTGAAATGGTGCAAAAAAAAAAAAAAAAAAATCTGGTTGCGTGACCATTTTAGAAAATATTGATATTTTTACCATCAATTACATATGCAATCAGTAGTTCAAAATCAATTTTTAAAATATTTTTCGGATCAACTGTTTGGAAATAGCAGCCATATTTGTTTCACCTTGCATGCTGATTTTTGAGTTTATAAGCTCGGAAAACTCATTTTCTTAGGACTAATACATTAAACAACATTGTTTTCCGTATATTCTGGTCTACCTTTTATGCAATCTTTACTATTTGGATATTATTTGCTATACTTCGTTGTAACATTTCAGCTTGTAAATTTATGAGTACTTTTGTAGCTATAAATTTTTGACAGCGGTGCCTATTTAGCAATGCGTAAACTTAAATAATTCATTAAAATTTTCTGCTGCAAATGTAGTAGAGAGATTGAAATACCAACACACATGCTGGGAAAGTGCCCCTACAGCTCCCTTCTCGTCATGCACCAAAAGGGGCACCAAAATGTAAAAAAAGAAATTCAAAACCTCCTGAAAAAAAGTACTATGCATGTTTAGACGAGGTTTACTACGGTGAGATACAAATGTAATGATCTCGACCAGGCCTCAGAAGTCGACCAAGAAAAAAAGGCAATTTATGAAAAATACATCGCTTACCTAAAGGATAAGTTCTTAAAACCTTACGGAGAAACAGATTTCAAGGTAAAATGACTTAGGTTCGGGGCAAGAGGTGCCATTCCTAGGAGTACATTGGCATTCTTCGAAGAGTGCAACATGGATTTCGAATATTTGCACAAATTGGCTGACTCCATCATTGTAGACTCGTTGGGAATTCTTCATCACCATTTGTACAATTAAGCTAAAGGAAGATAAATATGAAGGACCATCAGAGGAGAAAATACTCTCGGAGTTACCAATCTGTCTTTTATTTTATTTTTTTAAATAACAAATTGTGGGGGGGGGTAAATGGGCGGGCTAAAGGGTTGCTGGAGCGGACGTGCGGATATGGGAGCCATCCGACTTCTTTTGGGAGCTCTGCTAAGCTACAGTGCCCTATTCCACTGCTCAGCATCTCCTAGTATACCTGGTTCCCATCAACGCCTACTGCTTTTCCTCCCTGTGGTACCCCCTGGTAACGTTCTTGTACAGTACGTGAATGGCGAAAAGCAGAGGCGGGGGTCCACTGTGAAGTAGGACCTTCCCTACTGAGTGGATCCTCCTCAATTAGAGAGGGAATGTGCGCCGGTCTGCCAGCCAAGGTGGCAGCCCCACCACCAGCAGACTCGGTGGCGAGGATTAGGAGTCTAAGTCACCAAAACTAACCTTCCCTATGTCAACAAATGAGACAGCCAGACACCTCACTACGGACAACCCAGGGGGTAAGCAGGACCCTCTGGGAGACCCTCGCATGGACTTGGACCTACGCTAGCCTAATAATAATTTAACCCAAACCACTCCAAACAGTGGTAATGGGAATAGTAAATATTTAACACATGGCATTGAAACCACAAATGATAGTCAGAGCCAGAAGTTGGATAGCGAAATTCGTGCCTCTTCATCTCGGTTCACTTTGGAGCGGTGTATAACGCCTACAAAGAGTCCCCAGAGGAAGAAACAAAGAAAAGCACTGAAGAGACCACTACTAGAAATACCAGCAAATAACGAATCGAAATTCTCTAAGTTTATAATAATAAGCCGAACGGAGGGACCTTCCTTTACGAAAGTGTCTCCGTTCCTTATTAGCAAATTAATATCTCAGGAATTCGGAAACGTAGCTGGCTTGAGCAAGATGGCAAATGGGGCCTTGCTGATTGAAGCAGCAAACAAACTGCAATCAGAAAGAATTATGAAAACAGAGACTCTGGGCGAATTTGGTATTAAGGCAGAATTACACAAAACACTAAACACCTCCAGAGGTGTAGTCACGTGTTTCGACTTGGAGCATTCTTCGGATGCTGAAATTTTAGAAGGACTAAGGGATCAAGGCGTCATTGCAGTTCGTAGATTCTTTCGCAAGAAGAGCGTTGCGAGTAGCAATGAAGACGACTTGGAATTTACAGGAAGCGTCATGCTCACATTTGACCGACCTGACACCCCTTCATGTATACAAGCAGCTTTCTACAAGCTACGAGTCCGTCCTTATGTACCAGCACCGATGAGATGTTTTAAGTGCCAAAAGTTTGGTCATTCCGCATTGAGATGCAGATCAGAAACCGAGGTATGTGTTTGTGGCCACGCAGCACATGGCTCATCTGCTTGCCCATCTCCACCGAAATGCCCAAACTGTGATGGACCCCATAATTCCCGATCCTGTGAGTGCATGGAATATAAAATAGAAAAGGAAATCCAAAGAATGAGACTAGAAATAAAGAACTTGACATTTAAAGAGGCAAGAGTACTAGTAAAGAGTACCTCTTATGCATGCAGAGGTACGCACTCTAGCGCTGTCAAAAATGAGAACAAATCAAATACGAAAGCACAAAAGGACAAAATTAAAAACACCCCCTCTCCCACTACCCCTCTACCCACGATCCCAGACCCCTCCAAATCTCTCCTACCTTCTCACCCCGTTTCCCCCTGCCCTCCTCCCCCTGCTCCCCTTCCTACATCATTCACTACGGTGAATGAAAATAAAGAAAAGGGAAATTTAATTCCCTCCAAAGTTATTGAGAAAGGTGTAACTGAGCCACCTAACCCTCCCCCAGCCCGCAACGCAAAGGCAGTTGAGGAGTTGGTGGATGATGGTGGTGGCACCTTTGCACCTGGCAAAGAAAAGGTTGGCCAAAAGGAAGAAAACGTGGTACTAAGAAATCGCCCGTCGAGTCAGAATGAAGACTGATTATTTGAATCAATATATCCCAGTCTAACAAATTCATACAGTGGAATATTCGTGGGTTTTTAGAGCATAGTGACGAACTATGATATTTGATCCGCACCTACAATCCTTTAGTCATAGCCCTCCAGGAAACCAAATTTCCTGAAGGCGGCGCTAGAGAATTGTCAGGCTACAGGTGTGAGCACAAAGAGCCCAGAGTTTTTCCTGGTGGTCGAAGCCTAGGAGGTGTGGCTATCTACACCATGGAAAACCTCGGGGCGGTTTATATAAATCTAGACACACCGTTACAGGCAGTCGCTGTGCGCCTGAGAACTCCAATAGCTGCCACTCTGTGTTCACTCTACCTCCCAGACGGTAGAAGATATGACGTGGAGGAGGTTAAGGCTGTTATTTCACAATTACCTGCCCTAATCATAATTTTTGGTGATTTCAATACACACAATGTTTCCTGGGGTTCAAGAAGAAGCACCCCTCAGGGTCGTTTATTATACAATGCAATAGAAGAATTGGACTTATTTGTCCTCGATGACGGAGCACCAGCTCACTTCTCTGAATCCTCGGGAACATTGGATGCTATTGATCTCACATTACCAGTAACCGCCTAACATCATATCTTCGGTGGGATGTTCTCGAAGATCTTCATTGATCCGATCACTTCCCTATACTGGTTAGCCACGCAGGTAGATATAGGGAATGGAAAAGGCCAAATAAATGGGCATTCAAGCGGGCTAATTGGGACAAATTCCAAGAATCTTTTATTCTCCCTGAGTTGGTGGAATCAACGTATGAAAGCATAAGGAGAATTATGGAGGCTATTGACAATGCATGTGATAAGTCCATTCCACATTCCTCACCTCACATAAGGAGGACACCAGTTCCCTGGTGGGATGAGGAATGTTGGAATGCTAACAAATTAAAAAAAAAGGCTTTTAACCGTTTCAAAAGGTTCCCAAATCAGGAAAACCTGATTGCCTTCAAAAAAGCAAGAGCAGTAGAAAGAAGGATAAAAATGCAAAAGAAGAGAGACTCTTGGGCCACTTATGTCAGCACTATGACTAGCCATCTGACATCTCGATGAAAATAAGAGCAATTAGGGGAAGATACAGAAAACAACAAATCCCTGTTCTACAAAATGCTGGGGTGTTTGTTAATCACCCGTTGGAAGTGGCAAACTCATTTGCCGACTATTTCAGTTCTACCTTCAGTCTTACAGACTATGACAACCATTTCAGTCTAGCTAGAGCTAATGAAGAGACCACTCATCTCGATTTTGGTGAAGCCGGAGACGTAACGAGCGATTATAACGTGCACTTTAGTCAGGAAAAGTTAAACAGGGCACTTCGGGAGGCATCTAGGAAAACATCGCCTGGCTGCGTTGGGCTGCCTTTCGAAGTGTTAAGAAATCTACCGGACTCTGGGAAAAGAATTATCCTAGATATTTATAATCAACTTTGGACCAAAGTAGAATTCCCCGCAGCTTGGAAAGAAGCAGTTATTGTTCCAATCCTAAAGGCTGGTAAGGATCCTCAGTCACCAGGAATCTACAGACCCATTTCGCTGTTGTGTTGTCTGGGAAAGGCCATGGTGAATTACCGCCTAGTTCATGAACTTGAGAAGAAGAATTTGATTAGTCGATACCAAGCAGGATTCAGAGGGAATCACTCCACCCAGGATCAATTGGCGCTAATTGACCACGTAATACAGAAAGCATTTTGCTCACAACAACATGTCACAGCCTTTTTTTTCGACATGAAGCAGGCGTATGACAGGGCATGGAGGTACGATGTCCTCCGTAGACTCCATGGATGGGGATTTAAGGGACGGCTACCATTATTTCTAAAAAGCTTTCTAAGTCTGACTATTTAGAGTACGAATAAGCAATGTCCTGACATCGGTACGTGTACCGGAAAACGGACTACCTCAGGGATCCGTCCTCAGCGTAACCTTGTTTCTTGTTGCAATAAATGGTTTAGCTGACAATGTGCTGAATTGAATTGGCAGATCGCTCTTTGCTGACGACTTAGCCTTGTTTGTGACCTATTCTCCCGAAGATGAAGAAGCCGGGGCTCTGCAATGGGCAGTGGACGCAGTTTGTGCAGTAGCTAGGAAAAGAGGCTTTTTATTTTCTGCTGATAAAACTGTGGCTATTCACTTCTGCAGGCTTCGGCGACCGCACAATCATTCTGCTCTTCTGTTGGATGGTTCTGTGGTTACATTCAGGGACAGACACAAATTCCTTGGGTTAATTTTGGATGCTCAGTTGAGATGGAGGGATCATATTAACTATTGCATACATAGGTGTGAGTCATCCCTCAGAATCCTTAAAACATTATCCAAATTTAAGTGGGGTGCTGAGAAAACAATTCTCTTAAAAATATTTGATTCACTAATAAGGTCCAGAGTTGATTATGGATGTGCAGTCTATGGGTCTTCACGCAAGTCATGGCTCCGCCAGCTAGACAGGCTCTACAACGCGGGGCTGCGAGTTGCGATTGGTGCATTCCGCACCAGCCAATTGGACTCTATCTACATCGAAGCGAGACATCTTCCCCCAGAGCATTGACGAGCCCTCATGACACTCTCGTATTTGAACTCTTTAAAGGCAAACAGACAACTTAGATTTATATCACCAAAGACGCACAATTACTAGACCATTAGTTGTGAGAGCTAATGAATTAATCCATTCGTACGGTGGCTCCTGGGATAATCTATTCCAGATCCAGCCTCCAGTCGTGGCTCCATGGGTTCTCCCGGACCTGACCATCGACCTCACGCTAACTAGATGTAACAAAAACGAAACTGCCCCCTCAAAACTGCTGTTCCACTGAATCAGCAGACCATTGTTTTCAGAGCAGAATTACAGGCTATACAGATAGCTCTTGATCATTACGGAGCTCTTGACACTAAAATATTGGTGTGCACAGACTCGTATAGTTCCCTCTTGGCACTCCAAAATAAATTCACGAAGGACTCACAAGAAGTCTTCGGTGCATTGGGTGCCTTGTTCTCTAGAGGAACGACCATGTCGTTTCTCTGGATACCGGGGCATACGGGCATTGAGGGCAACGAAAAAGCGGATGAATTGGCGAGGCGGGCTGCTGCTATGACAGCTGATCCTGCCTCACCCATTAATTTACAAGATGCGAAGAGCTATTTAAAAGGTCTAGTAAAGAACAAATGGCAGGAGGATTTTAACAATAAAGAAATATTTATTAAAAACGTTGAGAGCTCTGTAATGGTCGACAGCCCTGAATGCAAGGTGAAATAATAAAAGGGGGGGAAAAAATTTTGGGACTCTTTTTTTGGAAGACGGATGAATCTCCTACTAGGAATGATAAGTAGGCTGTGTGGTAGCAACTCATTGAAAATGGGCAGCATTTCATTAATAAAAATTATTTATCTCTCTATGTCCAGAACAACACATAATATTGTACTTCTCTTTATAATTAGAATCTAGGCCTGTTCTTTTTATTTTTTTGTTTATTGAAAAAAAAAAATACTTAATATTATAAATAATCAGCAAGTTAGCAATTGTAGTTTTCATATTTTCACAAGTTATGAAATCTCCAAGACCAGCTACATGACCCACAGTAGTAGATGCACCAAAATAAACAAAAACAAACCAGCTACAAAATCTCAAAAGTCATAGTTTTGTGTCAAATGTTCAAGGTAAAGCTTTGAAAACCATTAAACATGATTTGGTAACTTGTCACTATATGAAAGCTACAGTTGCTAACTTGTTGATTTCTGGGCAGTGGGGTTTTTTTTTTTTTTTTTTTTTTTTTTTTTTTTTTTTTTTTTTTTTTTTTAGATTTGACTTGAACCTCTTAATTATACTATATTTATTTGTTTATAATATTAATATTATTGTCTTTATAATATTAAGTTTTTTTTTCAATAAACAAAATAATAAAAAATTAAAAAGAATTGGCCTAGATGCGAATTATAAATAGATCTGCAATATTATGTGTATTATTGTACATAGATAAAAAGTTTAAAAACAATTCAAAAATATTTATTAAAAGTAAAAAGTTCAAAAATAATAAAATTTTAATGAAGTATTCAAGTTTACACATTGTTAAAAATTTATAGCTACAAAAATACTCAAATATACAAGCTGAAATTTTTACAGTAGTTTTATGTTAAACGAAGTATACCATATAAAAATATTAGATTTTTATAGTCCCCCACCAGAGATATTAAAGCCTAAAGTTATCAAAAATTTGAAGTTTAAACATTTATAAAAAAAAAAAATTACAAATATCAGGGTTAAGAATTCTTTTAATACAAGCTTCTTAGCTAGGTTTATCATTGTGCCAAATATCAACTTTGATGTACATCCCCTTATGCCAAGCGGCATTTTGTGAAATATAAACAGTTGTTTTCAATGACAGCTTTGAAGTATTGGACATAAAAATATCCAAACAGTAAAGATGACATAAAAGATTGATCAGATTATATGGAAAACAATGGCGTTTAATGTATTAGTCTATGACTTACCAGTCCTAAGAAAATGAGTTATCCGCAAGAGCTTATAAACTCAAAAATCAGCATGCATGGTGAAACAAATATGGCTGCTATTTGCAAACGGTTTATCCTAAAAATATTTTAAAAATTGTTTTGAACTACCGATTGCATATGTAATTGATGGTAAAAATATCAATATTTTCTGAAATGGTCAGGCAACAACCACCTTTGGACCACTTGATATGGATTGACTCATATATGGCATGGACTTGATATATATATATATATATATACTTGTCTATTCGAGCTCCAGGTTTCCACGGTTTCCAGACTTCAATAGCCTTGAAGTATATATACACACAAATTTGAACCTCCGTTATATTCGCTATCTATGGGTTCTGAAACATGAAATTTTCTAGTCAGCACCATGAGGTCACCCTCGTAAGTGGGTTTCCTCCCAATGGAGGGTGGAAGGAACCGTGCTATGATAAAAGAAAGTGAAGGGATACATTCAATTATCAAATATTCATATTCAGAAAAGCAGTTTGACACAATCTTTTTCTTAAATGACATTGCCTTCTTAATCTATTAACTACTTTCTTTTATAATAAAAAAAACTAATAATATACATTTTGTATATATATATATATATATATATATATATATATATATATATATATATATATATATTCCGTGGCATCAGGAATTGTCTCATCTCACGGCTCACTTAGAAAATTTCCCTCTGCACTGTGGATGTCGATGCTAATGTCCCAGATGTTGGTGCGCTGTAAAATAAAATAAAATATTTAAAAAACATATTATATAATCATACTAAAAATATAATTATATATTTACTTAATATTATGAATATAAATTAAACATATTTCAATAATTATTAATTTGAATATTTTGTATACTTATTAATGTATTTTAAATAAAAAAATATGTTATTCCAAATATATAAATTGACCTGTTTATTTCACTTTTTGTGCAGTTGAGTCCTGATTTTTTCCTGATGGCAGATCAATAAATGTACTGAATGACTTCATTAAGATTCATCACTTTTTATTTTTGTTCAATTATATTATTTAGGTAACTATAGATATTATGAAGATTGTTAGAAGCAGATCGGAATTTAACAGTGTTATCTATTTTTTTTGAGATATCTATTACTTCATTGCCTTATACTCAATGTCCCAAAATTAACGCATGATTTGAATTATATAAAAAAGCAATTTTTTTTATTTTTAATGATTTTTACTTCTTTTATTAAATGATAAAGTATACAGGAAAGAGTTATGTAGTGCTTTGTTATCAACCTATCATTTCGCTATACCAAGCACCAGTATAATTCACTGCTTGGCCAGCCTCAATTTTGAAGAAGTATGGTGAAATTATGACTCCAGCTCAAAATACATGCCAAACAGTGACACGTTCTGGGTGCATTTGTTTTCCAAAAATCACAAGTTGGTTCTCAGACTCAAAATTGTGGCACTTTTGATGATTGATAAAGCTATAAATTTCAAAATGTGCTTCATCGCTTACAATGTTTTTATTAAAAAAATCAGCATCGACTTGTTGATGTTCAATAATCCATTCAACCAACTCCCTTTGCTTTGCAAGGTCATTAGGGTTCGGTATTTGTGTCAGTTGAACTTTGTAAGATGGAGACGTAATTCTTCAGTCCGAATTTTTTGACCCAGTCTTCCTGAATTTGTCAATTGCTTCTCAGTTGATGAAATTTAGTCAACATCAAGACAAATTTTATTTTAAAGTTTTATACTTAGTTGTGAATTGACTATGTTAGCTATCAAATTGTTTATATTTCAGGATTACCATCATTCCATTGCTGAAAATGTAAATAAATTTAATTTTGGGACGCCCTTTATAACACTGTTAAATTCTTGTTTCACTCTATCCCTCTCTCGATCCGCCAATCCTTTCCTCCCTTTATCTGAGTATTCTTACATTCATCTATCAATTCCTTCCTCCCCCCCCCCCCAACTATACATTCTTCCACACATCCCCGTGTAAATTATATACATATAGAGAGAGAGAGAGTTAGAGAGATTATTTATAAGCTAGAGTAGTATTGAATTA
This sequence comes from Gonocerus acuteangulatus, assembly GCA_946811695.1. Taxonomy (NCBI): domain Eukaryota; kingdom Metazoa; phylum Arthropoda; class Insecta; order Hemiptera; family Coreidae; genus Gonocerus; species Gonocerus acuteangulatus. Next base: position 86,707,409 of record OX328128.1, on the reverse strand, counting down.
TTATTTTTTTTTATATTTATTAATATTTCCTCAGCTGATGGCTGCTATTACAAATATTTTTGTCACATGTGATTGTTGGTAAGCAATTTTTGTATGGTGCTATTATGTGATTTTTAAAGTTGTTGTGTTTCTTAAAATGACAAGGATTGCAATACCTACATGTCCTTGAAAATGGACAGACCAGACAAGTGTTCCTCTGAAAGCTGTTAGCAGCTGATATATGTGTTCATATATAAAATACTAGATAATAAGGAAAATATTCTAAAAAGAAACCACTACTACTGTATTCAATCCGTTAGCACTCACAATTGAGTTGAATGATTTTTATTTGTTGTTGTAAGTGCCTGTTGAATTCCTGCTCACATCCCAATAATCAAGACGGTTCATTTGGTAGATAACACCAAATGACTTCCATTAAGGAAAATTATAATTTTTCTTATAATATTTCCTGATGTCCAAACCTGACCAAAATTAATTTTCATAAAATAGAAAGATAGGTTGGATTTACAGGTCAACATTTTTTCAGGTCAACATTTGATCTAAATAAAAAAATCACTCAGAGTGGTATGGTCCTTATGGGATTTTTTTTGGGGGGGGGGGGGGTCGCTGATCACAATCAGCGGCGTTCTCTATTTGACCTTCAAATGACCCTGAATCTGATGCTATGAAGGTTAACCAACCTGCTCATCGTAATCAGCGACCCCAAAAGCCCCATAAAGACCATTCCACTCCGAGTGTTGTTTTTTTTTTTTTTTTAAATCAAATGTTGACCTGTGTTATCATTAGCACTACTATATATTAGTATGATGGTGTTAGAATATTATTATAAAAATCAGTTTTAGTTACATCTGGACTTATGGAGGATGTATTAGAGAAATTACAATTTCTCTTAAATTAACTAACTGGAAGTGAACTATGTCTTAATTAAGAAAAAGTTAACCATATGTGAGGAGGAAGGGACCAGGATGTCGGATTAAGCCAGCAGAATGTGGCCCGGAATTGAGTTGTGTCATCACTTAATTCCAATTTCACGTTACGTTTTGCACCACATTCTGCAGACTCCATGCCATAAGACATATCTATGTCAAGAATTGGGAAAAAGAAACATGGTAAAAATAAGTGACTAAGGCGTATTCCATGTTTTCTTTTTTTAATTTTGGCTGTAGGTTCAAAGCGAAAAGGATTTTGAGTTTTCCCTTCATCCTATTCCTTGAAAAGCTGCTTGAAATATTATCTATTTTATAACCATGAAAATATCTTTTAATTTGTATAGTTTTTAAAGACTGTTTTCATTTTATGAGAGATAATGTTTGTACTGATTTTATATATTTATAAGGGTTGTTTTCATTTCAATAAATATATATTGTGTAAACTGTTTTAAAAAAAAATTGTAAATAAAGGATTGTTTTTAAGTAGTTTTACTTATTTCCCCTTTTCAAATTTCACAATCGCTTGAAAATTATGATATATTTAAGTCTCTTAGGAGGGGAGGGGGATTTAGGTTATTTACTGTGCCATTCCTTTTGGAAAATCAATTAGGATGTACAGAAATTATGTGACGCTGAGAACTGCAGTTTGTTGAATTGGAGAAATAAAAGACAAGTCATATTTAAAAAAAGTGTACAGATAAAGCAAGGAGTAGCTCGGAGGTATGTAGTGCCATGGGCGTATATAAGGGGGGGGGCTGCTGGCCCCCCCCCTCCGTCCGAAATTGGTAAATATTTGTCATAAAAACCTTAAACTCACTTAGATAAAAAAAAGAAGTTTGGGCGTGTAGTAGCGTTTTAATTGGCTAACTCTTCCAATTTATAGATTGTTATTATTCCATACCCACAAATGCTCTCAGCCCCCCCCCCCCCCCCCCCAAAAAAAATTCTCCCAGCCCTCCTCGAAATTATTTCCTATTTACACCCGTGTGTAGTGCTTTGGTTTCATGGAAGCAAAGTGAGAGTTAAAATCATACAGAATAATAAAAAAATCTGTTATTTCATTCTGAATAATGAATAAAATTTCATTCACTATTCATCATTCAATGACTAACAGAACTTTTTTTATTTTTATTCATTTTGATTAAACATGATTTATTTGAAATAAAAATTGTCAGAGAATAAAAACAGAATTGGGCAAAAATTAATTTCATAGTCCGGAAGTGATCCAAATCCACCCAGAGATGAATGTAATGACCCTAAATTAATTATGAGAGACCAGACATGAACCGAAAGTACACATAAATGGCCCAGGGATGAATACAGTGGGTCAAAACTAATTATGGGAGACCGGAAGTAAACTGGAACTCACTCTCTTCTATTCTCAAACACAACCCAGATATGCTACCTGTGGTTAATGCATGATTAGTCACCAAAAGAATTACATCGCTTGTACCAGCTGTTCGGAAATTGCATGAAACTATGTCAAAGTACGCAAAAATTACGATTGTTTGGAAATTGAGGAATATCCGTGTGCACGTCTGTTTGTCTATGGTTGTTAAGATCATTTATTCTTGTTTGTGATTTTTTTGTTAATATTTTTATTTCAAACATAAAATATGTGAATAAACAAAGTTTTGGAATTTTATACAAATTTTCATCACCCGTCCCCTATAAGTCATGAAACTAATTAATAAATTTATATTAATCAATTTTGAAGAATAGATAGTATGAAAGAATACCTAATATTAAAGAATATCTCATAATTTGAGTTTTTACTTATATATATATATATATATATATATATATATATATATATATATATATTTTAATTATGCTTGTCTGAATGATGAATAGTTGGTAGAAAGAGGTAGGCCGAGGAAGGCTGGCGTTCTAGGATTAAGGAATCCTGCACCACAGGATTGCCCACCCAGAGCCATTATATTAGCCGGGATCACTTCGGAATTCCTATCCCTACCCTGTTTTTCAATTTTAGGTTCATTCATATCAGACGAATTTCATAAATTTCTTCAGAACTTGATAATAAAAAAAGGAAGTGATATGGATTAACTGAAATCAAATTTATCATAACAACTTTTATTTCTGAACACAACAATTAGCATAAAATTAGAATGGCACAAATATAGTGTAATCAAACAATACAAACATATAAATAAAATTTTAAAACTTCTGAACACACAAATAGAATTATTTATTCAGCAATTTATAAACAATACTTTTGGTAAATCTCAAAAAACAAAGTCATGATTAATTTAAAAATACCAAATTAAGGTTAAATAAATATACATGGCAGTGGTTTATGCTTGTTCTAATCCTTAAAATTTAAATATTATCTTCAATTTTAGTAAAAAATATAATTAAAGAAGAATGTATATTTACACTCATGCAATTTATTTCTTTACCTGAAATGTTACAAATGAACATTATATAAAATTTAAAACTTGGTAGGAAAAAGGCAAAATTTTCTTTTGGTGTTATGGATTATGAATAAAGATAGCAGAGCAAGATGACCTAACAAATCAATGTTACTCACAATAAATCAATATATGATTGAATTATACTTTACGTTACGCTTCAGCGAATCAATGTCCCAGTATATTTTCCTTAATAAAATCAATACTGCAGTGGATTATGATATTTCTTACTTTCAGAATTGAAATACAATCTTCAATGTTTTAACTTACACACATACAATGAAATATTGTAGATCACATTCAAATTTTAGGAATTAGAAATGGGCATTTCACAGTCTTCAAAAATAAAATAAAAATACGAAGGTTCTTTTACTCTGCTTTTTCTAAATTGAGAGATTAAGAATTGTATTAGTTTAATATTCCATTGTATTTGCAGTGTTCCATATATTTTACGCAATTGTGACAGAATAGAAAAAAAATTTCAAAGAAAACCTGAGTAATAGTGTATATTAAGTAAGTCCTCCTATACATTAAGTACGATCTACTGCACATTATGTAAGTTCTCCAATATATTAAGTAAGTTCTCCTTTATATTATGTATATTCTTCAATATATTAAGAAAGTACTGTACATTATGTAAGTTATCCTTTAAATTACGTAAGTTTTCCAACATATTAAGTAAGTACTCCTGTATATTAAGTAAGTTCTCCTGTATATTATGTAAGTTCTCCTATATATTAAGTAAGTTCTCCTGTATATTATGGACGTCTTCAACATATTAAGTAAGTTCTCCTGTATAGTATGAACGTCTTCAACATATTAAGTAAGTTCTCCTGTATAGTATGAACGTCTTCAATATATTAAGTAAGTACTCCTGTATATTAAGTAAGTTCTCCTGTATATTATGAATGTCTTCAACATATTAAGTATGTTCTCCTGCATATGTATGTGTGTGATTTAGTGACATCCATACGGATCACTTCTTCCTCTCCTCCAAGGCCCTATGAAGACTTAAATTTAAGTTATTGATAAATATAAATTATTTTTATATGAAAAAATGTAGTTTTCTGAACTGTTCTGGCCTAACTCTAACAAACTTAAGCATGGCGGTATATTTTTTGAGATTTTTCAAAATATATTTGTAATCTTTTTGTTGATAATAGCATTGATGCCCATTTTATAGCACCTGTTTCTGCAATTCGTAAAACATTATCAATAGAATAAAAGAACCACAACAACCTTATCATATGACCATCACATTACCGTATTTTTGTTTAGTTTTAGATAAACAAAGAAACATACACAAATACATGTATATACATAAAACATAAATCTAAACTTTACAACCCTCGCTTAGAACAAAACATACAGGTACGTTAATCTTAAACCTATCATTATCTCTTCTCCACAATACTTAGTGACAAGCGAGGGCTAATTGAGTATAAAATAAATATACATTTAAAAAAAAATTAATAATTAAATATAAAAATTAATTGCTAAACATATTAAATTAATTTGGGGGGATTCATCAACATAATATCAGCTATACAATATTTACAAAAAAATACTTTTCTTCTTCCAAAAAACAGAGAATTATGTATGGAGTGATTTATACCCCCGAATTTCAACGACTAAATACAAGAATGTGATAAGCCACCTCTACATATTAGGCACTTGCTTGTATTTTAATCAGTGACATCTATTTTTGAACGACGAATATAAACGACAATAGTTGTGGGCTTAATCCATGTACTATTACTTTATTGTTTAAATTTTCATAGTTTTCCATTTAATTTTTTATTGAATTATTCCAATCATGGAATGCTCCTAGTTGCATTTTCTACACAAATTTCTTTTTTTATTTTGGACTGCAAAGTTAATTGAACGACCTATTGTTAGAAACAAGACCAGTGACAGGAGTAACAAACACAGTCATCATTACGCATGCTAATGCTCGAACAAACGGAAGAAGTGAGAAGTATGCGTTGTTGCAGCTTGATTAAGAAGTACTCCCATCATACTCCCCAGAAAGCACTAATTCTGGTATCTGACTACCACTTAATTCTCTATCGGTTCAGCATGGCTTACTGGGCACAAAATTTTGAAATGCTGAAGAAGTAAACAAATTATTAATGATTTGATTGCCGACAAACTAATATTGTTCTTTTGACAGGGCATCACCATGTCACTAGAAAAACGGGAAAAAGTTGTATAAAAATATGGAAAATGTTTTGATTGATATACATACATATTTTATCATTTTTTAAAAGTGAAAAAATTATCAAAATCCATGCAAGCACCTAATTTTAAGTATTGACCAAGATCCCTTAATATGCTGCTCAGTCGAGTGAAAAAAGAAAATCGTATTTAGTCTGTTCTAAAGAGTGATAATTCTCTTATTTTTAATAAAAAGAAAAATGATACATTTATTACAAGCATATGTACTATTCTTAAGGAAAGACAAAAATGAAAGAGCCAAATACCGAGTCACTACAATTTGTCATCATTGTACATTGTTTTCGTCTGTACATCAGGAAATATATTTATACAACTTATTATAACCAGCTCAGGCTTTATATTTTTTTTAAACTATATAAAATGTTTGTAACTTACACATACCTAACAATTTTTCCTTATCTATATAAAATTTTGAATACACTTGCTTGCCCTACTGAGTTTGACAATTTTTTCAAATAACTGTGGTTAAACAGTGATTTTTGATAACTTCAGTAGTTTCCTGTTGAACAAAATGATTTTCAAATAAATGCTCTTATTTGTTTCACATTTGTTCACTTACCAGACAGAAAGTCGACAAATAAAACATGTGATTTATTGATGACCGTTCTACTAGTTATGCACGCTTAGCACCTCATCAGGAGCTAAACATAAAACATTTTACAGTGACAGTAGAGAAGTGACCCTATTACCAGGAACAAGTCATGACTGTAGCTAAGAACAATGGCGACCGACAGTCAACTGATTATATCCGATAAATACCATTTTACAAACATCCATACTTCTAATAAGTATAGTCAAATAAATAAAATAAAAACTTTGATATCAATAAGCTCATAATAATCTGGTTAAACACTAACTCGAAAATTTACGTGTAAAAAAATTAAGGAAGAGCGTATTGAATAAAATAACGGTATTAAAACATTGAAATAAAATATTTTTTTAATTTAATTGACATCAATGATGAGTTTATTTATTTATTTATTTTTAACGGTGCATCAACAAATCTTGGCCATTAGCGCCGAGATGAGTTTATTGATATCAAAGTAATTATTTACTTCATTTGACAATACTTGAGGAGCTCTTTTAAAAAAGGGCCAGATGACAATTTGGTCCTATTTGAGGAGCTCGCATTTTTGAATGCACCATATTATTCTAAGTAGTTATAAAAAATTTCATGTTAATTGGTTGAGCTACTGCTGAGATATTTGGATTAATAACCAAAAGAATGTATTTAGGTTCTAAATGAATACTTAAAAGTGTTTCGTGGTTGTTAAAAAGTCCCGCTGGGTTTATCCTAGTAAAGACAGCCAACAGAATGCTAAAAAAATCGTCAGTAGCTCTTCAAAATGCTTTCAAATACAGCAATATGTTTAACTCAAGTATGATGCTTTCGGCAATGTTCTTGGTTCGAAATCTTACTTTCCCAATTTTCATTTTCAATTTACCTCAGATGGATAGAACGGCAATATAAAAGGGGGAAAAAAGATGTATAAGCTCTATTAACGTTTCTCAATATAAATGAAAGGATTTGGTTTGAACAAAATGTTTCCAGACATACTGAGAAAGTTGACGAGTTCAGCAATGCATCTTTGTCTTGTGATTCAGATCTTGACTATTGAGTATTGATATTAGGTATGTAATCCCTATGGTACAAAATATATCAAATAGCTACTTTTTTAAAATAAAAAAATACCTAAATGTATTCTGTGGAAAATGGTTCAAATTTATGTTTACTATTTTGCTAATTATGGTTAATCCATTGAAGATACACAAAAAAATGGAGGCAATAATCAGATTTAAAACAATATTTGATCCTATAGTTCCAGAAATTGCCATTAAAAAATTGCTTCAACCAGTTTTATGCAAAATTAAAAACTTTGAAAGGCTTTACCTTAAAACTTATTTTATGTAAATTGGCCTTTCTTCTAAAGAGCTCTTCACTTATTTTAGATATGAATGTTTGGAGAATGGTCTTTATCGGATAGAATCAGCTGACTGGTGGTCACCACTGTTCTTACCTTCAGTCATGACATGTTCCTTGTAATTGAAGGTTCACTTCTCTACTGTGGCTGTAAATAGTTTTATATTTAGCTCTTGGTGAGGTTCTAAGCATGCGAAACTAGTCGTCATCAATAAATAATTTTTATTAATTCATGTGTTTTATTTATTTTGGATTGAATAGGGTCACTTTTCAAAGTACTTTGAGGTTGCTGGCAGAGAAGGAAGATCTTTAGGTTAATGAAAAACGTCCAGTTCTTTCACAAAAGTTCTTAAGTTAACTTTTGTGAAGGAACTGGACGTTTTTTCATTTACCTAAGGGTCACTTTTCAATAATTATCTCATTTTTTTTTTGCAAGTAAAGCAATATACGAATAAGTTGTAATTTTATATTTCATTGTAATTATAATGACTTTTTGGTTGAGCAATGTAGCTTTTCAGATAAGTATTTGGTATTTGGTTTTCAACCGACTTCCATACATGCAAACAATTAGACTAATCACTAAAGATAAAGTCAATCAATAGAAAAACAAAAATCTAAATAAAATAAAATTGTTGTTATTGACTGCTATCTAGATAGGGGTGGATATCTAACGTCTATAAGGTGACTTCATCATCGCTAAAGTCTAAAACGAAGTTCCCTGATGCGTCTCTTTTCATTCTCTTGCTGCTTAAATAGAACTGCAGTACAAATTCTTCTATAGCACAATCGTTTATTCCTCTACGAATCCTAAAGAATCCGTTCTCACCCCATTCTGTTCCCCAACTGTTTGCTGCAATCTGGAATGTAGATGAAACAAAAATACCATTTAATTTTTAGTAAAAAAGGAAACTCTTTAAAGATTTTTAATCGAAGGAATCTAATGAAACAAATTTGTGCTCGGATGACAACATTTTATTTTAAACAAATCCAGCTAGCAGGAATTGTGTCATTTTAGCATGTTTCTGTTCTTATCCCTAGTGTCATTAGTAAAACTTGCTGAGATGACAGAGTTCCAGCAAGTCAGACTTTTTTTTAAATACCAACGATTTTCAGAAATGTGAAAGAATTTCTGTTAACATATTAACTCCCTCCATCTATAGGAAGGAGGCACACTTATGAGTTTGAAGCACTTACTTGGAGGTAATGACTATAAATATAAATATATATTGTTTGATGTTAATTTTTTGTCGCTAGGATCATATTTTTGGATGGAACAGCACTTTCCTCCAGCGGTGGTACTCCTACTCACTTCTTCCTGGAATATTCCTCTCTAGCTTCGTCAGCCAGGTCATTGTTGTTTCTGCAAACACCAAGAAAGAAACAACAATGACCTGGCTGACAAAGATGAAGATCATTCCGTCAAAATATTCCAGGAAGAAGTGAGAAGGAGAACCACCGCTGGAGAAAAATACCGTTGCATAAAAAAAAAAATATAGAAAAAAAAGAAATATATATGTATATATATATGTGTGTATATATATATATATATATATATATATATATATATATATATATTGTAATGATATATTACATTCACGAAAATATTTTTAAATTCAAATAACCATCGATAGTTTGAAAAGCCCGTGCAAAACACAAACCATAAAATACAAATAACATCGTATTATATACACTTTAAATAATAATATTTTTGGACAATACTGATGTACAATATATACATATTAAATGTACATTCAGATGATAATAAATTAATTATTTGGTATTACAAAAATATAATTATTATTTTTATATATAAACCGGCAAAAATGCGGAAGTTGGAAATAAAGGACGCCAACTTTCGGCTAACAAGAAGTCAGTCTGTCGATAGCCACTGAGTAGTGCGGAGCTAGAGTCTATCGCTAACCACAGAGAATACAGAGTGCAGTCTATTGTTATTTATCATAGAAGACGGAGTGAGAAGACAACAGAATCCAAAATTTCAAGATATCCATTCTATGCACGAGACCTGGCAAGAAAGCGTATCACCTTGAAGAAGGAATTACTGAAGCGCAGTATATTGAAGTTTTATTGGAAGTAAATTAATTCAGAGGTAAAATTATTTTTTTGTAACTGTTAATTCTTTTATTGTCATTTGTATTTATTTTAATATTGGTGTTTGTATATCAAGATTGTCTAAAAATAAATCTTATATTATTCATTCACTCGGAACTTTTATCCCTGAGATTAAATCAATTTAATATAATAAAAATTATTAAAATAATTAAAATCGTTTTACTTTAAATAAAAAATAATCATAACATTTAATGGCGACCCAACGTGGCGCATTCTTTTTATGAAAAATAATCTTTACATTTAATGACGCCCAACGTGGCGAATCTTTTTAAAAAAATAAAATCTTAATAATTTTTGACTGATAGACTTTTGACAAATTATTTTATTACATTAAAATTTCAATTTTTTAAAATGGGCTAGTGAGGGAACAAACTTTCTTGCACAATCGTTAGAGTCATGTCAAATGCATTGGGTAAAGTAATTAAATACAAATAAAAACCAAAGTGAACTTAAAAAAGAAAACTTTGAAGATATTTTTCATACTAAAGATAGACACAGTAAACATTGAATGTAAAAAGTAACCCAACATTGATACAATTATGTGAGTCAAGCAATTTTTCTTTTTTATATCACAGCCTTGCCAAATCTTAAATTATATCTTTTATTCAATATAAGTCAATTATTTCCAACTCTATTTTATTTACTATGAACCTTTCTCCTGGTATTTAATATGGTCTCAACACATAAAAGGACAGATGGTAAGAAGTGATTCTAATTTGATATTTCTCATGCTTTTCTTTCAGGAAATTTATAATATTATTATTATGTATTGCAGCCCGGCAGCTTAGAGAAGAGTTGCAGTAGGCGCGCGCGTGTTTTAAAACCAAAATTAAAATTTTTATTTTTTATTTTTATGTTTTCAGATTTTAATATTGAGACCATATATTTAAAAAAGTGTGTTTTAAGGTTCAAAACTTGAATTTTTATTAAAAATAAATTTTTTGAGTGATAATGTATAGATAAATACCACTAGAGAATGCCTAGGGGGGAGGGAGGAAGACCTCGAGGACAACTTAGGTAACCATGGTAGAAGTATGAACGACAGCAACAACACCGGTGGTCTTTATAGTTATGAAAAAGGGGTGGGGGGGGGGGGCGGCAAATCGGTGCAGATGAAAGAGGTACAATTGCTGGGTTGTAAAGGCGGGTTGTAAAGGATGTTGTAAAAGGTGTTAAGAGCTTTGGGACACACAAGTAGAGAAATTGTCTGGAGCCTGGGAACAAAGATAAAAAAGGAGGTCAGGACAATTTATGGAAGACGGAGGAGTAAGCAGGGGAGATGTTTTGTTTGTCGGTTTTGTTATCTTTGTTCCCAGGCTCCAGACAATTTCTCTACTTGTGTGTCCCAAAGCTCTTAACACCTTTTACAACATCCTTTACAACCCAGCAATTGTACCTCTTTCATCTGCACCGATTTGCCGCCCCCACCCCTTTTTCATAACTATAAAGACCACCGGTGTTGTTGCTGTCGTTCATACTTCTACCATGGTTACCTAAGTTGTCCTCGAGGTCTTCCTCCCTCCCCCCTAGGCATTCTCTAGTGGTATGTATCTATACATTAATTGTTATAAATTGTATTCACTTATAAAATAGATTTTGTTTTTCACTACATAAAAAATGTGCGTTGTTTTTACTGTTTAATTTTTTTTGTACTGTTTTTACTAACAAGTTCTACATGCTGTTTTCTTTCCAACTACCGTATTTTCATTGTTTTTAAAAATAAGATTGGTTAAAATTTATTGTATTGATATATATACTCCGCTCATTTCTTCCTGTCTTTTACTTACTACTTGTACATTTTCTTTACTTATAAGTTGTATATATTTTTTAGCTGAAGAAGGCTGCCATTGTTGCAGTCGAAACGTCCAAAATACAGATTTCTTTTTGAAAGTCTGACGTTTTTCTCCTAGCCGAATCCCAACTATACCTGTCTTCTTAACATAGATTATTTAACAACAGTTGAAGATTTTATTTTAAACCATTTATTTAAAAACAATATTTTAATAAAAGAAACAGCAAAAGTAAACATACAATTGTATATTAAATGTCCCCTTATTAAGATCGACCTGGGATATAAAAATAAAGCTAAAAAAGGAATTATTCGGGGAATGTTTCATTCGATTCTCCTAAAATATTATCATGAACCGACCAAAGATGATGAAATTAAATATTCAACCAGTAAAATATAACAATAAAACCTCTCTGTTTTGGAGCTCATCCGGCGTTGGGTACCGGATTTCAGTGGATAGGGACAAATAAATAATAAATTTATTAAAATTTAAATTATATTACCTATCAAAATTCTATGGTTTATTGATAAAACCAATGTTTATAAATTTTTTAACACCATTTTCAAAATTACGAGAGGCGAAATCCATATTTTCTTCCATTTTTATTTTATTTTTAAAATCGTGTGCACAACCATACACTAAAAACAAAAAATGTTACGAAAAAGGTCATTATATTATCTTTTTTTAGACGTAGATTCAGTAAAATGATAACCGCTTTATCCGTTAAAAGCAGTAACATTATTAATAAAATAAAATTTTGCACCAATATAAAATTCTAATGTCATTATTATTATTAATATCAAAAAGAAGATATCAAGAAATATTTCATTATCGGTCGTGATAAAATTTTAAACACGCAAGTGTAAAGGTTAGAGAATCTAAAATATGCTTTTATAAGACAAAGAGATTCGATAAAAGTCAGGAAATGACCAGTTTCTGTGAAAATCCCTAAAAATATCAGGAATGCAGATAATAAGATAGTTAAGTAACAAAAGCACAAATCCTCTAAGCGCCAGATAATATCTAAAAGATAAAGCAAGAAGCTTTGATAATCCCTAACGTAAATAGAGCAGGCTCATGCTAGTTCAAGTTTTGAACACGCGCACCGCGCTAGTAGTCTACATTGTCAAGAAGTTCCTATAATTGCCACAGCCCCGAGCAGCGCTCGCCTCACTCTCTATTCAATATAGAACCCGCCAACTATAGGATGTTTTTAAATGAGAAATATATCTTTGAAGCCAATAAGGCTATAACGAATTAATGAATAGAATAATTAATGGTTAAACTACATTTTAAATAAAAAGAATGAAATAAATAAAACTTAGTAATTGTTTAAATAAATATAAAGACAGACTTTGACAAGGACAGTTAATAAATATTTAAAGGGAAAAAACCTTTTTCAAAAGTTAATAATAAATAAAGAAGAAGTAGGAGTAAATAATAATAATAATTGAAGTAAGGGGTAGGAGAAAAATATTTCATATATTGTTTGATATATTTGAATATTTATTTTATATTGAGGGCTCACGGACCCATGAAGAGGCCGGAGTACCTATTATTTGTTTCGTATTAAAGGCTCACGGACCCATGAAGAGGCCGGAGTACCTTATCTACGTATTGGGAAATATAATATTATATTATAATAAAAGGGGGGAAACTTATTAATAATAATTTGTTGAGTAATGTTATTCAAGAGTAAGGAATTGAATAATATTATTGAAGTGGAAGGCGTTTAATAATTATTGAAGTGGAAGGAGAAGTTTTTAAATGAAATGTAGAAAGAAGGAGTGACTGACAAACAAGTTGACACCGACAAGGACTGATAGACTATTGACAAATTATTTTATTACATTAAAATTTCAATTTTTTAAAATGGGCTAGTGAGGGAACAAACTTTCTTGCACAATCGTTAGAGTTGTGACAAATGCATTGGGTAAAGTAATTAAATACGAATAAAAACCAAAGTGAACTTAAAAAATAAAACTTTGAAGATATTTTTCATACTAAAGATAGACACAGTAAACATTGAATGTAAAAAGTATTCCTTGTTTTTTGAAATGATTCTTTATATGGATCTGGAAATTTCAATTTAATTTCCTACTGTACATACAATATAATTAAAGAATAAATAAATAAATAAAACTTAATATTTAAATGAGCCCAGGAGGCTCAGCTTTGAGCTATACTTATTTTTTTTTTTATAGTGGATATTTTTAATTATATTATATTGTTAATTTGAAATTAAAATTATTAATTATTGGATTAAGGGTAACATTAAAAATTAAAGAGAGATATAATTTTTTTTAAAAAAAGGGTTTTGATATAAGTGACTTTATATTGGGATAAGATGTATACAGCCATACAACATGTGTTGTAAATGTAAATGATATTATTGTATGTAATTTGTTTTTGTTATAAGACATAATTTATAATTCTGTAGACTTGTTAGAATATTTATAATTTAATTTAGAGCATTTAAGATAAGAAAACAAATTTAAACTTTTTAAAATGAAACCAGTTAATAGTATCCAGTATTTGAATAGTAATGCTACCCTGAGCCGGAAAACAAAATCTTTAGACCAAATTAAATTAAAAAAAAAAAAAAAAAAAAATTAAAACATGCTAAGCAGTTTTTATTTTTTTTTTTTACACCGAAGCCCACCCGAAATGTAATGATCTAAAAGGGGGTGCTCTAGAAAGAGCCAGTTTCTGGCATAGCAAAGAGTAGCATTCCTATTCAAAATAAAGGCTCAGTTATATTCCATAAGACCATCACAAATATTATCTTTTGTCAACAAATTAAATAAATAAAAGAGTAATAAAAGAGAATAATATAAGAGTATGGATAGGAATTGGCAGTGCTTAGCTTCGCAGTATTTATTTATTTTTAAAGGCAGTGTGAAATAAAAGAAGATTCCAATGTCTCGGTTAGGAGCGATAAGGCATCGAGAGGTACAATTTTCCCAGGAAGATAAGAATAGAGGTGCTTCCAAAAGATGCCCTTTGAACATCCAGGTGGCGATCGCTGAAGACAGACACCCTTGGCATGGTGGGAGTAACGCCTCTATAAAAAGGGCCTTCCCCCACCACTCGATCCCATTCGAGCGCCAGAGACGAAGGGCACCCGGTCTCTCTGCAGAACCAGCTGGTCAGCCGACACCAAGGTCTCACTTCACCTTCTCATGATGGCCAGACACCACTCCATGATCTAGCAGCCGACCATTATTCTCCTCATCGTAACTACAACCAGTCTACCTCTTCACTTCCAGAACATCATTCGTATCATAAGCTGAGTATAACTCAATAACTGCCAATCTTCAATTAAATTCAAAAGCTAGCTAAAATTTCATAATGGCCAACATTTATATTTTAATATATAAGTTAATATTTTAATTATGTTCTAACTTTCCTTTAATAACCCAACATTGATACAATTATGTGAGTCAAGCAATTTTTCTTTTTTATATCACAGCCATGCCAAATCTTAAATTATATCTTTTATTCAATATAAGTCAATTATTTCCAACTCTATTTTATTTACTATGAACCTTTCTCCTGGTATTTAATATGGTCTCAACACATAAAAGGACAGATGGTAAGAAGTGGTTCTAATTTGATATTTCTCATGCTTTTCTTTCAGGAAATTTATTAAATTAATTTAATTATTCAAATAGTTTTATTCATAAATCCGTATGTGGTGAGTTTGGTAATTTTAAATGAACCCTGAGATATAATGAAAATATAATAAAAATAGATCAAATCAACTTTTTCTATAATAACTTTTTTATTCTTTTCTTCTACAATAACTTTTAAATTCTTCCCCCCCCCAAACACCACAATATATATCATAATTATACATATATATATATATATATGTATATATATATATATATGTATATATACATATGTATATATGGATAATAATGTTATAAAATAGAGAACATACCCAGTATGGTGTTAGCCGTCCATTAATATATTCTTCTCCCCATCCGATGAGTCTGACCGAATGCAAGTATCCTCTTTTGTGAGCAGTCGTTGGGCATTCGTAAACTCCACCTTTGTAGACGAAGAAGTCATCGAAGACTCTCATTGTTGCTGAAATAGTAAATCATCATACAGAAAGTGTCAAGAAACGTTTTCGAAGAATAAACGTATCACATCATGGTTATTACATGTTGTATTATATATGGTGTGTGGCTGTGTGTGCACTCATGTGTTTGTGTGTGTGTTACTATGAATCTCAGTTATATTGAGTTATGCAAATATGTAATCAGTTAATTATATAACTTTTATATTTCCCGAGAATTAATGGTTAAGTTTTCTTACAGCTAAACTCATTATAAAATGTTTCATAATAATGCTGGAATGTTTGTTGCTATAGAAAATGAGAAATAATAAATTGAAAATCATGCAATAAATCAGCAAACAAGTGATTTCTTCAAAATGGTGGGAAATCGATAATTTTTTTCAGAAGAACTTCTTGTACTGAAATGTAGAAACATCTCCTGGCAGCTGCACTAACAGCCCTCTCTCTATCTCTCTCTCTCTCTCTCTCTCTCTCTCTCTCTATATATATATATATATATATATATATATATATATATATATATATATACACACACACGATTCGTTCATATTTACTACTTTATTTTATATGTTTTGCCCGACATGTTTCGTGTTTTGGTAATACCTTTTCAGGGGGGGGGGGAATGAATGGTGTACTACTTTATAGACACACTGCCATAATAAGATATAAGAAAAAGTGAAAAAATATCTATTGGGTCATCTTTCGGAGGCATTAATTAATTATATATATATATATATATATATATATATATATATATATATATATACACACATATACACTGGGTGTTTCAGGATTGCACGGCACAATTTTAGGTATGTGTTCTGTAACACAAAATAAATAAAAAAGTTCATATTAACATACATCTCAAACTCATTCATTAAACATAAATCTAAGTTTAAAGATTTTTATGTATTATTAATATTTATTTATTATGATTACAAAATTTAGAAAACTGTTCAAAGGGACCTCCATTTTCTTGGATGCAGCATTCAGCAAGACAAATCCAAGCTTCTCTGGCTCTTTGTATAGCATCAGCATGATGCTTGATAGTTACTGTGGCTTCCACAATCCGATTTCTTAGCTCTTCTTGCGCTACAACAGCCGCAGAATAAACCATAGACGTTATCCAGCCACATACAAAATAATTGAATATGGTTAAATCCGGATATCATGGTGGCCTCTTAACAGGTCTGTTTCGACCAACCCATTGGTCGGCATTAGTTGCATTTAAATAATTAGTAACACTTATGATGTAAATATGATTCTTTTTGTTTATTTTGTTTTAAAGAACACATACCTACCTAAAATAGTGCTGTGCGAAACACCCTGTACATGCTCATTTTTTTATCCTATTGCATAGTACAATTTGTTCTTTTCACTAAGAAGTATTTCAAGTAGTACTCCAGTATTTCTTTCATGATACTCAATTAATCTTCTACTCAACATATTTCAGGCATTAACATTCAAACGTAAATGTTCAATTGAATTAATGTAGTGTTAATGTACAAAATTATTACAAAGCTCATGCACATTAACCTACCCACAACCGGTCCTTTGTCTTTGATCTCATTCATAGTTTGTGCTTCTCCCGAGATTCGACTTGTCCTAGAGATTTTGTAAAGCCTCTCAGTTCCTCCGTAGACGCAGTAAGCATGCTTCTTATCAGGAGTCCTTCGCAGTGTACATCTGAAGTTGTTCTCTTGTGGAAGACACCTCTCCGTTGTCAGCCTGAAATTATCTCAGTTAGTCACTAGACGATAAAGACACACACACACACTTTCATATATATAACTATAAATGAACAGCATTAGGGAGATTGTTGACAGCTCAATTAATTCTAACATTAATATTGAACATCAAAGAAATTTATTTGTTATATAGGTATAATATTTAGTGTTGTCGTATTTTTACTTACCCTGTGTTAATTAAGTACTTCCAAGACCTGGTTAGGTGTCCTGACTGGCAAGGTCCCCGTTTCTGTCCTAGAACGCAAGTCCTGTGCTGTTGGTATGAGAGTGGACCACTGAAGTTCCCGCCGGTCCAAATAGTTAACCTTTAAAATAAGAAAACATGTAATTCGTCAAAAAGGACATTAAGAGAAATCACAAAGATTTCCTGGGTCCGGCGATAAGGTGAATAAAAGTAGGTTCTTTATTCAAAAATGAGTGATATTTACTAAGGTTTCACTTTGAGCTTGAAGGTTTTGAGGAGAAGAAGAACTGACTCTTGTCGAAAATTTGATATTATTAAATCCACTTATTATATTAAATTAGCGCGTGAATTAATTAATATGATTTATTTACTTCTGATCTGTAGTTTCGTACCTTTAGTACCTCAATGAAGATATTTACAACATAAGTAGGCCAATACACCTTCCATCATTATGGGCCACGATAGGACTGAAGGTAAGAACAATGGCGTCG
Organism: Gonocerus acuteangulatus; assembly: GCA_946811695.1. Taxonomy (NCBI): domain Eukaryota; kingdom Metazoa; phylum Arthropoda; class Insecta; order Hemiptera; family Coreidae; genus Gonocerus; species Gonocerus acuteangulatus. Next base: position 86,689,459 of record OX328128.1, on the reverse strand, counting down.
ACCATTCAGCTGATTTCATCTAATAAGCCACTAAACATCGGCGCAAACAATTTAATACACGAATATACCTAGGAATCAGCAACATTTAGCGGGGAAATGACAGCTGATTTAAATGACACTATTAAAAACATACAAATATTCTTCGCCAACTCTATTTAAAATACAACAGCCGATAATGAAACTAAAGGATTCGCATCGCAAAAAAGGTCTCTTGTTGAGTCTATTGATGGACCTATTGTGAATGCACTTATTGTTGGACATGGGCGAACAATGCTTCTTCTGTTCTTCATTGATCTCACCTACTTCATACCGAATATGACCCCAGTTACATATGCGTGGTGTGTGTGTGTGTGTGTGTGTGTGTTAACACGATTGTGTCTATGGTTTTATTTTTTCGCCTTGGAAAATTTATATATATATATATATATATATATATATATATATATATATATATATATATATATTATTCGTATAGCAAACGATTGGACGATCGTTAACCAGCAAAATTGATCCATCTGAAGAGGGGGGAGGGGGTACTCCGGAGACTAATTAATAATTTGCCCATTTCGAGAGATATTTGTACTTCCTTGCAACGGAACTCAGTAAACAAGATGTCTCACCATTGAACATGTGTTGTAAACAATATCAAAATCGGTCAATTAAAGGTTAGGGTGTAACTTCGGAAAAAAAATTAATGATTGAGTCAACCATTCTTTACAAATATAAAATACCAAATCATGGTTAAACCAAGGTGGAGGACCAAGCGTTGAAGCCCTAAATAAATAAAATAAACCAATCGTGTTTATTTTGAATTTGTTTAGGTTATTTTAAACAAATTATTCAGAAAAGCAGCGTAAACTACTGTGGCTTGGTATGTGACGTCACTGACTCTCATATTGCAAAGAGATTCGAATTATTAATTTATTTACTTTTCATTAAACTGCTCTTAAAGTTTATATTATTTCAAGAAATATTATGTTGTAGTTTATTGAGAGGAATTTTTTCAATTGTAACTTATTTGCGTAGTAAAATTTTCCTTGTTAAAAAATTTATTCTAGTTTATTTACTGAAATATATTTGTTGATACAAAACAAGAAATAAACATTAGTAGCTTTAATTTATTCCATTAAACTTTTTCCTATTAAATATTTTAATAACAATTACTTTAAAACTTTTATTTTTTATGTTGAAAAATAACAGTAAAAACAAATTTAAACTCAAAAAGTTATTTTCGAACTCCTACAATTTCAAAATGTAAATAAAAGTGGTAAATGTGAAGACGAGGGTTCAAGGCACTGATTATTTTAAAATTTCGCACTATGTCGTATTTTGATGCACTGAACACAAATCCGTTAAAAAAAAAAAAAAAGAAAAAAAAACTAAAGTTCACTATTACGAAGGTTATAAAAGCTGGCGTATTAATAAACATGCATATTAAGAAGAATGTCTAGGACGACTTTTGGGCAGACGCGCTATAAATCGCAATATTAACTCGCTACGCTCGCTCAAGAAGATATCAAAACTCTAGTCAATCCAACTAGCAACATTTCAAATGAGAGTTCTTTGTTTCCCAACGTTACATGTCTGCGCATGCGCATGTTTACAAATTTACTGTTTACGCCAACTTTAACCTCAACAACAGTGAACTTAAGTGCTTCATAACTTCTTTCCTAGTTGAGAGCGAGTTTCTTTTTTAACGGCTTCGTGTTTAGTGCATCAAAATACGACGTGCCTAGAACCCTCGACTTAACATTTACGCCATAAAAGTAAAAGTTTAAAAAACAATTTTCAAAAATAAAAGTTAACAATTATTTTCGACCCCTGAAATATATTATTGTTTGTTTTTGGTGCCTGTTCAATATAATGTATGAAATATCATTCTGAGGAAACTGTAGTTCAGAATTCTCAAACACACAGGCCTACACAAAATTGGGCCTAGAAAGGCCACGAGGGCCCTAGAGGCCGATACTGTAGAGGTATCTAATTCTTGACAACACTAGGGAGTTAGTGTGGCCAGTACTATGCTCCAGCCGCCTGTTCTTCCCCTTTGCAGGTATCCCCTCTCACTTCCACCTTCTCGGCTTATAAGGGACGACATGTTTTAGTTACCTGTCAGAAAATGTGCTGACGATAGCATAACTCCACGAAGAATTGCAGAAGTTCTGGTTCTCTATTGGTGTTACGAATCCTAATCTTGTTCTCCAATCGAAGCTAAGGGGCAGCTGTCTTTTCGTTGTCGTGTTGCTGATCGACGACAAATCCCGAACCTAAACAAAAAATACCAATAATTGTAATGTCAAAAAATTAGAAACAACTAATATTTATACAAATTTGAACCACTATTTTTCGGAACCTATGAGGTCTGAAACTTGGACTTTTTTATAATATTTTTTTTTATGTGGGTTGTCATATAAGCAATTTAACATTGTTATAAGTTATTACGGCTATGGCTCTCCTGGCCATAAAGAATTGATGGCATTAACCATTGAGTGGTATAGACCATTTTAGTAAAAGGGTATTTTAAAAGCCACAAAACCTCAAACATGGGCTATGTGTTAACGCTAATTATTTAATAGTAAAATAATGAGAATATTCCACATAAACCACTTCTTTCAATCCTTGCAAATTCTTATCATCATCCACTAAGGTCATGAATAATGATAATAATAACCACGTCGAATGTTACTTTATGTCTTTATCCTTCAGTATGGTGTTGTCTATGTTACTTTATGTCTATATCCTTCCCTATGCTGTTGTCTATGTTACTTTATGTCTTTATCCTTCCCTATGGTGTTGTCTATGTTGCTTTATGTCTTTATCCTTCCCTATGGTGTTGTCTATGTTACTTTATGTCTTTATCCTTCCCTATGGTGCTGTCTATTGGTTTCTGATAGAAAGTTATCAGAGGTTTAGTCTTTTCGCGCTAAACATGCCACCTAGACCACTTTGCTACGCACCCACATCTAGGATAATGAAAATAATTTTGGACCACAACAGTGTTAGGGGGCCAGATTCGGCCCGAAGTCCTTCGTCTTTCGACTTTCTTTCATTTGTTAAATTTTAATTCCACAGCGACATATTTTATAATAAAAAAAAAAGTACCTTTTTGCTTGAATATTCTGTACCAAGCATTCCTTCATATCCTGTCCTCAGTTCGACACCCCAGAAATAGGTGATGTTTCCAGCAACCCAACCACGCCTTCCTCTGTTGATGTTATTCACCAAGTCCATGTCGACGAGGCACTTACCTTGCGTGCATCGTACCTCCATGTTGTGACCTCTGTCGATGCATTGGCTGCAAAATAGAGCAAGTCTCTTTGAGCAACGGGATTGAAATATTTCAATGAGTTTTTTAGCATTAATATGCTTTAGCGATGATTAAACTTGAAAAAAAAAACCGTTACAAAAAAGTGTCACAAAAAAGTTTCCGCTGGCGTTCGCGCATGCGCAGTGGCCATGCACGAAAAAGAAGACTGTATGTCATACAGTACAGTACATAGGTTTGTCCGGTGGATCTAAGCGTTACAAAAAAGTGTCCACTGGCTTTGGCGCATGCGCAGGGGCCATGTACGAAAAAGATGACTGTATATTGTACAGCACATTTCATAAGTTTGTCAGGTGGAACTAAAGCATATTTATGTGAATTAATTTTCTAAACGAATTTCATTTATTTTTATTTTTTTGTGTGTGGCAGATCATTAGACTTCTTTGCTATAAGGGTAAACTAATAAAAACAGTTACAAAAATCTGTTAGTACATTGGCTAGTTTATTTAAATTTTCACATCTAATTATACATAAGTGATTTTTGGGACAGGTTTTCTACAGATGATCACCCTGTTCTAGCCCGGATAGGGCTAATATCTAGTTTTTTTTTAAAGAAAATCAACCACTCCTAGTGGGAATCGAACCCACGGCCTTTGGCATGGAGTGCTCACGCATTAACTCTGACAAACACCGGGTCTACATCTTGGTAATTAATATATTTGTTTCTATATAAATTTGGGAATATAGATATATAAAAATTATAAAAACGTTTATTTTTTAGTGAGATCGTTACACAAATATAAATACTACATTTATTTGTGTGGATGTACACACATATACATAAAACTTACCAACTTTTGCAGTTGTCCTTGAATTCTGTTCCGGCTTTGTAATAGAACCCATTGTAGTAGCATTCTGAAAACAAAAAATAATTCATTTGCTAGAATATAATTTTTTATATTTCTTAAAAAGCGATTTGTATCCCATTTAGAAATACTCTCTGATTTTAATCCTATAATTACAAATTCATGAAGCTAAACAATGTATTTGTAATCTTAAATACTAATAATACGGGACTGACATTGCATCTAATGTAAGGCTGTCCTGAGATAACAATGCAATTGTTTATATAATTGACCACGCGGAGCGCCAGCTTACATCATCTCTACTCCCTCTTGTCCCACTTATCTCCTTGCCCAGAGAGATAGAATTGTTCCGCGGCCATATATATCAATTGAACAAGCCTTTAGCGATTTACAAGATACCTAATGTCCAATTTAGCTTCTGACAACTGGGTCGGACCAATTTCAATGTTTTTATGTCAGCCAATTTCGCTAACCCTTGTCGCCTGATTCGACTTATTAATTTATCTTTTAGCCTCATCTAAGAAATTAAATAGGACCGATAAAATGTGCGGAGAACATATTTAGCTCATAGTAATAAAATATACTCATTATAGGCGTGCATATTAGAAGAATTTGTGCAAGTATTTTGGTGAGCCTAGTGTCCAGAACCCATGTGAAGGAAAGGAGGTTACATTCCTGTTGTATTTTAACATCAACTGTCTTTCTGTAATATCAGGGCCAAATCACCAAAAATTAATATATGCCCGTGAAATCGTATCTCAGATATTTTTCGCAAATTTTTCCTGAGTAGATATACCTTTATGAGATAATCTAAAATTATTTTTTTTTAGAGTTGTTGATAAAAATTCTACTTGGGGGCATTTTTTTGATATTATTATTTTTGCATGATTTGGGCTACCTTACTTCTAATATCAGTTTCGAAAATCATGGAAAATCAGGAAAACCATCCACTGATTTTACTAAAGTTTCAAGTTCGGTTTGCAGCCACAGCTTAAAAGTAAACGTTACACGCCAATTTTAGAAGGACAAATTCTGAGCAATTAGTGCCCCAATTGAGATTTTCGTAAAATTTCACACAATGTTCCATTTCAACCTAAATAAGAATAAAATGTCCGTCACGCAGGATCTGCGTAACTAAGCACTTTCCCCAGAATTTGGGCAGTGTAGACTGCATTCCTGAATAATTTGCTTAAAATAACCTATGTAAATAAAATAAAATCATGGATAGTTCTGCTCTTTTGCTTTTGCAATGAGCCTCTGTTCCAATTATTTTCGGCGTCTACTAGGTAGTATCGATAAAGATTTGAAGAAATTGTTCAAAACTTTCCGTCATGAGAGCAACCTCAATAGCTACTTTCCTTCGGAGGAAAGTGCTAATGGGAGTCTGCATACTTCGTATTTGTATATATATAAATAAAATAATCAAATGTCATGTACAATAGGGAGGCCCTTAGCTATAGGGACGTTTTTTGAAAGTCTAAATGTTGCTGCTCCCACCCCCCCAATTCTGTTCCAATCAACAAAAAAACTACGTAGCTGTGCAAAATTTCAGGGCCATCGGGCAACTGCTAGGTGACCCACAAACGGTTTGAAATTAAAACATAGTATACCCAGCGATTAATTCCGTTAAAAAGGGATATACTGCCCTATCTCCATCAATTTCTCAAAAAACATTTACGTTACATCAAGGCCACACGAGAAATTGTTTAAAATCATTCTGAATCAAAAGTCGATTATAAAAATTTAAAAAAAATATGAGAATTTTACTATTCCACTCTAGGGTGGCCCGTAGCTATAGAGTTTTTTTTAAGTCAAAATTTTGCTGCTCTCACTCCCCAATTCTGTTCCAATTAACAAAAAAACTAGCTATGCAAAATTCAAGCGCAATCAACAACAGCTAAACTACCCTCAAACGCTTTGTAATTAAAACATAGTACACACAACGATTAATTACGTTAAAACAGGGATATACTGTTCTATCTCAATCCATTTCTAATTACAATTTATTTAGATACATCCAGTCAACCCAAGAAATTGTTTACAATCATTCTGAATCAGATATCTCAAAATTTAAATCTAAAAATTGTAGAGATAACTTGAAAATATTAAAAAATATAAGGTTTCTAATAATGCACACTATTTATATAAGACAACCTCATTTTTATTTGAAACCAATATTTCTATAGAAACTAGGCATAATGTGAACAATAAAAAAATACAAATGTTAAACATAATGTTTTCCTAAGGGTGGATTTAGTTGCAGTCGGGTATTTTTAGCGGCCCCGGCAACGATCTGCAAAACAATATGAAAAAATCGATTTTTGTGGAGAACGTACCTATTCAGTTGATTTTTTTTTTCTTCCTCTTCTTCGGCATTGTCTGTTTCCAGCATAACTTGAGCTATATTTGCCTTAACAGCAGTTGGAAAATTTTCATCAAATAAGGATAAAGCCACGGTTTCGGGAACTAAGCACCAGAGATGAATGGAAAAAAGGTTTTTTGCAGCAGCCCTACTAATTTCTGGATCAATATCCTGATAATGTATCAATTGATGAATGAATAGAAAGTCATGATATGGTGCTTTAATTGGGTCTGATGATGAAAACCAGGCTAGAACGTAACCTCAAGAAAAATACATGTTCTTCTTAAAGAATTTTTCTAGCTATTAGATAACTGAAATTGATTTTTGAACAGATATATTTTGAATGGATAAATCGCCTTTGCCATCCGCCTAGCATGACTTACAGCTCCTGGTACTCGAAACGATACTCCTTTCTTCCCGTGCCTTTGCCATCGACCTAGCATGACTTAAAGCTCCTGGTACTCGAAACGATACTCCTTTCTTCCCGTGCCTTTGCCATCCGCCTAGCATGACTTACAGCTCCTGGTTCTCGAAACGATACTCCTTGCTTCCCGTGCCTTTGCCATCCGCCTAGCATGACTTACAGCTCCTGGTACTCGAAACGATACTCCTTTCTTCCCGTGCCTTTGCTATCCACCTAGCATGACTTACAGCTCCTGGTACTCGAAACGATACTCCTTTCTTCCCGTGCAAACGAGTGCGTATTCAGGAAGCAGGAACAGACTTGATTGTTTATCTTTTTATCCAATATTAACAAGAACACGACTAATTTAATGTCAATTATCAGTGCTTACCTGCTCCAAAGTGATTAAAAAATAAAATAACTTAAAAAAAAATTATCTTAAAAAATTACTTTCGGACGAAAATGTCAATATTTCAAGGTCGTTGCGGGTTGCCTTGGAGATGTTCGTTTTAGCTAAAATTTTGCACAGTTCGTTATTTTGTTGATTGGAACAAGATAGGGGGGGGGGGTGGGAGGTAAACTTTTAAAAAGTTGAAAAATAAGGGCCACCCTAATGTACAATAATATTCCAAAATAAACATATGTATACAAGTTGATAGTTAGTAAATAATTTAGCACATGCAAGGTTAGTTCATATATATATTGTCATTTGTTATGCTGATATTGCTACCTCTGTATATGATACAAATGGTAATATTATTGGGCTTATTGCTGCTTTCTATCTAACATTGTTGGTAGTACATCGTTTAGGAGTATACTTGTTGAAAGGTGTTAGCTGATTCATTATATAAATTCCTTTATTAAACCCTGGAGGTATAATTAGTCCTAGCGAGGAACACGCTTTTATTGTAGAAGGTAAAGTAACATTATTCTTGCTTGATGTGTAGTAAACATAGGGTACATTCTTGTAAGGGGTTACCACACCAACCCTTGTATTTTGAATGGTGATTTCAACTCGGAACTCAAGGTTCCTAAAAATGCAGCAAGGTACTCGCTACGCTCGCTCAAGGTTATATCGAAACTGTAGTCAATACAACCCGTTGAAGATGGGGTCTCCCGTGGTCTAGTGGCTAGCGCGCTAGATTCAAAATTGGGAGATGGTGGGTTCGACCCCCCCCCCCCGGTGATAGGAATTTTCTCATCTCACGGCTCGCTGAGAAAATTCCTGGCTGCACCCTGGATGTCGGCGCTAATGGCCATGATTTGTCGATGAGCCGTAAAAAAAAAAATAAATAAAATAAAATAATAATAATAAAAAAAAAAAACTCGTTGATAATACAGATCAAGGATGGTTTTTCGGTGGATAATGGACCGATATGCAATTTAATAGTGCTTTCTTTGTTTCGGTAAAATAAACAACAAACTAGGACAACAAATAACAAACTAGAGAATCGCGCAACAACAAACAAAGAAACACCGATGGCGTACAAAAACACCAATGTACAAATGAATGGTGTTCTTAATAGAAAGGGAACAAGGCAGTTACCATAAACACAATGGCCAATAGAATTGCTCATAGGAATAGACCAATAGAAATGCCTTATCCATGATCCAGATCTCTGAACGAGACCCACATCTTTAACCTGTGTTGAAGCTAATAAGTAAGTACCATCAGCGATTTGTTCATTTCATGATGGAAACCTTCGGATTACAGCTGAAGATGAATCCAGCTATATCGACTACTCGTCTCGTATCCACAATCGATTCGATTTTCCCGCGACATATCGAATAGTTTGATTCGAAGATTTATCTAAGATACTTCAGATAACACAGGCCAATGTTGGGGAAATCACCCAGAATAATGAATAAATATTTTATAATATTTCATTCATTATTCGGGCATTTAATCATTAACGGGACCTTTTTTTATTTTTATTCATTATTGAATAAAAATTGTAATAGAATAAAAATGAATCACTGAATCAATGAATAAATTCTTATTCAATAAAAATGTATTGAATAATGAGCCAACCCTGTTATTCATAGAATAAAAAACAAATCATTGGATAAATAAATTAATCAATGAATAAATTCTTAATCAATAAAAATTGTTTTGAATGATTATTGAATAAGGAATTGATTGAATAATGCCCAACTCTGCTACAGCCCTGTGTTGTCTGTTAAGTTAATTGAGTTGATTAGATGAAATATGTAATTATCGCATAATTTTATTGTTAATTACTTCCATCTGTTACTAGTATCAATATACACATTAAAAGCGTGTTCCGTGTTTTCCAAATTTAGCCCATTGGCTCAGAGTGATAGAAATTTTTCATCTCCAATATATATTTAAATGTGTGTGTATATATATATATATATATATATATATATATATATATATATATATATATATATAATTGTCTTCTATTCCAGATTGAATGTACAATACATTTCCCTTCAGACTGGGAGAAACAACATAATTGATTGTTTTTCTCCTCCTCACTGTAACTATAGCCTGTTCAGATAGACGGAAAAGTCCAATTTCGCATGCGCGAAATTTTGAAGAAATATTCCCGACGGTTCCTCCATTTCAAGGAACGACACGATTCGTGAAACATTATAAAAACTGATTATGTTTTGTTTAAGACTAGGCTGGATGGATTGGGTGTTTAAGGGGAGAAAACGTCTATGTCTTCTCCGCCCTGAAGTGTAATGTTAGCGAGTCGTGAAAGGGTTTCTAATTTGTGTTTAGGACAGTGCATGACAATGAATTGTTATTTTTATTACTTGTATTCTATTATTTTTTTTAATTACTAATGTCATTGCTTACTACTAACATCAACGTTACTAATATACAGTACAGCAACATTAATACAAATAATAGACTACATAACCATGTTAATATTTACTTATTTTTTTTTTCCTCTTGTATAGTTTTTTTCTTTTAATTTTTTTTATTTTTATTTTTTAACACTAGGGAAGGCTTTGATAGGTCAGACAATAGAAATAGTGACTAATTATTTATCAATACTTAGCCAAAGCTAAGAATAAAAACATTTTAAATTTCCTAGTGATATGGTTATAACAGAGGGGAATTTTTACCGCCAATTTCATGCCCGGGGGAATTTAGCTTTCCCTCGACGTAAACATGTATTTGAATAGGCTATAGCTTTAATTATTTTTGCCTTAGGTTTGGCTAAGTATTGATAAATATTAAACACTATCTCCCTTGCCTGACCTCTCATAGCCTTCCCTGGTCTTAATCGAGACATAATGAGTTTTTATTGAGTTTAAAGTAGTATGTTGTTCATTGTTATGGAAATGTAAATAGCGGAAACGTCAGGAATATTTTCCTCAGAATTTGGCGCATGCGGGATTAGAATTATATCCATCTAACTGAACGGGCTATAGCAAAGCATATCGTCGATACAAATGCGACGAATGTGAAAAAAATGGATCTTTTATTGTCAATCTTTACTAATTTCTGCTGGACTTATGTATGGCAAATTCTTGAATCTTAGATCACACTATTAACGGGAAAGTATTCCACTTTCAAAAGGTCAAATCTGCCGAATATTTGACTGTCCAAAAAAAAGTTATGAATAAATGCTTTTCCACTCTAAAAAGTGGTGATTTTCACATTCGATACTTTGCATTTGTAACGACGATATAATTGACCCTGTTGCATCGTCTCCATTTAGTACATTCTCAGCATATCATTTAATTCCCTCCAAAGAAAACCAGCCATTGGCATGACAATAAGTTCCTCTGGTTTTATATTACTGTTAAACACCCAAAGAACTAAAAATGTTTTTCCCAAAATCGTTCAAGGCCACCCGTTTTTAGAAAGATTCTACCTTTTGGTTCAACTTGTACGACAATCCAGAAGTCGATTTGGCGTTCCGGCAGTTTCAATGTTGCAGCTGCTAGAATTATTCAAAAATATTAAATACATTTTGATAAGTTAATTTAATTATCTACTGCATAAATATGTTGCAATATCTTGACTCGGAAGTGCAAATATCATTTATTTTTATTTTTGATGCTTCCAGAACCACACGTAGCCATCCTTTGTACATGGTAACTCACAATATGATGGTAAATCATATAATGCCATTGTCTAATCAACTCCCTACGGTTAAACATCTCTCTCTCTCTCTCTCTCTCTCTCTCTCTCTCTCTCTCTCTCTCTCTCTCTCTCTCAACATACCTTCTCCTCTTTTATTCCATCGAACTAAGCCTAATTACACAGGCACACAAAATAAAAAAGTCCGTCACGCAGAAGCTGCAAAACTAAGCACTTTCCTCAGAATTTGGGTAGTGTAGACTGGTTTCCAGAACAATTTGCTTAAAATATCCAACATAAATAAAATAAAAACATGAATAGTTCTCTTTTAATTTTGTAATGAGCAACTGTTCAATTATTAATTTTGTAATTAATTTGCTTCCGGAGTTATGTTTACAGATGTTACCTACTACACTACTTAATAAATACAAAAAACTTCATATTTTCGTCTTTTGATCTGACGCAGGAACAGGATACAGTCCTTCTAGTGGTAGAAAGCGCTCCTCGCGGCGGCCTTGCGAGCCTACGTCTGGCAAGCTAATTCTATTGAAATATATTACAAAGTAAACCCCCTTTCCGATTGACCGATTTAGCTCATTTTTACAACACTTCTTTCCCATGAGTTACCCACGACGTATACCGCGTTTCGTTACAATACAGCAGAAATTACGACCGCTATGAGTATATTAGTAATTTGGGTCCGGAGTAAACCCCCCCCTCCTAATGAGCCGATTTAGTTTATTTTTACAACACATTTTTACCTGTAGATTACCACTACGAATACCGAGTTTCGTCGAAATATAACAAAAATCACGGCTGGTAGTGGCGAATTGGTATTGTGGGTCCGAAGTAACCTCCCCCCCCTCCTAATGAACCGATTAAGTTTATTTTTACATCTCACTTTTCTCTCTAGATTACCACTACGAATACCAAGTTTCGTCGAAATACAACAAAAATCACGGCTGGTAGTGGCGAATTGGTATTGTGGGTCCGAAGTAACCCCCCCCCTTCTAATGAACCGATTTAGTTTATTTTTATATCTAACTTTTCTCTCTAGATTAACACTACTAATACCAAGTTTCATTGAAATATAACAAATATAACGGCTGGCATGGTCAAATTAGTGTTTTGGGTTCGGGGTAACCCCCCCCCCCTTCCGGTGGACCGATTTTGGTGGTTAACGAACTCGTTCAATCGTTTGCTAATTGAATGCTATATACCAAGTTTCGTGACTAAAAAACAAAAACTCTGGCCGCTATCGTGTTAACAGACATATATATATATATATATATATATATATATATATATATATATATATATATATACGTATATATATATATATATATATATATATATATATATATATATATATATATATATAAATTTTAACGGGGGTCATTTTCGGTGTCTACTAGGTAGGATCGATAAAGATTTGAAGAAATTTTTCAAAAATTCCGTCATGAGTGCAACCTCAATAGCTACTTTCCTTCGGAGGAATGTGCTAAAAAGTTCTATTTTCCAAAGACACCATACATGTAATCTTATTTCTTTCGACACGCTGAATCCGGAGTTTGTTTCACCCCGTTACGTCAGGTTTAAGAGCATTCGAAGGTCTAATTTAGTATGAAGTCGTTTAAGAAAAAATAACTAGTGCTGCCATGGTTAAGAGAGTCGCTGATTTCGAATCCAAGGTCTGTTTCACCCCATTGGTGCAAAATCAAGGTCGTTTCAAGTACAAATATGTCTATTTTGCCCAAAACTGAATTTGTAACTGCAGATTCATTTTTTGCAATATAAACATATTTGTCCTTGGCATTACCTAGATTATGCGCCAATAGAGTTAAACAGACCTCGGATTCTAATTCAACGACCCTCAAAACCATGGAAACTCTAAACATTTGACATTCAAATGCCATTAGACGTGACGTGATGGAGTGAAACGGACTTCGGATTCGGATTCAGCTTGTCAAAATACATATGAATATATGCATCGTCTCTTTGGGAAAAAAGCCCTTTTTTTATTGTGTGTACCTGTGTTATCTACCTGAGGTTAAACATCTTCTCTTCTCTCCTGAAACGAATTTGACCAGCAGCATCCCGTTTCATGAAAAATACTCAACGAAATCCACTTACGTCTTTCCGGAGCTGGCCTGCTCTCTCCCTCCCTCCTCTCTCTCTCTCTCTCTCTCTCTCTCTCTCTCTCTCTCAACATACCTTCTCCTTTCTTAATCCATCATAGTATACTTTATTGTCTCACTGAGATTAAACATCTTCTCTCTCCCTCCTGAACAGAATGTGACTAGAAGCATTCCGTTTCATGAAACATACTCTAAACTAAATCCACTTACGTCTTTCCGGAGCCGGGGTTGGAGCTGGCCTGCCTAGACACACCTGCTCATAGTCCGGACAGCAGTCTGGTAGGTGCGGCCTTGGATGCGTCCTCTCGCAGAAGGAATCGCAATAGCAGAGGGTCCGATACACGCCGTAACCACGCGGCAGGGAGCAGTTGTCGTGTCTCCCGATGCAACACAGCTTGCTCCCGCCTCTCCCGTTGCGGCAGTAGTCGCCGTAGTCGAACGACAAGTCGTATTGTCCTAAAGACGAGGCCTGAAACAGAAATACACCTAGCGGTAATTGATGAAGTCTGCAGAAATTGTGTGGAAATAGCAGTGTTTATGTTTGAACAGGGAGATGCTGTTTCTTTACCAAGAGAAAGGTTCTTGTACGGAACACAGTGAGGCCAAATGACATTTCCTGTTTAAAAAAAGGCTACAGCCTCCAAATCTTAACCGATTTCAATGCATTTTTTTTTTTCAATGAACGCCAATAAAATTTAAGACATCTTTGTCTAGCCTTCGGTTTTTGTTGTCCCTGTTTATTAAATTACGTGTAAATAATTCAAGAACATTTACAATTAAACATAAAATTATGTTTCATTTTTTATCTAACATATTATCAGCACTGAAATTGAACCTTTAAATCGTGATTAGGCTTGAAAAAAATCGGACAGACACATTTTTAAAACGTAAATTTATCTTAATTCAACAATGAGATTAATTGAAATAATATGATTTTTGAATCATATTATTCCGGCGCTAATGGCCAAGATGTAGATGCGCCGTTAAAAAAAAAAAAAAAAAAAAAAAAAAAAAAAAAAAAAAAAAAAAAAAAAAAAAAAAAAAAAAAAAAAAAAAAAATATGATTTTTGAATGGTTTGAAAATAGATTTCGATTTTTTTCCATGTCTAATCAGGATTTGAATTTTTAATTTCAACGATCATGGTATATTTAAAAAATTGTTATTTTCGGAATAAATATACTTCTCCTGGAAATATAAAGTCCGGCATAACTAAGCACTTTCCTTAGAATTTGGGTAGAGTAGACTGAATTCCTGAGTAAATTTACTTAAAATAACCTATATAAATAAAATGAAAACATGACTACTTCTGCTCTTAAACATTTCTAATAAGCAACTATTTAAATTATTAATTTCCTTCGAGAGTTTTGTGTATGCGTGGAACTACACTACTTATTAAATTCACAAAAACGACACATTTTCTTCTATTCATCTTGGTGAATAATGAAAGGAAGGGGATATAGTAATAACGCAGGAGTGGGATAGAGCACCCCTAGTGGTAGAAGTCAGAACTCTATTCATCTTGGTGAATAATGAAAGGAAGGGGATATAGTAATAACGCAGGAGTGGGATAGAGCACCCCAAGTGGTAGAAGTCAGAACTCTATTCATCTTGGTGAATAATGAAAGGAAGGGGATATAGTAATAACGCAGGAGTGGGATAGAGCACCCCTAGTGGTAGAAGTCAGAACTCTATTACCCATATCAAGTCATGTCAAAACAGAGGTGTTTTAATGATAGCTTTGCGCACCTACGTCTGGTGGGCTACTTCTATTCATACATAGTACAAAGTAAACCCTCCTTCCGATGCACAGTGTCACGAGCAGTGTTCAAAAATAAGAAAAATGAACTTTGAAAAAAAAATTTTTGGTGGTGAATATTAAAATTAGAACCTTAGAACAGAAAGAAACCATCAAACTTAGAACATAAATACAAAGTGTAAAAGCTAAGAATGGGGACGAGGTTAGCTCAGTGGTAGAGCACTGGACTAATAAGCTGGAGGCCTGAGTTCAAATCCCGAGCAAGCACTAAAGATTTTTTCTTCTAGTGTCTTCGTTCATGGGTTGGATTCGGCCTCCCTGACCGTCCCTAGGCTAACCCAGCCTTTAATTAATTTAATAATGGGTACCTTGGGTTGGTGCTAATGACTCTAGCAGTCGAAGCAGCCAAGGGGAAAATCAGGCGGCCGGAGAGTAGTACTGACCACACTATCTCCCTAGTGTGCCGTATGGTCATGAATCAGATACCTCTATAGTATCTGCCCCTCAGGGCCCTCGTGGCCTGATACGGGTCTGATTTTTTTAAAAGCTAAGAATTAACTTGAATGGTTGATACTAATGCTAATATTAAAACTGGTTCGGTTAGTAAATATTTACTTTGGCTGTTCCAATCTTATTACTTGAACATTTTCATTCTTCTTTTAACATGTTCAAGTGTCAACCCTAAGTGAATTGTAGATTGACTAATCTTGGCCAACAGTACAAAAATGGGGAAGTTATGGTGTTTTAAATATTTAAGAAATTCTCATCATTTTTTCAACTTCGGAAATGATTTAAGAAAAAACGTAAAATAACGGTTTTTTCATACTTTAAGCATAAATAGTACAATGCTTCAGGATTATTTTCATACCTAGTTTACCTGCTTTTGGCTGCTTCTTGCAGAGATATTGTGGTTTTTAGATTTCATAACCAATGATATCTTTACGACGGCTGGCGGAGTAATGAACCGAACTCCAGATACGATGCTTTATATGATAGAATAGCGCAAGAATATAATTTATCTGAATGTTAGGAAAACGTTAAGGAGAATATAAGAAAATTGATTGACATTGTTTGGCTTGGATGTTCAACAAACTCGGGATCACCGTTACAGGTTTTCTGGGAAATTCGAAGCAAAATACGAAGATCGGCTGAGTATAAACATTAAACTTCCTGACAATTATTTTGAAATATGATGACGAGATAATTATCAAGCAGGTCCTTCACGTGTAAGACCGCAAGTAAGTTTCGTGGAAGCATCATACTCTACAAGAAAGACACGAGTTGCAGACATATTAAAGACGAAATCTCCGGACGAAATAGTTAGACGCTAAGCTTATTTCTAAGGACTTTTCAAGGAGAAAATGGGATTATTAATCGATACTCCAAAGGTTTTTTTAGTTCCACTATCAACGGTAAAACCGCCCGCATATTTTTTAGCAATCCAAAATTAAGTGCCAATATTACTGAACAGGAGATAACATTAATAATCAATTAGAGCACACATTTTAAAATGTTTCTAATGGTAAATCAATTAATATGCCGAAATTAACTGAATATATAGGCCAGACCTAGGGATTATATCTGAAGCATTATTCATGGTGTTATATGCCAGCGACTTTCATTAACTGCTTCTTGTATTGATACAAATACGGATTTAATGAAAATGCTTCTCCTCCCATCAGATCCATCCTTGTCAACAAGTAAGATATGTAACAATTGAAATTAAAATAAATAAAATTTAAGTAAAGTTCATTCTTCAAAATAAAATACCTAAATAATGATAACAGTTACCGGATGAGCAACTTCAATATCAATAGTTGCTCAACAGGTAAAATAGAACCAAAACTACCAAACTATTGTCAGTGGAAAATCACAGTAATCACAGAATAACATTAGTAATATGTGTGTGTTTTTTGCATATATATATATATATATATATATATATATATATATATATATATATATATATATATATATATGTACTAGCTGAATACCCGTGCTTCGTCACGGCAGATAAGTAGTTATTTTATTGCGTTAAATAATGTTTCATTAAAATTACGTTACTCTACAATTCTGTGCAGTTTATTACAGCACGGTTTATTACAGCACGGCTGAGAGATTGTTTTAAGAAAATCAAGTAGCAAAAAAAGTTCCGTTCTTATTTTTAAGGTTTGGGTAGACTAACAGTTTAGGATTCCCCCTTCCCGTTAGTTGCTAGGCTTAAAACGCACCAACCATTTTGCTTATAATTTGTACTCTTTTTATCCCCCCCCCCCTGGTATGCCCATCCCATATTAATGTGTCTCGGTTTAACTCTCCAAAAATATGGCAAGCCTATCTGACGGGGACAGGCAAAAAAGAAACGCAATTAAAACTCTATGAGGGACAGTTAATTTCTAGTAATTCAAGGTCTGCCATCATAGTTGAAATTAACCTCAATTAGAAATAAAACTATGAGGTAGATAATGTAAGGCAACAGCTGTTCTTTGTCGTCCTAGCAACGCAGGCTGCCTAAGCTTGCCTTCTCTA
Organism: Gonocerus acuteangulatus; assembly: GCA_946811695.1. Classification (NCBI taxonomy): domain Eukaryota; kingdom Metazoa; phylum Arthropoda; class Insecta; order Hemiptera; family Coreidae; genus Gonocerus; species Gonocerus acuteangulatus. The sequence continues at coordinate 86,672,073 of OX328128.1, read as the reverse complement.
ACCAACTCAAACTTTAAACCCCCCTAAAAATGCTTAAAAATACGAATATCAAAAAATCCTTTCTTACGAGCGCCTACGTTATATAGGGAGTGTCCATGCAAAATTTCAAAATTTTCTGTGGAGCGGTTTGGGCTGGGCGTTGATAGATGAGTGAGTGAGTGGTATTTGACAAATATATAGTAGATATATATATATTAAAAAAAAAAAAAAAAAAAAAAAAAAAAAAAAAAAAAAAAAAAAAAAGGGCGAAACATAACAAATAAAGCGGTTAATGTGAACAAAGAGTGTACTACTTTATCGACCCCCTGCCAGAAAAACAAACAAGACCAAGTGGAGAATATATATATATATATATATATATATATATATATATATATATATATATATATATATATATAATGTTGGTTTATTTATTTCAGTTATTTTGCCAATAGTCAAATGTCCTGTTTATTAAAGTTGTCAAGGTTTACATTGCAAGTAAATAAAGTCGAGTTATTATTATTCTGTGTTTGTTATTTCCAACTCATCATTGTCCATTAGCTGTCGCGGGCCGGATTGGTGACACTGGAGGGCCTGATGTGGCCCGCGGGCCGTGGTTTGGATTCCCCTAACGTAAGACCAACTATACTGGGAGCCTCGGTCATCCACCGGGAAAGTGCGTTAATGGTATTTTTGTTGAATTACTTTAAAAACCGGTTATTCGATTCGCTGAAACGTCTTGCGATTTTTATTGCTGTAATTAACGCTTTATTGCCTCATTAGCATGTTATTAAATTCCTGGACCGAAGCCTTCTTTTATTTACTATAAAACTACGGGGCTTTTATTTATTTTTGGCGAAATGTGCGAAGGCCAATTTAGAATTTTTCTATTTGCTTTATTACATCCGAGGAATGGTCCAGTGTTTAGCGGCGTAGACTCTGACTTATTAAAGAATACGGTCTCTCTCCGGAAGATTTTATTACTGTCCTAGGATCGTTTAGGAAGCCCAGGATAGTTGTCACCAAATCATCTATGCTCTGAAACTAGTGATAAGAACGAAAAAAAATTGTGGGTCTGGAACATGACAACATTAACAGAAACAGTCCTAATTTCAAAGGAAGATAAAGCATGCCTCAAAGGAACTTAGCGTATTTTCATTGATATTTTGTGAAAAAAATAATCGCCTACTCCAAAAAAGGTCAGATTTTAGGCGCCACAATGCAAAAATTACTGATGGAAATTATATATATATATATATATATATATATATATATATATATATATATATATATATATATATATATATATATATATATATATATATACAAATTTGAACCACCGTTATTTTCGGTCTCTAGGGGTTCTGAAACGAGAAATTTTCTAGTCGGCACTTCCGGATTGTTTCACTGTATCAACCTTATAAGCGGGGTTCCTCCCTATGGGGGAGGGAGGAACCGCGCTAAAACTATGATTATTTCGAAAGAAGAAGGTTAAATCTAGTAAAGTACGTAGGAGTTTTAAAAAATATTATTTTTTTTTTCTAGGAAATTTTATTAGGAAACTGCAGTTAAAATTTCAAACAGTATTAGGATTTTAGTCGGAAAATTGATTTTTTGGGACATTTAAAAACTGTTCCGGCACATAAACACTCTTGGATATCATTTTTTGATTAGTTTAGCCCATAAAAAAAAACGGTAAAGAAAAGTTACAAGGTAGTACAAGGGCTAATAAATCCCGGGGGGGGGGGGGTCCTTCTGTGTAATTTTTTTCTCTTACCATTTTATTTTTTAAGCGCTTAAATTCTTCCTTAACTAATCAAAAATGTTATCCGAGAGAGTTTATGTGCCGGAACCGGTCATCAATTTTCCGACTAAAATTTCAATATTAAAAACCATTTTTTTTTAACTTTATTACAAGAGATTATGAAAAAAATTAAAAAGAAAAACTGTAGAACCCCCCGAAATTTTGTTTTTGTGCAAACATTTTGTGTAAAAAAAAAAAAAAAACCCTATAAAAAAGAAAAATGTCTTTGTTAATATGTGTCCAGAGGACCTCTACACTCATCATTTTACACTAAAATATTTAAGTTTCCCTCCTCCCCAATTTACCCGATGCTCCCCCACCCCGAAATAATGTCCTATATACTCCCCTGCCTTCCTTTTAGCACTTTCCTCCGAAGGAAAGTAGCTATTGAGGTTGGACTCATGACGGAATTTTTGAACAATTTCTTCAAATCTTTATCGATCCTACCTAGTAGACACCGAAAATGACCCCCGTTAAAATTTATATATATATATATATATATATATATATATATATATATATATATATGTATATATATATGTGTGTGTGTCTGTTAACACGATAGCGACCAGAGTTTTTGTTTTTTCGTCACGAAACTTGGTATATAGCATTCAATTAGCAAACGATTGAACGAGTTCGTTAACCACCAAAGTCGGTCCACCGGAAGGGGGGTTTACCCCGAACCCAAAACACTAATTTGACTATGTCAGCCGTAATATTTGTTATATTTCAACGAAACTTGGTATTCGTAGTGGTATTATAGAGAGAAAAGTGAGATATAAAAATGAACTAAATCGGTTCATTAGAAGGGGGTGTTTACTCCGGGCCCACAATACCAATTCGCCACTACCAGCCGTGATTTTTGGTATATTTCGACGAAACTCGGTATTCGTAGTGGTAATCTACAGGTAAATATGTGTTTTAAAAATAAACTAAATCGGTTCATTAGAAGGGGGGTTTACTCCGGACCCAAATTCCTAATATACTCATACCGGTCGTAATTTCTGCTGTGTTGTGACGAAACGCGGTAAACGTAGTGGGTAACTTATGAGAAAGAAGTGTTGTAAAAATGAGCTGATTTGGTCAATCGGAAGGCGGGGGTTTAATTTGTAATATATTTCAATAGAAAAGCCCGCCAGACGTAGGTTCACAAAGCCGCCGCAAGGAGCGCTTTCTACCACTAGAGTGACTGTATCCTGTTCCTGCGTTAGATCAAAATACGATAATATGAGGTTTTTTTTTGTATTTATTACGTAGTGTAATAGGTACCATGTGTAAACATAACTCTGGAAGCAAATTAATAATTGATCAGTTACTCATTACAAATTTAAAAGAGAAATATTCATGTTTTAATTTTATTTATGTAGGATATTTTAAGCAAATTGTTCTGGAAAGCAGTCTACGCTACCCAAATTCTGAGGAAAGTGCTTAGTTATGCAGCTCCTGCGTGACGGACTTTTGTAGGTTGACCTCTACCTCAGAGGTGGCAGGGCAGCACCAGGAGGACCCTGGATCTCGGAGAAGACGCTCCTCAGGAGCAGTTGTAAATATAGTATATATTAGTTTTAAGTTTATTTTTTAGTTTTAAGTTAGTTGTAAGTTCCATTTTTGTATTGTCCCTCCCTATACAACTCTGCCTCCCCCTAGTTTTAGTATTTTAGACTAAGTAGGCTTAAGTCCCCCGATTGTAAATACATCCCTCTTCTAGTAGGTAAGCATAGAATAAGGTGTAGCTTTTAGTCCAGCTCCAGGTTCCAATCCGTTGGGTCTGGAGCTCTTTATGTACATATAATAAATTTGGGAGAGTGTAGAAAAATAATGTATCTTTTGATCCTTGAAGCTTCACACATCATAACTCGAATACTATCTTTTCCATGATTGGAATAGCAAGCCGAGAGATATTTCCAGCTCTCCTAGCTTGTTGATAACGGGGTTTGTCTAGTTAGCAGATTCTCAGACACCACCTGCTGATCTGCTGTCTCTTGGGAATATTATCGCTTCTCTTCCTCCAGGACAGACCAGTCTCCAGTTAGATTACAGGGGGATCATTCTTTTCACACACACACGGATATATATATATATATATATATATATATATATATATATATATATATATATATATATATATATCTGTGTGTGTGTGGTGCTCGTCGAAAAAGAGTATTGATTTAACGATGTTTTCGGATACTTGGAAGCATTCTCTTCCTCAATCTTGCAAAGAAATTGTTTACACATTTTTTTCAGTAATCGTAATATGAACATATTATGTTCAGAAGCATTCGCTGAAAGAAGTACACAGTGATTCATTACAATCCCATCAGGAAACATTTGTTTTCATTAGTTTCACGACATACTTTACAATGAAAAGTGGCTTCAGAGTGTCTAAATTCTAAATTTTTTGTTGCGGATGTTATCATAGTTTAGTAAAATATTTGAACAAAGATGTTTCAAAAATTAATGTATTCTTCAAAAAACACTGATTAAGTTTTCCTTTTGCCAAAAACGATGCTTTTCTTAAGAAAAACATAATTAAAAAAATATATAATAAATTATTTAAACACAATCAGTTTCCCTCGAGAAAACAAAATTATACCAAGTATATGTACATACAAAAATATTTATGTACGTGTATGTACTTGTTTTTTTAATCATTAATTTATTATCAACCCTGAAAGAGAAAACAATTATCTGTTTCTATTCTAAGCATTCCAAATGACACTAGGGATAAAAATACAGTTAGAATTAAGATGCACTAAGGCAGTGGTATGTATGAACTAAGAGATATTTTCGCCTACGACTTTCAGTGAATGACCATGAGATCACCCACTCGATACTCAAAGCTCCATGGACAGACTCTATTCCAAGCAGAACACAGACTGTAGTGTCAGGCAGAACACAGGCTGTAGTCTCAGGCAGAACACAGGCTATTGTGTCAGGGAGAACACATGCTATAGTGTCAGGCAGAACACAGGCTATTGTGTCAGGGAGAACACAGACTGTAGTGTCAGGCAGAACACAGGCTATTGTGTCAGGCAGAACACAGGCTATATTTTCAGGCAGAACACAGGCTATAGTGTCAGGCAGAACACATGCAATAGTTTCAGGCAGAACACAGACTGTAGTGTCAGGCAGAACACAGGCTATAGTTTCAGGCAGAACACAGGCTATATTGTCAGGCAGAACACAACGTATTTTGTCAAACAGCCTATTCTGTAAGGCAGAAAAAAAAACGTGACTGTACCGGCACGACCACTTCTAGATGAATAATGCCTAGTGACAAACAGGTCGAAAGATGTTAACTTCAGCCTGTTGAGATAGTTCTCTGATGTTCTGTGGCTCTGCCATTGAGAAGAACAACAAGTACGCGAAACACTGAAACCTGGTTAATAGGGAAGGGGGAAATAATGTTTATCAATATTTAGCCACAGCCATGGCTGGAAACAATTTAAACTAGAGATGAAATGGAGCGAAACTTCCCAGTGATAAGGTTAGAAAATAGGGAATATCTCCTGGGGAGTTACTCCATGGGAATACAGGATGTAGACCATGAGGAGGCGAACCCTGTCTCATCACTAGATCTGGCAAGACATTGGCCTGTGTTGCATGCAACAAGGATGCCTCTGTCGGATGCAACATTGGCAGTGAGTGGATGAATGGAGTCATTCTTATTATTAGAATATGTTGTATTTAGAACATCTTAATCAGGATTCCTTCTTACAACCTCCTAGATTTCTATGCCAGAAATTCTTGAACCTAGTCACGATGTAGTTTCCACCTGCGCCAAGACCTGACTATTGGAGTTTCTCTTGAATATATACATTACCTGACGAGCTGGCTGTTGGTTTCAATCAAAATAAAATCTTAGAACCCTTCGTGACATGGATAAACAAAAACCGTTGTGTCCGAACGACAACGAATGTGTTACGTTTGTTCTTCTCCACATATCGTACTAGTATTTCTAAAGTGACTCTCTAAAAATGTGTCACTCTTTTAGGGTCCTCCGCCTATGAAAGGGGGAAAATACATTTTTTTTTGTTTGTATTAAGGGCAATATGAACCACAATTGGTCACCCTGTGAAAGTAAGACCCAAGAGGGTACTTAACGTATTAAAGTTGTCATTAAATAGTTATTGATGTTGTTGTTTGTTGCAATATGGAGACATTTACAATTACTATAAATTGATATTAGAATAAAAATTAAATAATAATAAAAAAACGAAATGTCAAATAATAATTAAAAAATAAAATAAAATAAAATAAAATAAATAAATAAATAAAAGATTTTATATAGAGCGACAGGTTAAAATAAAAATAGCTGTTGAGAATAACATTAATTTCTAGATGCGGTTATATTAGTAGTATCGAAACACAAGAATGCCTATATTATTTCGTTAACTGTATTTTGTTAGTATATTCTGTATCAGCAAAATACAGTTTTATGCTAAATTTTGTCTGTTAAATTTGTAGCCTCTAGGAATTTAAACAGGTTAATTATTTTTTTTTTTATAATCCCCTAGAATTTCGTCTAAGGTGATCAATTTTGAACTGATTCCTTTCAGATTGGTATGCTAAGCACTCTGTAAGTATGTGCTTCACCGTGAGGACTCCACAGCTTATACAGTTGGGTGGTTCATCTTTAGACATGAGGTAAGAGTGTGTAAGCCTTGTATGCCCTATTCGCAACCTGGCTAACACAACCTCTTGTCTTCTGGTTGGACAAACCGTAGATCTCCAAGTCCTGGGGGTTCCCTTTATTTCCCTTAGTTTGTTATCAGAAGTTTCCCTCCATGTTCTTTCCCACTGAAGCCAGATTCCGTCTTTTACTTGAGCTAAAACATCGGACCGTGGAATGAATGGATAATGTACTCCTTCCTTTACGCCACTCTTAGCTAATTCGTCGACTCTCTCGTTGCCTGGAATGCCAATGTGGCTCGGAATCCAAGAGAAGCTAGTTAGGCATTTATTTTGCTGGAGATTAAATACGGCGGTGAAAATATCGGCAATAATAGGATGAGTGGAAAATGGATCGGTTAATGAAAATAAAACTGAAAGGGAGTCGGAAAATATGGAAAGGGCGTTTCCCTCGGGAATTACGATGGACAGAGATTTAAGTATAGCAACTAGTTCGGCTGTATAAATTGAGCATGCTGGATCTAAAGTAAACTGGCAGGAATATTTATGGCTCTCAGAACATACATTTAAGACAGGAAAAGTGACACATGTCCGCTTTGGTGTACAAGCTCTGAAGCAAGGTACATACTGTTTTGGTGGTTGATAAAGAGATATTTACCAATTTCTTTCATAGTTATACCTGCAAAACAACGATTTTTGAGAAGGGTTACTTTAGAAATGCTAGTGCGATATGCATCACATGTTTACAATTGGGACGGCAAAAAGCGCAGCATTTACTAGAATATAACAGTGTAAAATCGTTTAATTATTATTTTTACAAATTTTCCTCCCTTCCTTATCTCATACCACAATCCGGAAGTACATATGAGAAGTTTACTGGTGGTTTATGTGCTAAATGGTTACCTTGTACACTTGCGACTTAAGCCAACCCCACGTCTAAAAATCAAGCGACATCAGATCAGGGATTTTGGCCGGCCTATGCAAAGGTCCAAATCTACCAATCCATCTTCCAGCATAATGTTCATTCATACTGATTTCAAAAATGTAATGAAACGTAGAAAAAAATGTGTGCAAGCAAAGAATTATTGACTTGTAGTAAAAAAAAAAAAAAAAAACACGGGTTGGTGTTGAACTAAACACCCTCTATATATATATATATATATATATATATATATATATATATATATATATAATATAAGTTTTAACTGGGGTCATTTTCGGTGTCTACTAGGTAGGATCGATAAAGATTCGAAGACATTTTTCAAAAATTCCATCATGAGTGCAACCTCAAAAGTCCGACTCGCAGGAACTCATCTTAGCGCGGTTCCGTTCTTATCTCTAGACTCATTTAAAATGATTAAAATAGAAGCTGTTATTATTTTGGGTCCACATTTCTAGAAAGCATGAAGATTAGATAGTTAGCCGTCGAGGTGATAAGTAAAGATGGAATGGTTGGGATTCGGCTAAAGAAACCTCAATACGATTTTTGTTAAAAAAAACTATATTTAGGACGTTTCAGCTACTCATTGGTAGCCTTCGTCAGCATTGAAAGTGCCGGGAGGCAGAGGAGGACCAAAGTTAACAGTTCCATCTTTACTTTCAAGAAAGGTCTTATTTTCGATCTTACCTGGATAGGCCAAACCGCCCTAGGAAGGCCCCGCTAGGCAGTTGAAAAACTATTTCTTGGAAATCCATATCTCTAAGATTAAATTGTTTTTCTTATTTTTCTTAACCTGATTTATTATCAAATACATTATCCAACTATAAGCAGTTAAAAAATAACAAGGAATAAAAACAGACAAAAAGAACAGTTCGAATAAGCGAAATCACCCAAACCAAAAACGGTATTAAAAAACTATTTTTCCAATTTTCTCGAAAACGGTTAAAGCTATCGCCTTGAAAATGGCTTCATTCGTTTTTCAAGCCCAAGAAACATATAGAACGAGTACTTACAAGCTTATGAACTCAAAAACGTAAGCGTTACGATTTTTTTTTTGCGCCCCAACGATTTTTAATTTGATGATTTAATTTTTTACGAATTTCGCCCCAAACGCCATCTTCCAGTAGGCGGATTTTGCTGGTTAACGAACTTGACCTTTCAAATTAGACGAAAGATTTTTGTACCAAATTTCATCAAAATCGGACCATTCGTCTGGGAGCTACAGAGCGAACAGACAAATATATATATATATATATATATATATATATATACACAAATTTGAACCACCGTTATTTTCGGTCTCTAGGGGTTCTGAAACGCGAAATTTTCTAGTCGACACTTCCGGTTTGTTTCATTGTATCAACCTTATAAGCGGGGTTCCTCCCTATGGGGGAGGGAGGAACCGCGCTAAAAGAGACCGAGTTCAGGACTCCCCAAAAAACTGTGAAGGTTATGATATCATTGGCCCTTAATGACTTGTCAAGAACCTAATAATACCCTCTCACTTTCTTGGGCATTTCCACCTTGGCCAGTTTTCGTTCCATTTTTCGCAGCCAACTGCTCCTTGAGTCGTTATTACGCATATATATATATATATATATATATATATATATATATATATATATATATATATATATATATAAACGCTAACAGCTTTGTTCAGTACAGGGATAGTTGTGTCTCGGAATACCTAAACATTAAGATTCCTTGGGCACGATGCGAAGATGTTTGGAATGCTGTAAAGTCACGAAAAAATTCGTAAAATTCATAATTTCGTTAACATGAGTCATTGATATTTGCTTAAACTATTTTCCTCCTGATAAGACTATTGATAAGAGATGTATGAACCTCAGCTGATAATGGTGCGGGTACAGTAAGACAAGGAGGGAAGTATGTTTATCCAAGTTAGCAATCTTAGAATCATGTTTCCAGTTAGAGGCGCCAATCCTCAGATCACTTCCTTGATATGGCGTTATCTTGGCGATATCCTGGCGTCGCCGTTTCAACAGGCATTTATTGTACTAAATTCTTTAGGGAGGAACTGTGTCATCTTAGCGTGATTCCGTTCTTATTCCCATTGTAATTTGGGAAGCTTGAAATAGAAACAGTTAATACTTTCAACGCCAAACTACTCGTATAACATCTCCAACACACATCCAACAAGGAGTCTGAAGTAGCTTAGAAGGTTCCTCTTCAAGTTGAGGTTGAAGCTGTGCATCTTACCTTGAAGAGGCAACAAAACGGTGCGAAAAATGTAGGGAAGTTAATTTAAAAAGTCCGACTTGCAGGAACTGCATCATCTTAGCGCGGTTTTGTTCTTATCCCTTGTCTCATTTTTATTTATTTATTTTTTTTAAGTGCTTCGTATTTTGGACGATAAGCACACCGAAGGAAGTCTTCTAACAAATCAGGAAGTTATTGTAAATATTCATATTTGAATACAGAATTCATTTATTTCAAATTAAGTTGTTACTATTAGAATTCAAATTAGTAAAAGAAATTTTAACTGTAAACTATTCTGAGTATGAACTTATTCACGGGATAAGAATGAAGTTACATTAATCTGTCTTTGGGACCTTCATATGAGATCATATAATCCAGTACTTTGTAGATATGTTAAGATACTGTCTATGTACTGGCTACCTTCAGCAAGAAGTTCACACATGTTGTAAAGGATGGTTAAGTCATGTCGTCTAATGCAGTCTGTTAGAATATGTTTTATTGTTAAGTCTGAATTACAAATTTCACACGATGGTCTCTCTTGTCTTGTCATTAAGTATTTGTGAGTAAGTCTTGAATGGCCAATCCTAAGTCGAGCCAATATAACCTCCTCCCTTCTATTAGCTCGATAACTGGATGGCCAGTCTTTGACGGTAGGTTTTATCGTCCGTAGCTTGTTGTCCGTAAGTATCGTCCAAGATTGTTCCGAGTATTCCAAAATAAATTTCTTCGTCATTATATTTACGTCTTCATGTGGAATCGGTCCTCTATCTAGCTGTCCCTGTCTAACAGCGATTTTTGCGTGGGTGTCTGCAATCGAATTTTTCCCTAGTCCTTCATGACCAGGTAGCCAGTACAATGTTACATGTTTGTGTAGAGAGTGTATTGTCTTAAGTATTTTTGAGAGTATAGGATGAGAGGTGTACTTGTCCTTTAGTGCTTGAAGTGAACTCAGTGAGTCAGTATAAATAACAATGTCACGTCTGTCTGAAGTCTGTATGTTCTCCAAGCCAATAAGTATGCCGTAGAGCTCAGCTGTAAACCAACTCCAGTAGTCATTTAGTTTTAGCACTTTCCTCCGAAGGAAAGTAGCTATTGAGGTTGCGCTCATGACGGAATATTTGAAAAATTTCTTCGAATCTTTATCGATCCTACCTAGTAGACACCGAAAATGACCCCCGTTAAAATTTATATATATATATATATATATATATATATATATATATATATATATATATATATATATATATATATATATACAGGGTGTCCCGTAAATGTCTAGTCATATTGAGAGGGGTGATAGAGGACCCTTAGGGGAACAAAAAATGTTCTATGACAATTTCCCGAATTCTCCCCCATAAGGGAGAAAACGTCGTTTATAGTTTTATCGAGACAAACGTGGTTTTTAGAAACATAATCGTTGTAGCTCCGTCCCAGGTGGTACTACTAGAAAGGGAGTGAAACCAATCGAAAGCTGAGTAAATTTACTATAAGAATAGTTGGGAGTAAACGTAAAAATTAATGAATGTAAGTATGTATATCTTACCAAAAGAAGGCAATTCTAAATTTCCTGACATTTTATTGATATTTCTTTCCAGCGTTACTCCTCAATGGGCAGGATCTGAGATTTCCGGGTTTCAGAAAAACTTCCTCATTTAACCAGCTTTCCATTCATGTATCACAACCCTGTGTTATTGAAGTATTTGAACGGTTTAAGTACAAAAGTTTAAAAAATAACATGGATCTGTGAAAAGAAAATTATATTTTTTTCTTCAGTTTATTCAAAAAGCTGAAGGGAAATATTTATTTATATAAATGTTTACATAAATATTAAGTAAATATTTACTTAAAACAATAAAAAAAAATTACTCCCACGAATATAAAAAAAATTCCTAAAACAATAAATAAATAAAATACACATTTATTTTGAATTTGTTAATTCAGGTAACTAATACTGGGTCGAGGAGGCGGCCATTAAGGAACCCCAACCATACATTAACCTCAAAAATTATTATTTTTACCTAGATCACACATTTGAACACATTTTTACAGGTACATATATTTAGAAAACAAATGCTTTACCTTAAATTAATACTGATGGCTACACTTGTGAAACTCACTGGGATTCTGAGCCCATGCGTTTTTGTTGTGGTAATTAAAAATTCTATCCCTCATAAATAATATGTACATAGTCGTGTAAAAATGTGTTCAAATGCGTGATCTAGGTAAAAATAGTAATTTTTGAGGTTAATGTATGGTTGGGGTTCCTTAATGGCCGCCTCCTGGACCCAGTATTAGTTACCTGAATTAATAAATTCAAAATAAATGTGTATTTTATTTATTTACTGTTTTAAGATTTTTTTTTTTATATCCGTGGAAGTAATTTTTTTTATTCTTTTAAGTAAATATTTACTTAATATTTATGTAAACATTTATAAAAAAAATATTTCCCTTCAGCTTTTTGAATAAATTGAAGAAAAAAATATAATTTTCTTTTCACAGATCCATGTTTTTTTTAAAACTTTTGTTCTTAAATCGTTCAAATACTTCAATGACACAGGGTTGTGATACATGAATGGAAAGCTGGTTAAATGAGGAAGTTTTTCTAAAAGCCGGAAATCACAGATCCTGCCCATTGAGGAGTAACGCTGGAAAGAAATATCAATAAAATGTCACGAAATTTAGAATAGCTTTCTTTTGGTAAGATATACATACACACATTTCATTCATTTTTACGTTTACTCCCAACTAGTCTTATAGTAAATTTACTCAGCTTTCGATAGGTTTCACCCCCTTTCTAGTAGTACCACCTAGGACGGAGCTACAACGATTATTCTTCTAAAAACCACGTTTGTCTCGAAAAAACAATAAAACGACGTTTTCTCCCTTATGGGCGAGAATTCGGGAAATCGTCATAGAACATTTTTTGTTCCCCTAAAGGTCTTCTATCACCCCTCACAATATGACTAGACATTTACGGGACACCCTGTATATTTCTGTTAACACGATAGCGGCCAGAGTTTTTTGTTTTTTCTTCACGAAACGTGGTATCTAGCGTTCAAATAGCAAATGATTGAACGAGTTCATTAACCACCAAAATCGGTCCACCGGGAGGGGGGGGGGGTTACCCCGGACCCAAAACACTAATTTGACCATACCAGCCGTAGTTTTTGTTATATTTCAACGAAACTCGGTATTCGGTGTTTTGATCTAAAGAGAGAAATACGTTGTGAAAATAAACTAAATCGGTTTATTAGAAGGGGGGGTTTACTCCGGACCCACAATACCAATTTGCCACTGCCAGCCGTAGATTTTGTTATAGTTCAAAGAAACTCGGTATTCGTTATTTTGATCTAAAGAGAGAAATACATTGTAAAAATAACCTAATCGGTTCATTAGAACGGAGTTTCAACGAAACTTGATATTCGTGGTGGTAATCAGCAGAGTAAAATGGGTTGTAAAAATAAACTAAATCGGGTTATTTGGAGGGGGGGGGGTTACTGCGGATCTAAAGTACTAATATACTCATACCGGTCGTAATTTCTGCTGTATTGTAACGAAACGCGGTATACGTCGTGGGTATCTCATGAGAAAGAAGTGTTGTAAAAATGAAGTAAATCGGTCTATTGGAAAGGAGGGTTTACTTTAAACTCTGTTTCATTACAATTAGCCAGCCAGACGTAGGTTCCCAAAGCCGCCACAAGGAGCGCTATCTTCCACTAGGAGGACTGTATCCTGTTCCTGCGTCAGATCAAAATACGGAAAATGAAGTTTTTGTGTATTTATTAAGTAGTACAGTATCATATATAAACATAACTCTGGAAGCAAATTATTTACAAAATTAATAATTGAACAGTCCTCATAAGAAATGTAAATGAGCAGAACTATTCACGTTTTTATTTTATTTATATAGGTTATTTACAGCAAATTATTCAGTAATGTAGTCTACACTACAAAAATTCCGAGGAAAGTGCTTAGTTATGCAGCTCCTGCGGGACGGACTTTTTTAGTTATTATTTGTTCTTCTATTACAGCTGCTGCTCCCACACCTTTATCGGACTTAGACCCATCAGTGAAGATAGAGATTTTCTGGCTGTTTTGGATAGTGAAAGTCTTAAACATTTCATTATAAATTAATTTTGAGGTTGGGCTTAATTTATTAAATTTCGAAAGGGTAATGTCCGCATTATAACTGTGTCATTATTATTAGTCTCATTTGGATAGCTTGAAATAGAAACAGTATTATTTTGGCTAGACCTTTCGTGAAATAATTTTATGGGCCTAGATACGAGACAGATGGCAAGGGTACCCTTACCTGGAAAGTGACTCTTCGGCCTTGAAAACACAATTACAAAAAGTTTCTCATTTCCTTGTCTTATTTTACTATAATACTAGTATTATTATTTTACTATTTTAAAGATAAATCCAATTAAAAACAACAAAAAAATCAACCAATTAAAAAGTGAGCTAAACAACTACAAAAACCCGTTCAAAAGAACAAAACAAACACATATTTCTCCGATTGACATCGTCTAATCGAAAGATTCTTCAGAACCTTTTTTGTAGAGAATTTAATAAGCTTTCGAAATTACCACGATTTCCGAACCGTTTTCTAGATATTAAGAAAAATATACAAAGATCACAAAACTTTTCATGTCTATTAATAAAATATTTTGTTCTACTCCTTCCTTAACTCCAAACGTAACCAAAACATATACATTTTAGTTTGGATTAATTTTGAAACATGCAGAAAACATTTTAACTGAATCCCATGATTCTAAGTGCCCAACCAAAAACTTTATTCAGCAAATATTTTTCCGATTTTCTCGAAAACGGTTACAGATATCGCCTTAAAAAAGGTTTCGTTTTCTTTCGGGAAAGGACCTAAAAAACGAGTACCTGCAAGCAAGTATATATATATATATATATATATATATATATATATATATATATATATATATATATATATTGGTGAACAAAAGTAAAAAATATAAATATAAGATTTACAAATAAATATTGTTGCATAGGAAAGCCCCTGAAGAGGTGCTACAAAGGCACGAAACATGTCGGGCAAAACATATCAAATAAAGTAGTAAATTAGAACCAAGAGTGTTCTGCTTTATCGACCCCCTGCCAGAAAAAGTGGAAAATATATTCCGGGTCATCTTGCACAATAATTAATAATATAGGGTCTCCCGTAGTCTAATGGCTAACGCCTTGGATTCATAAGCGGGAGATAGTGGGTTCGATACCCAACCTCCGGCAGGAATTTTACCATCCCACGGCTCGCTGGTAAAATTCCTCGCTGCACCCTGGATATCGGCGCTAATGACCTAGATGTAGATGCGCCGTAAAAAAAAAAAAAAAAAATAAAAAAAAATAAAAAAAAAAATAATATATATAGTATATATATATATATATATATATATATATATATATATATATATATATATATATATTTGTATTTATATTTGCCAGCAAGTCGCATGCAATAATACTTGAACTTGATCAACATATTCTTGTTTTATTACATATTCTTAATTCCAGTTCAAATTTACGAAATGAAGAAACAAAAACACCTTTCGGGGATGAATCGGGCTAAAAGCGTCTTTCCCACTAAAAACGTTCAGTTGCTAGAACAATGTCGGCCATTAAGTTTATTTTAAGAAAACCCTCTAAGATTCCGCATCCCCTCACTACACCATTATACATACAAATATATGTAGACAATAAACCTCTGTCTTATTATTCCAAAGCCATGAACAGACCTCATTCACTTAACATGAATGATGCCATTCTTTTCAACATTATAGGAATACTAGTCATTTAGTTGTGGTTATATTACCATTTATTTGTCATTCATGACAATGGTGAGATCTTCTTTATTGACTCATTTCATATTCAATACTTAGACAAATTAGTTAATCATTTCCACATTCAACAAGGCCGTCACGCAGGAGCTGCGTAACCTTTCCAATAATATGCTTGATTTAACCTATACTGATAGACATAGTTTTGCCCATTTAGCACGGTTCATACCTCCCTCCATAGGGAGGAAACCCGCTTATAACGTCAATCTCATGAGGCAACCCGGAAATGGCCACTAGAACATTATATGCTTACGAACCCACAGACTTCGAAAATAACGGAGGTTGAAATTTGTATGAACATATATGTATATATATATATATATATATATATATATATATTTATACC
Organism: Gonocerus acuteangulatus; assembly: GCA_946811695.1. Classification (NCBI taxonomy): domain Eukaryota; kingdom Metazoa; phylum Arthropoda; class Insecta; order Hemiptera; family Coreidae; genus Gonocerus; species Gonocerus acuteangulatus. The sequence continues at coordinate 86,656,282 of OX328128.1, read as the reverse complement.
CGCAACTTGAGCCCGGAATACGCGTATGGTCAAAAGACCGTTTACAAATACAACCCTGTCTAGTTACCACAGAACCTAACCTAAAAGTGTCCAATTTTCACATATGTTATACCTCATTCTTGCATCAAATACCTCTGCGACATGTCACATAGAATTTGAAACAAAACTGTGCAACAAGAATAGAAACTGCTTTGTCAGAATAGAAACGTAACTTCATTTTTATAATAGCAGAATCTATTATCGCTTGCATACTGCCAGTTTCTTGTACATTGTGGTACGTAAATATTGCTTTGCTTATATATTTGCGTAAGTATTGAGAAACTGTTTTCTTTTTTTGGTAAAAATACAGTTTCACGCTCTCCAACCCGATTTCTTTCAAATTTTGCACAATAACGTATTTTGATGCACTAAACACGAATACGATAAAAAAAACGTCGGATTTAACTAGGAAAAAAGTTATTAAGCACCTAAGTTCACTGTTATGCAGGTTATGTGAGCTAATGTAAACAACTAAATTTGTGACGACTTTAAGGCATAAATGACGACTTTAAGGCATACATGCTATGCGTTTCCGCTCGCTACGCTCGCTCAAGAAGATAACAAAGCCCCAGTCAATCCAACTCGCTAAAATTAATAGAATATAATATTAAGCACTAAAGTTAGGAAGGTTATAAAACTAGGCGTCATCAGCGTATTTGTAAACACGCGCATGCGCAGATATGTAACATTGGGAAACAGAGAACTCAAATTTGAAATGTTCAGAAACCATTTATTCGAAAATATTGTTAATTTTAAGGGCATCCTCACCTGTCGCTTAAGGGCATACGTGCTATGCGTTTCCGCTAGCTACGCTCGCTCAAGAAGATAAAACCCCAGTCAATCCAACTCGCTATAATTTATAGCTCTCATAACCTGCATAACAGTGAACTTTAGTGCTTAATAACTTCTTTCCTAGTTAAATCCGACGTTTTTTTTATCGTATTCGTGTTTAGTGTATCAAAATACGTCATTGTACAAAATTTGAAAGAAATCGGTTTGGAGGGCGTGAAACTGCATTTTTACCTTCTTTTTTTTTTACAATTTTTCTAAATGATACTAGGGCAAGAACGAAAACCGGCTAAGATGCAGTTCCTGTGAATATTTTATACTCACATAAATTAGTGATTTTACGAAAAAATGGGGAAATTCCTGAGCGATTTCGTGGAATTCTTGTTGAGATTGGAGTTAAATATTTGATGATTCCCAGATTGTTTACGAAATGAGCTGTGAACACTGCCTTCTTGGGCCTGTGATACCCACTCACTGTTGCTGAAGTATTCGCTGACTGGGACGAATTGAGGTAAACACCATTGGTGGTACTCCATTTTACAGCAGGCTTCGAAAAACTCACTTTACAGATAATACCATCGATACAAATGCAAAGTATCTCAACTGAGATGTTTAAATTTTGGTTACATTTGGTTTAAATGAAATACTCAACAAAAAAAAAAAAATTATTAGTTGACATGAAACGTCCTTGGATCTTCGTAAATATCTCGAAAACGGTTGGGAAATCGTGGTAAGTGGAAGGTGACCATTCGAATGCTTACTAAATTCTCTACAAAAAAGATTCTGAAGGAATTTTCGATGGAGCAATGTCAATCGGAGAAGTAAGTGCTTAAAACTTTAAAATTGTTTATTTGTTCTTTTAACCGGTTTTTGTCTTTGTTTAACTCATTTTTTAATAGGTAGCTTTTTGTTTTAAATTGCATTTATCAGTAAAATTAGTATTTTCGTAAAAGAAGGCAAGAAAATGTGAAAGGTATTGGTAATATGTTTGGAGTGGCTGTGGCTAATCATGATGGCTGTGTATAATCATGATGGTGTATACATACGTTTGTTTTTTAAATCTCCTATCTATATAACCTTCCTCATACTGCTACAACTGAAGTTATCATTATTTCTTATTTTACATTGAGTTAGTAGGGAGTGGAGTGAGTCTAAACGAAAAAAGTTGAAGACCAGAATAGGCCATGCCAGTGTGACCAAGAGTGCCCGAAAAGGTGAATTTTTGAATATTATTAACGAAATTATGTATCGTATTCCAGAAAGCGGAAATTATATTGGAAATGAGTCTTCGTTTTCTTATTTGATACTCCACTCGGTATAATATTTCTAAATCATATCTCCACAAACAACACCGGGGAAAGGGTCTCCCCATGGTCTAGTGGCTAACGCCATTTATTTTCATGCGGGAGATGGTGGGTTCGATCCCCACCGTCGCACAGTGTAACGTCCAATGGACAAAAACCTGAATTTTTGTTTTCTTATATTTAATTTTTAATCCTCTAGCTAAGTTTAGAAACTATTCAAGGAATTAAAATCGCATAAATATTAGAATTAAGGCAAAGTCTTCAAAACCTGTTTCATACCAACAATCAGTTTGAACCTCTGCCATTGAGGATAGGACTGTGTTTTTATTAAGTCATCGAAAGGAAATCACGTCAAAACTATTCCTTTTTTATCTGATATAATTGATTTTGGGTAATTACTCCCTTATTAATTATCCTGAATTATTCTTCATTGATCTTTGACATTTTTTTAAGTACAAAATTTTGATAGACCATAGCGAAAAAACTTCATCTGAAAACATCCCAAGTTTTTTTAGAGCTTAAAGTTTACCTCAAGTATAATGTACTGAGGGCAATTTAGTTTGCCGGAATTTGCCGATTCTAAAGATTTTTACTTTTAGATCAATCACATAATACAATTTATTTTTTCTTCCAAATTTAAAAAAAATGTGGATAAATTCAAGAAAACGGTATCAATCCTTGAGAAATTCTAATTCAATTCGATCTGCAGGATGCTTCTAAAGAAATATTAAGCAATATTAAAAAGACTGCCAGTTTAGTTCTATAATATATGTAAAAAAATAAAAGTCCGCCACGTAGGAACTGCATAACTAGGCACTTTCCTCTGAATTTGGGTAGTATAGACTGCTTTCCAGAATAATTTGTTGAAAATAGCCTATATAAATAAAATAAAACCATGAATAGTTATCTTTTAATTTTGTAATGAGTAACTGTTCAATTATTAATTTTGTAATTAATTTGCTTCCAGAGTTATGTTTATACATGGTACAACACTACTTAATAAATACAAAGAACAAAACTTCATATTTTCGTATTTTGATCTGACGCAGGAACAGGATACAGCCCCTCTAGTGGTAGAAAGCGCTCCTTGCCGCGGCCTTGCCAACCTACGTCTGGCGAGCTAATTCTATTGAAATATTATACAAAGTAAAGCCCCCCCTTTTCGATTGACCGATTTAGCTCATTTTTACAACACTTCTTTCTCATCAGATTCTCACGACGTATACCGCGTTTCGTTTCAATACACCAGAAATTACGACCGGTATGAGTATATTAGTAATGTGGGTCCGGAGTAAACCCCTCCTCCTAATGAACCGATTTAGTTTATTTTTACAGCCCATTTTCCTCTATAGATTACCACTACGAATACTGAGTTTCGTCGTAATATAACAAAAATTACGGCTGGTAGTAGCGAATTGGTAACGTGGGTCCGGAGTAACCCCCCCCCCCCCCCCTCCTAATAAACAGATTTAGTTTATTATTACAACCCATTTTTCTCTGTAGATTAATACTACGAATACCAAGTTGAAATATATCAAAAACTACGGGGTGCATGGTCAAATTAGTGTTTTGGGTCCAGGGTAAACCCCCCCTTTCATTGGACCGATTTTGTTGGTTTACAAACTCGTTCAATCGTTTGCTAATTGAACGCTATATACCAAGTTTCGTGACGAAAATCCAAAAACTCTGGCCGCTATCGTGTTAACAGACACACACATATATATATATATATATATATATATATATATATATATATATGCATATACATATATGCATATATATATATATATATATGTATATGTATAAATTTTGACGGGGGGCATTTTTGGTGTCTACTAGGTAGGATCGATAAAGATTTGAAGAAATTTTTGAAAAATTCCGTCATGAGTGAAACCTCAAAAGCTACTTTCCTTCGGAGGAAAGTGCTAAAATGTGGGAACGTATTCACCGCAGAGAAAAAACTCTTATATAAGTATTGGTTCAAACAATATATCAAGAGTTATTAATTTTTATCAAGAAAAAAGATATTCACGCCCTGATGGCCCTTCCGGCTTCCTTGGAGGCAGACATAAAAAAGAGTTTACAGCGTTGTGTGAGAGATCGAAAAAGCGCCGGGTTCTTCTGACATCTGACCCAGAGCTTGCTGCATTAATGAATGTATTATAGAGAATGAAATTAATAATCAAAAAGATATTGGTTTCGATATAAATTTACATTCTCAAGAATCCCAAAACGATTCAGACTCGCAATTAAGAAACTATTTAATAATTTCATATAGAATGGTAAAATATTATTATTCTATGGCAATATTACTATAATTATAATTTACTATATTAGATACTACATTATATGTTACAGTTATATTATATTTTATAATATTGTTATTACTAATATTATTACCTGCTATATTATTTCTACAAATATTACAATTAATATTATTATGCATTATTATACTATTGTTACCTTGTTTTGAGTTGATTTCAATCAATAAAAATGTTTTTTGGAAATAACTAGTGGTTAATGATTTTTGTCCATAATCCCCACTACTTCGTTACACTGTGCGGCGGCAGAAATTGTCTCACGTCACGGCTCGTTGAGAAAATTTCTCCATGTACCAGGTGCACCGTAAAAAAAAAAAAAAAAAAAAAAAAAAAATATGAACGGCAACGCGCTAAGATGACGCAGCTCCTGCGAGTTGGACTTTTCTCACTCATTGGTGAGTCAGTCTCTACGTGCATTCAGGATTTTGCATAATATCACCTCAGTATGAAAACAAGAAAACCCCTGAATCACATATTTATACACAGATTACTCATTACTGAAATTTTTATAGATAAGACATTTTTTTTTTAATTTTTACAGGTATTTGTTGAATTCTTTTATAAATGAACGAGTCACCGGGAAACCCCCCAAGTATTTGACAATGTTGCAAATAGAAGAAGAAAAGAAAAGAAAAAAAGTGTTCAGATTAAGTTATTAGTTATCAGAGCGATAATGAAATATTTTGTTGCAAACAGCTGATTGAATAAACTCCTAGGAACGGATTCTTGTAGTCGGAGAGCTGGTTACGCATTTTTATCTACAAAAAAAGGTTCCAATGTAATTTTCGATGGGGCGGTGTCAATCGGAGAAATAAGGACTTGAAAATTCGCAATTGCCAGTTGTGGTCTTTTAAACGGATTTTTGTATATTTTTGTTTACCTAACGTTTTAGTTGGTTTAAAAAAAACGGGTAAATATATCTCACGATTATTAAGAAGAATGGTTCAAGATCTTGACGGGTATAACGAGCTATCTAAAATAGTCAAGTCAATCCTTTCAGGATCTTTCAGAATTGGTATAGATTTTCACGTCAAATTATATCATCTATCAATCTTCCTTAAAAACATTCTCAATAAATTACAGAATTCAGGAGCTAAAGTCAATTCACAAGAGTAATTCATAAATATGTGTGAACATATATACAGGGTGCAACGGATAAAAATATCAACCGTTCAGGAGGTGATCGTAGACCTCAAGTGCAACAAAAAAGTTCATTTAAAGTAAGTTTCAATTCCCAACAGAATTTAGAGTAAATTCAAATTTCGTATTTTTTTTTATATCAATCACGTTATTTTATGATTAATTAAAAACCAATGAAGTAGTGCCAGGTAAAAATATAATGAACTTGATTAAAAAAAATAAGTCCGTCACGCAGGAGCTGCATAACTAAGCACTTTCCTCAGAATTTGGGTAGTGTAGACTGCTTTCCAGAACAATTTGCTTAAAATATACTACATAAATAAAATAAAAACATGAATAGTTCTCTTTTAAATTTGTAATGAGTAACTGATCAATTATTAATTTGCTTCCAGAGTTATGTTTACACATGATACCTATTACACTACGTAATAAATACAAAAAACCTCATATCATCGTATTTTGAACTAACGCAGGAACAGGATACAGTCACTCTAGTGGTAGAAAGCGCTCCTTGCGGCGGCTTTGTGAACCTACGTCTGGCGGGCTTTTCTATTGAAATATATTACAAATTAAACCCCCACTTTCCTATTGACCGATTCAGCTAATTTTTACAACACTTCTTTCTCATGAGTTACCCACGACGTATACCGCGTTTCGTTACAATACAGCAGAAATTACGACCGGTATGAGTATGTTAGGAATTTGGGTCCGGAGTAAACCCCCCCCCCCTTCTAATGAACCGATTTAGTTTATTTTTACAACACATATTTATCTGTAGATTACCACTACGAATACCGAGTTTCGTCGAAATATACCAAAAATCACAGCTGGTAGTGGCGAATTGGTATGTGGGTCCGGAGTAAACCCCCCCCCCCCCCTCTAATGAACCGATTTAGTTCATTTTTACAACACATATTTACCTGTGGATTACCACTAAGAATACCAAGTTTCGTTGAAATATAACAAATATTACGGCTGACATAGTCAAATTAGTGTTTTGGGTTCGGGGCAAACCCCCCCCCCCCCCCCTTCCGGTGGGCCGACTTTGGTGGTTAACGAACTCGTTCAATTGTTTGCTAATTGAATGCTATATACCAAGTTTCGTGACGAAAAAACAAAAACTCTGGCCGCTATCGTGTTAACAGACATATATATATATATATATATATATATATATATATATATATATATATATATATATATATATACATATGTATATATATATATATATATAAATTTTAACGGGGGTCATTTTCAGTGTCTACTAGGTACGATCGATAAAGATTTGAAGACATTTTTCAAAAATTCCGTCATGAGTCCAACCTCAATAGCTACTTTCCTTCGGAGGAAAGTGCTAATAAACTTCTCTATAATGAGAAAATAACTTTTGTGCAGGAAAAATAATAATAATAATTAACTTCTTGAAAATAAATAAATAAATTAATACACAGTCGACTGCCAGAAATGAAATAACAATTTAATGAAAGTCCATAAACAAGTCCACACTGAAATAGGCACCGCGTTGTCGCACTACTCAATACAAAACTTAAATTGTAATTTTCGGGTTACCTCAAAGTCGCGGGAACAGAAATTTAAATATTAATTAATAATTTACCGTAGCACCGGCAACACTGACTTAACCCCGGTAACCTTCCCGATGTAAGGTTACGATGTTGACAGTCAGGTTACGTTTGTGGTGGTAAAAACCTTTGAGTTAGAAGGGAGGGGAGGGAGTCGAAAAGAAAAAAAAGTTGAAGCCTAAAATCGGCCATTTAAGTGTGACCAAGAGCGCGCGAAAAGGTGAATTTTTGAATATTATTGTAAACAAACAATGAAATTAAACGAATTTATGTATCGTATTCGTATTAATTGACATTTATATATATGTATAAATATAAATCAATAACAATATGATATATATATATATATATATATATATATATATATATATATATATATATATAGGGTGTCCTTTTTAGATGGCTCGGGTGAATTTCTCTTGAACGGATAACGTTATAATAAAAAAAGTCCGACTCGCAGGAACTGCAGCATCTTAGCGCGGTTCCGTTCATGTCCCTAGTGCCATTTGATAAGCTAACAAATAAACTTATTTTTTTTATATATCTCGTGAAAATTGTCAAAATCCTCTCGAACATCTCGAATAAAAGTGATATTAAGGCGTCAGGGACACCGACAGCAGCTAACTTTTACACAGAAGCGGAAATTACAGAATCTGGCTCTCATTCTAAAAATCCAAATACAAAATATGCCTAATAAAGCCTTTCTAGTGGATACAGAAGCATGGGCGTATATGAGGGGGGGGGGGCTGAGGGGGCTGCAGCCCCTCCCGAAATTTTGAATTAATGATAAAAACTTCTCGTAAAACCATAAAAAATAAATTAAATAAGATCACTTAGTGCATAAAACATATTTTATTTTACGTGTAATAGCGTTTTAGTTGCCTAAAACTATTCCAAGCTCTAAATATTTAGTATTCCATACCCTGGAAATGGTCTCAGCCTCCCCCCGAAGTTGTTTTTATATACGCCCATGCAAAGAAGAAGTACACAAGATTGAGTAGAATACCCTGCCTAATATAGCCTATATAAAATAATATGCCGAATAAAACCTATCTAGTAAATACACAAGGACAAATAAAAGTCTTGACGAATAACAAGTCAAGAAAAAAAACTTTATTTAACAAAATAAAACAAAGTTTAGTTGCCCAACTACAATAGAATAATATACCTAATTAAGTCTATGGAGTAGACACAAATGGACCAAAGTCTTGTGGAATATTGTTTTTTTTTCTAATTAAATACTTTTTATCAATATTTAGTATATAACCTTTGTTGAAAACTACTGATTGCTAATTGATGAATCGGTTTACAACTAAGTAGTCTTTATGAATATTTAGTATATAACCTATGTTTGGATCTGTGTTTTTGGGGTGCTCTCCGCCTAGGCTTTGTATTTGTGTCGGCAGATACCTGGGGTATATTTACAGCTCTTGAGGATTAACTCTTAGCAGGTAAATTTCCTGCGGCCCCCTTGTATTCTACGGTCATTGAACCACATATTCGCTCATAGTATCTAACCGTTGTGAAGTTTATTTTTTGGATTTAGGACTTAATATACATATGTAGACTAAATCATAGCAAGAAGTAATCCTCCGTCGTCGGTTCTTAACTATGTAGACTCGCTAATGTTATCCAATCTTAGATACATCGTATTTAAAATCTACAGCAAAAACACGACATTTCATCAGAATCCCCTGCTGAATAAAACTTATATAGAATAATATGCAAAATAAAGCCTATCTAGTGGATAAAAATAGAGGAAAAAAGTCGTTCGTGGTGGTAGAAAATCTTAAAAGTATTTCGCTCAGAAATCTCCGAAATATTGTCACTAATTTTACGTATCCTGTTTTATAGCCAAATAGATTTATATTCTATAATCAATAAGAAAAACCTACTAACAATAAAAAACTATGGGTAACAGATGAAAATAGGGAATACCAAGAATAATTCTAAAGAACGAAATCAACACCAGTACTGTAATCTAGATATTCATACGGCATCTTCGAATTCTAACAAACAAAATATTGATTCTAATTATACGTATCCTGTTTTATTGACAAATACATTTGACTACTATAAGCAATTAAAAACACTAGGGAATATGCCAAAGAACTCGGAGTAGGAGCCTCGACAGTTTCAAGACATTTAAAGGAAATCGACAAATCCAAAACTGACATTTCATACGGTACAGCCTGATATATTTTTAACAATGAATTATTTTTCTTATTTTAATTAATCTGTTTTATTGTCAAAAACATTATCCAACTTTAAGCAATTAAAAAATAACAAGGAATAAAAACAAACAAAAAGAACCGAATAAACGAAATCAATTACTTTAAAGTTTTAAGCACTTATTTCTCCGATTAGCATCGTCTAATCAAAACTTTCATCAGAACCTTTTTTGTAGAGCATTCAGTAAGCTGTCTAATGTTATTCTTCCGTTTACCAAGATTCTCAACCTTTTTCGAGATATTAAGGAAAATATACAAAATTACCAAAACTTTTTAAGTCTGTTAATAAAATATTTTATTCTAACCCTTCCTTAACTCCAAACGTAACCAAAATTTCAACATATTAGTTTTAATGAAAGTAGAACATGCAGAAAATGTTTCAACTGAATCCCATGATTCTAAGTACCCAAACCAAAAACGGTATTCAAAAACTATTTTTCCAATTTTCTCGAAAACGGTTAAAGCTATCGCCTTGAAAATGGTTTCATTCGTTTTCCTAGCCCAAGAAGCCTATAAAAAGAGTACTTACAAGCTTATGAACTCAAAAACGTAAGCGTTACGATTTTTTCTGCGCGAATTTCGCCCCAAACGCCATCTTCCAGTAGGCCGATTTTGCTGGTTAACGAACTTGACCTTTCAAATTGGACGAAGGATTTTTGTACCAAATTTCATCAAAATCGGACCATTCGTCTTCTAGCTAGAGAGCGAACAGACAAATATATATATAAATATATACATATAAATATATATACAAATTTGAACCACCGTTATTTTCGGTCTCTAGGGGTTCTGAAACGCGAAATTTTCTAGTCGGCACTTCCGGATTGTTTCATTGTATCAACCCTATAAGCGGGGTTCCTCCCTATGGGAGAGGGAGGAACCGCGCTAACAAAAAATACGTATTTCATAATTTTTAGTCTAGTTTAGGATTTTGACCTTTTTTTAGAAAACAAAAATTTTGGGGTACCCCAAACCCTATACAACTTTGAAATTTCAAATGGGATCCTATACTTTCCAATACATCATTTTAAAGGATTTTTTACACCGCAATCAATGGTGCAATCGGATTTCAATTTGGTCAATTAATAACAAAGTTATGGCACAAAGTTCGAAACAAAATACATTTTGATTGTTTCGGTACTAATTACTTTAAACTGCTTTGCATTTCTTTTGTTACATGGGAAATAATTTGTAAATAAATAATTAACTTATTAGGTGTAATTCGTAATAAATGTTTTTTTTGAAGATGCAGAGAAGAATCAGAATAAGCCCCTGTATGTTCGGTGAAGGTAGAGCTGTTTACATTCACTGATATTGTTTATCCAAATGGTCTTAAGTAAGGGAACTTTAATTCCTGGAAATAGATAACTATTACAACAATGCCTACTTGCCTACATTCAGTATTAATCAGTTAGTCAAAATGAACCGAAGAGTGCAGTTTTCCCGTGAGGAAAAAGTTGATATGTACCATTCTTTTATTGAAAGTGGTGGTATCGCTCGTCGTGCAGCTGTGTTGTACTCCCAGAAATTTCCCGCTCGTCCTCAAGTGAGCCACAAAACATTTATTCGTGTTGCTCTCAATATGAGGAGATTTGGATCAGTTGCTGATCGACCAAGATATCGGCAGCGCAATTTCGACGAGGAACTGGATATTTTATTGTATGTTATGGAAAATCCAAATTCTTTTCTCCAAAATACCGGAAGGGTTTTAGGTTTTTCAAAGAAAAAAATTAGAGATGTACTACGGACTTATAATTTCAAGCCTTATTGCTCTCATCTTGTCCAGGGGCTCTGGGACACTGATTACGACAGGTGCTTAACGTTCCTTGCACAAAGGTCGAGTTTGGTAGCTGATGAAAACATGCTTCATTATATCCTATGGACTGACGAATCAAAATTCACCACTAACGGTATGTTAAATCGTTGGAATTTTCGAACGTGGGCACAGGAAAATCCCAGAATCTCCTATGCTTGTCATCACCAGGTGGTTCACAGCATCAACGTTTGGTGCAGACTTCTCGGATTTAAATTAATTGGTTCTTATTTCTACCGAAATAATTTAAATGGAGCTCAGTTTCTAAATTTCTTGAGAGAACAATTGCGGGCTTTACTAGAAGATGTACCTCTGCAGCATCGTCAAAGAATGATACTGCAGCCTGAGGGGTGTCCCGCACACAATTCTGCAAGTGAGACGTTACTTAAATCGGCACTACCGGGACCGGTGGATAGGACCTCCACTGCCCCATCTGTTGGCCTCCTCGGTCGCCCGATCTATCTCCGTTAGACTTTTTTTTGTGGGGACATTTGAAAAATATCGTTTATGCTAATCATAATCCTGCAACATCAGTTGAAGAACTGAACCAAAGAGTGGAAAATGCTTGTCGATTGGTCTCTCCTCAGTCCATCGCACTGAGCACCAGCGAAGAGTGGCTAAGGAGAGCGAATCTTTGCATCTTCAAAGAAGGCAGGCAGTTTAAACATGAGATGTAGGTTCACCAACCTCTGCAGGTATGATGGAATTTTTTTAGTATTAAAAACACCATTATTTTCGGTGTAAAAAATCCTTTAAAATGATGTATTGGAAAGTATAGAATCCCATTTGAAATTTCAAAGTTGTATAGGGTTTGGGGTACCCCGAAATTTTTGTTTTCTAAAAAAAGGTCAAAATCCTAAACTAGACTAAAAATTATGCAATACGTATTTTTTTGTTTTATTATAACGTTATCCGTTCAAGAGAAATTCAGCCGGGCCATCTAAAAAGGACACCCTGTATATATATATATATATATATATACATATATTCGTTTAAATTCATTGGTACTATAATCACACTGGCATGGCATCTCCCAATGGGTTCATTTCGATGGGTAGCCAAGGGAATGATTCCATTGGCTAGCCATTCCCTTGGCTACCACCGAGGAATAAACAACAAACACCTCGCTGAAGAAGATGGAGATGAACCCATCGAAATATTCCAGGAAAAAGTGAGGAGGAGTACCACCGCTGGAGGAAATGCCACATATATTTGTATACTATATATATATATATATATATATATATATATATATATATATATATATATATATATATATATAGTATACAAATATATGTGTGTGTCTGTTAACACGATAGCCGGCAGGGTATTTGTTTTTTCGTCACGAAACTTGGTATATAGCGTTCAATTTGCAAACGATTGAACGAGTTCGTTAACTACCAAAATCGGTCCACCGGGAGGAGGGGTTGTCCCCGGACCCATAACACTAATTTGACCATGCCAGCCGTAGCAGAGTTGGGCATTATTCAATATTTTTTTTATTCAATGATAATTCAAGTAAATTTTTATTGAATAATAATTTATTCATTGATTACGTTATTCATACACTGAATAATTTTTTATTCAATGAATAACATGGTTGGATCATTATTCAATAAATTTTTATTGAATAAGAATTCATAAGGAGTTTGCTCCTTATAAAAATCCACACCCTTCGTCCGATTTTGACCAAAATCGGGGACCAAAAAAAGGGAGATCTTGATAGGGGAATTGTCATAGGCTAAGTCAAAAACGCCTGCCAGCTGTCTGTCTGTATGTTTGTTCCTTATACAAATCCACACCGTTTAACCGATTTTGACTAAACTCGGCACACAGATAGATCATGATATGGGTAGTGTCGTAGGCTATTTATAAAACGTCTACCAGCTGTCTGTCTGTATGTTTATTTCTTGTACAATTGCACATCGTTTGACCGTTTTTGACTAAACTTGGGACACAGGTAGGTATTGATCTGGGGAATGTCTTAGGCTACGTCAAAATGGTGTACTTAAAACGAAAGTGTAAGTATGTGTGTAGTACTGCAGACATCTGGTCTGCAAAGCGCAGACTTTTTTTTTTGGCGTGACTGCTCGCTCGATAGACAACAATTTTTAAAGGCAGTCAGCTGCTCTTGCTTGCCGCCCATTTCGAAATTCCCATTCATTTGATAGAATATCAGTTATGTTGAGTGATATCCTTGCGGAATTGAAACTTGACGAAATTTTTGGATTTTTTAAATAAAAAGTTTTAGACGAGGTAAATACACTAATGGAGGGGACACCTACAGCTCGCCTATCTAAAGTTAATGATTTTTTTTTATTTTGGAAATGTCGATACAGGAAGAAGAGTATGTTAAATAATTTTAAATATCTGCGCCAGTTGAAAGACTGTTTTCATTCGCAAGCAAGACAAATACTCCCAAAGCACATAAGCTCAGTGATGAACATTTTGAAAAGTGAGCGACCTTAAGCTTATTTGAATAATTAGTTCTCGTGTGATAGTAAAACATAATTAGGCATTATATATATATTTTTTAAATAATGGTTATTATAAGCCTATCATTAACATTTAATTTTCATGGCAGCAACGTTACAAACCAAGTAAGTAATATTAAAATCTAATAACACAAATCTGTAACTGTTCGGGTTTACAGTTGCGAACCTGTGACCTCCGAACTGTGAGTCCTAGAAAATTTTTACGTTGCCTGTAACACCCCCGGATCACGACCTACATGTGCGCCAAGTTTGGTCAAAATCGGTCAAACGGTGTGGATATGAATAAGGAACAACCAGGCAGACAAACAGATGGTACACGTTTTTGAGCTAGCCTCTGACACTCCCCGTATCAAAACCTTTTTTTTTTTTTTTTTCCATTTATTTATTTGAAATCTGTACAATTATTAGCAGTACAATAATCAAGTCTGTTCATGCAGATATTATGTACAATTTGACAAAAACGGTAAAAGTAAAATAAAATAAAAGAAAAAATAATACAAAATATGGAAGAAGACAACCACTGTTGGCACTTCCAGAGATGTCTTGCTAAATGTTTTAATGGTTACGATAAGATCAGATGATTAGATTGTCTCGAGGCCACTGTCTCTTGAGCCGCCTGGGATGATTGTCTGGATGGGATTGGGATGATAAGGATAGACCTTCAGGATTAGGATGGTAAGACAATTTGGAGTGGAACATTTGGAATCGGGTTTTAGCAAGGTCTAGGACAAATGGGATTTGTATCAAAACCTACCTATGTGTCAAGTTTGATCAAACTCGGTCAAACGGTGTGGATTTGTATAAGGAGCAAACATTCAGACAGACAGCTGGTAGACGTTTTTGACCTAACCTATGCCAATCCCCCTATCAAGACCTACCCATGTTGAGAGTTTGGTCAAAAACGGTCAAAAGGTGTGGATTTGTATATGGAGCAAACATTCAGACATACAACTGGTAGACGTTTTTGACCGAGCCTATGACAATCCTCCTATCAGGAAATACCTGTGTTCCAAGTTTGATCAAAATCGGTCAAACGGTGTAGATTTGTATAAATAACAAACATACATATAGACAGCTAGATTTTTTTGACTTAGCCTATGATACTTCCCCTATCGAGACCTACCAGTGTGCCAAGATTGGTCAAAATCGGTGTAACGGTGTGGATTTGTATACGGAACAAACAAACAGATAAACAGCTGGTGGACGTTTTTAGATTAGCCTAACACACTCCCTGGATAAGACCTACCTGTGTTCCAAGTTTGGTCAAAATCAGTCAAACGGTGTGGATTTGTAGAAGGAATAAACATACAGACAGACAGCTGGTAGACGATTTTGATTTAGCCTACGAGACTTCCCGTATGAAGACCTACCAGTATTCCAAGTTCGGTCAAAATCGGTCAAACGGTGTGGATTTGTACAAGGAACAAACAGACAGACACGTGATTTATATATATATATATATATATATATATATATATATATATATATATATATATATATATATGTATATATAAACAATGTCACTCTTATATATAGTTTTCATTAAAAGAAAGAAAAATTTTGATGTACTAAACGAAAAATTTCAATCAAATAAATCATTATTATTCAATAAAAATTTTCATTCAAATAAATAATTTTTATTCAATAAAAATTTTCATTCAATTAATCATTTTTATTCAATAAAATCATTTTCAATCAATAAAAATTTTCATTCAATAAATCATTGTTATTCAATAATGAATAAAAATAAAAATTTACGTTATTCATTGATTCTCTGAATAATGAATGAAAAATTATTCATTATTCAGAATGAAATATCAAATTTATTCATTATTCATAATTCATTATTCTGAATGATTTTTGCCCAACACTGAGCCGTAGTTGTTGTTATATTTCAACGAAACTCGGTACTAGTTGTGATCATCTAAAGTTAGAAATACGTTGTAAAAATAAACTAAATCCGTTCATTAGGAGGAGGGTTTACTCAGGAGCGAAATTACTAATTTGCCACTACCAGCCGTAATTTCTTTCGCATTATAACGAAACTCGGAATAAGTTTTGGTTATCTAATTAGAAAGAAGTGTTCTAAAAATGAAATAAATCGGTCTATCGGAAGGGGGTTTACATTGTAGACAAAGTTGCCGCTAGGAGTCTCTGTCTTGATATTACTTCTCACGTCTACAACCAGGGTTGCTGTATCCCGTTTCCGTCTCGAAAATGTGAAGTTTTCCTGTATTTATTAAGTAGTTTAGTACCAAGCATACATAAAACTCTGCAAGGAAATTATTTAAAAAATTAATAATTAAAATAATTTGATTGAGTTGCTCATTAATAATGTAAAAGAGCAGATCTATTCATTTTATTTTTTTAATTATTCAGGAATGCAGTCTAGACTGCCCAAATTCTGAGGAAAGCGCTTAGTTATGCAGCTCCTCCGTGACGGAATGTTTATATTAATTTAAGATTTAGTTTAAGTAAATTGCTTAGCATTCTAAAAGGAGCTATCTCACATTGTGAGTAATGTGTTTAGTTACGCAACTCCTGCGTCATGGACCTGTAGTACTTGTCCTTCTTGACTACAGAATCCCCGACAAACACAGACTTGGTTATTACTCGAATCCCTCGCTGATATTCCAAACAGATTTCGATAATATCTTGGGTTTTGTTGACCTATAGGAGATACAGCACTTATACACATGCTCTGTCGACCTTTAACAGCTGTCATAGTTCAATCATAGGCTCCTGCAAAACTAATCAACTTCTTGTCCTTTACTCGAATAGACTATTCAGATAGACAGAGAAGTTCAATTTCGCATGCGCGAAATTTTGAGGGAAATATTCCCGAAGGTTCCACCATTTGCAAACTCCTATTTCAAGGAACAACACGATACGTGACAAATTATAACAACTGATTATGTCTCGTTTAAGACTAATGAAGGCTTAACAAGTCAGACAAAGGTATTACATAGCCAAATTTATCAATACTTATCCAAAGCTTTTTCTCACCTCAGGGCTCGGTGAGAAAATTCCTGGCTGCTGGTCATAACAAAGAGAATTTTTACCGAGAATTTCTTGCACGGGGAATGTAGGCGACACCCTTTTCCCTCCAACTAAACCATCTATTTGAACAGACTATAGCTTAAATTGTTTTTAGCCTTAGCTTTGGCTAAGTATTGATAAATATTAAACACTTTTTCCCTTGCCTGAGTTCTCAAGCCTTTCCTGGCCCTAAACGAGACATAATCAGTTTAGTTGTAGCCTAAAGTAGTTTTTTGTTCATTGTAATAGAAATGCAAATGGCGGAACAGTCGGGAATATTTCCCTCAGAATTTCGCGCATGCGGGATTAGAACTATTCCATCTAACTGAACGGGCTGTAGCAAACACCTTTTAAGAGAAGTCTTATTTCTAGCGACGGACCTTCGTTGGACCTTCGTTTCCAACTATCTTCCCATTTCTAAAGATAGCTGTTGGTTTAAATATAAATATATATATATATATATATATATATATATATATATATATATATATATATATATATATAAATCATAAAAATTATTTTGGTACTTACTTATTGAATAACTTCCTTATTACTTCATCAATTTTCCTAAATGAGGCGTAATTTTAAAGCATTTCTTAGCCGTTGCACCGGAAAAATATAGAAATTACTCAAATTTCAGTTTGGTTCGAAAAATTACAATTGACAAAAACTTGACACAGACTCACAACTTAACAAAAAAAAAAAAAAAAAAAAAAGAACACAGACCCTCAACACCGCAAACGGAAGGAGATATGCAGCAGAAAGTCAATAACAACGACTTGAAAGAGATAGACTGGCACAACGGGACCGCAGGCAAAACAGACCGCATGCACAGCAAAAACAATTCCTGCAGAACAACTGTGTGTCAACGCCTTACTTACAACGGGTACATCTTAACATCACATCAAGGCGACAGATACATAAGCTGCCTAAAACATAGTGGTCTGCTCGGCTATTCCCAATAGACGATAATAACAATAAGATTTATTTATTTTTTATAAATATGGCACAGGTCATAAGAATAATACTCCATTTTCTATGTACTATTTAATTGTTGGCACGCCCTACATGTTTCGTGGCCTTTATGCCACCTCCTCGCCAGGAAATAAAGGTCAGAAATACGTGGAATAGAATAAGATTTATGACGACAAACATATTATCAGGAAGGATACAGAGCAAATGCTTCGCAAGAGTATTTAAAACAACCCTTAGCGCCAAGTGAGTGATTAGAAAATAGCGGCTACTTGTGTATCAGTGATTTATCTGCTCTATATCTAGGATGCCCATTTCACAGCTGGAGTGCCAATGTGATTCTCAATCATATGTCTAGATTATTTCCACGATAATGGATATGGAGGTTGCTTTGTAATTGCTCCCATATCTGTGATCAGCATTTAACTCGCCCAGTATTATGACATTTTTCTCGATCTGAGAAAAGGAGCCCAGATCGAGAAAAATGTCATTCCCTTGGCTACCACCGAGGAAGAAACAAGTACCTGGCTGAAGAAGATGGAGATGAATCCATCGAAATATTCCGGGAAGAAGTGAGGAGGAGAACCACCGCTGGAGAAAAATGTCGTTCCATCTAAAAATATATATACATATATATGTTTAGTGAAACCCCTACATCTAATGTTCGTGAAGTCCAATCAGTACCTCGAATACCTCGGAATAGAGTACACAAGCTTACAATAATTGTAATTTCTGTCTTCTTTAACTTTTGATTCTGAAGTGTCCCCCAATCCTTAATCAGAGCAAAAACTGTGTACACCTAGCGAGGGAAGAATGGGACATCACTATTATCGTGTGAAATTAAAGAATGTGTTCAGAATGGCTCCTTCACGCTAAAGCCCATTTATTGGTTTTGACTTAGAAATCAGAAAAAAATAGATACAAATAATGTTTTTCTTAAACAACGAGGTACCATCCTGAAACTTCTTAAATGATGCAAATTTTGAGGCGGAGGCAAACCTCTAAGTCTTCAAATAGCCGATTAAGAAAAGATTGAATAATTTAAAAAAAAAACACTAATATCAACAGTTCACATCTTTTAGTATAGCTCTTAATTTACAAGGCAATATTTCAATAAAGGGTGTTTCTTACGAGAAATGTAATGCAGATTTTAAAAATGTTGCCGTTATTAAACATTATTAAAGAAATCCCGAAAATACAGTTTTCATTAAAAAAACAATAGCTTTAAAATTAGTCAAACGTTTGAATAGCTCTGCTACATGTTGAGATAGGACGCTCATTTCTGCGTCCCTGAACTACAAATGACGAGTAGAATAAACCCTCAAAGTTATGACTTCTCAATGCAGGACACACAGTATACATATATATATATATATATATATATATATATATATATATATATATATATATATAAATCACGTGTCTGTCTGTTTGTTCCTTATACAAATCTACACCGTTTAACCGATTTTGACCAAACTTGGCACACAGGTAGGTCTTGATACGGGAAATCTCCTAGCCTTGGTCAAAATAGTCAAATTTCAAAATTTGGTCAAGAGGTCGAAAGTTTTGTTGAAGAAAAATTGGCTACACTGAACCATTCCGATTCTCACGGCCATTTTGAATCGTCAGCCAATTTGAATAATGTCTCAAATTTATTTGTTGATGTTGATGGCTAAATGATGCTCCAATGCGAGATTGGAAGAAATAACTCCCATATTGACGCCCGACAAATTGACCTTGAAATGTTTTTTAAGATAAATTTTTTGTATTGCATATTTCGGATCTACGAATCATTAGGAAGGAAAACATTAAACGGAGCCGTATTGTGCATGCGTATGTGTGGTGTTTGTTTGAAAATCCACATCCACCAAAGGCCTTCAGTGTGCAGCGATGCTTTGGAGAACACAGGTTATACAATAGCAAAGAATATATTAAGAAATATGTCTATTTCTGCAATTCCCAAGGAGGATTTGCAAATCATTTCTAGCCATTACAGAGATATTCTTCTTCTTTCTACTTATATAAAGAAATATTTAAGATGTCCATCAATACCGATTTTGGACTTCTCAAGGAATCGGTAAATATTCAAGGGATATTGGGATGCTTCATGAGTCCGCCTCGCAGAAACTGCTTCATCTTAGCGTGCTAGTGTTCTAATCACTGGAGGTATTACGTTATATATATATATATATATATATATATATATATATATATATATATATATATATATATATATAGTCGGTTGGCTATTTAGCATCGATAATTGATCCAGACCCTAATTTCAAGCACCGTTATTTTATAGGTTCAAAATATATCATATATAGGTTCAAAACGTGAAAATTTCTAGTCGACACGTCGGAATTGCGTCATGAGGTCAATATTATAAACAGTCCAACTAGCAGGAATTGCGTCATGAGGTCAATATTATAAACAGTCCAACTAGCAGGAATTGCGTCATGAGGTCAATATTATAAATAGTCCAACTAGCAGGAATTGCGTCATGAGGTCAATATTATAAATAGTCCAACTAGCAGGAATTGCGCCATGAGGTCAATATTATAAATAGTCCAACTAGCAGGAATTGCGTCATGAGGTCAATATTATAAATAGTCCAACTAGCAGGAATTGCGTCATGAGGTCAATATCATAAATAGTCCAACTAGCAGGAATTGCGTCATGAGGTCAATATTATAAATAGTCCAACTAGCAGGAATTGCGTCATGAGGTCAATATTATAAATAGTCCAACTAGCAGGAATTGCGTCATGAGGTCATTATTATAAATAGTCCAACTAGCAGGAATTGCGTCATGAGGTCAATATTATAAATAGTCCAACTAGCAGGAATTGCGTCATGAGGTCAATATTATAAATAGTCCAACTAGCAGGAATTGCGTCATGAGGTCAATATCATAAATAGTCCAACTAGCAGGAATTGCGTCATGAGGTCAATATTATAAATAGTCCAACTAGCAGGAATTGCGTCATGAGGTCAATATTATAAATAGTCCATCTAGCAGGAATTGCGTCATGAGGTCAATATTATAAATAGTCCAACTAGCAGGAATTGCGTCATGAGGTCAATATTATAAATAGTCCAACTAGCAGGAATTGCTTCATCTTAGCACGTTCCCTTTCTTATCGCTTGTTACATTTGTGAAGGAAAAGAAACGGTTATTGATTGTTATTGATAGTAATGAATAAATAAAATATAGAACAAACTGCAAGGAAAAAAATTATGTTTGAATTATTATTCTATGAATTACCAGTCCTAAGAAAATGGGTTTTTCGTAAGAGCTTATAAACTAAAAAATCAGCATGCGCGGTAAAATGGCTGCCATTTTCATGCTGTTGACCCAAAAAAAAGTCCTTCACGCAGGAGCTGCATAACTAAGCACTTTCCTCAGAATTTCTGTAGTGTAGACTACATTACTGAATAATCTGCTGTAAATAACCTATATAAATAAAATAAAAACGTGAATAGTTCTGCTCATTTACATTTCTTATGAGAACTGTTCAATTATTAATTTTGTAAATACGTAATTTGCTTCCAGAGTTATGTTAATACACGATGCTGTACTACTTAATAAACACACAAAAACTTCATTTTCTGTCTTTTGATCTGACGCAGGAACAGGATACAGCCCCCTTGTGGGAGATAGCGCTCCTCGCGGCGCCTTTAGGAACCTACGTCTGGCCGGCTAATAATAATGAAACACAGTTTAAAGTAAACCCTCTTTTCCAATAGACCGATTTACTTCATTTTTACAACACTTCTTTCTCGTGAGATACCCAAGACGTATACCGCGTTTCGTTACAGTACAGCAGAAATTACGACCGGTATAAGGATATTAGTACTTTAGGTCCGGAGTAAACCCCCCCTCCAAATAACCTGATTTAGGTTATTTTTACAACCCATTTTTCTCTGTTGATTAGCACCACGAATACCGAGTTTCGTGGAAATGTAACAAAAATTGCGGCTGGCAGTTGCAAATTGGAAATATGGGTCTGGAGTAAACCCCCCCCCCTCCTAATTAATCGATTTAGTTTATTTTTACAACATAACGTATACCGAGTTTCGTTGAAATATAACAATAACTACGGCTGGCATGGTCAAATTAGTGTTTTGGGTCCGGGATAAACCCCCCCCCCCTCCCGGTGGACCGATTATGGTGGTTAACGAACTCGTTCAATCGTTTACTAATTGAACGCTATATACCACGTCTTGTGAAGAAAAAACAAAAACTCTGGCCGCTATCGTGTTAAAAGACACACACACACACACATATATATATATATATATATATATATATATAAAAAAAAAAAATCAGTCCCGTAACAGGCCACGAGGGCCCTGAGGGGCAGATACTATAGAGGTATCTGATTCTTGACCATACGGCACACTAGGGAGATAGTATGGTCAGTACTATGCTCCGGCCGCCTGATTTTCCCCTTGGCTGCTTCGACTGCTAGAGTCATTAGCACCAACCAAGGTACCCATTATTATATTAATTAAAGGCTGGGTTGGCCTAGGGACGGTCAGGGAGGCCGAATTCAACCCATGAACGAAGACACTAGAAGAAAAAATCTTTAGTGCTTGCTCGGGATTTGAACTCAGGCCTCCAGCTTATTAGTCCAGTGCTCTACCACTGAGCTAACCTCGCCCCCATATATATATATATATATATACGGGGTTCATTTTCGGTGTCTACTAGGTAGGATCGATAAAGATTCGAAGACATTTTTCAAAAATTCCGTCATGAGTGAATAGCTACTTTCCTTCGGAGGAAAGTGCTAAAAATTGTTTTGAGCTACTGATTCCATAGTAATTGATGGTAAAAAATATCAATTTTTTCTAAAATGGTCAAGCAACCAGATTATTGTTTTCTGGACGATTTCAATATTGGTAACCTTGGAAACCAATGACTGGAATTGTCCTAACGTTTTTGACAGGTGACTCATAGGATATACGCCTATTGATAAG
The DNA here is from genome assembly GCA_946811695.1 of Gonocerus acuteangulatus. Lineage (NCBI taxonomy): Eukaryota > Metazoa > Arthropoda > Insecta > Hemiptera > Coreidae > Gonocerus > Gonocerus acuteangulatus. The sequence goes on along the minus strand of OX328128.1, from coordinate 86,633,577 downwards.
AGCTTATCATTGAGTTTTATCGGAGACCCAGGCCTCAGAGGTAAACTCAGTCTCCTGCCAATCTGATTGCTAAGGCCTTGGGATGGAGGTGTTTGGAATTCCTCGGTATTCGACGGTAAGATAAAGTAATCAACGAATATACAGCAAACATACAACACTCGTCTCTATATCACTCCATATTGGAGAGATATCACTAAAATTGTACAGAAATCACTGTATATTAAACAACAAGGATCGAAACAGTTATTTTTCATGGAAAAAGTTAAAATTTAACTGATAAAAAAAACTTTCATTTTATAAGTTAAAAAATAGCTGTTAAAGAAAACTTTTATTTAAAAATTTTAAGAGTAAAAGTTATTAAGGAAATTCTAAAATTAGGTACATGCAAATAAAAGTTACAGAAATACTTTTATTTTTTTTCAATGTGAAATAAAAGTTTTCAGTATTTTAATGAAGAATTTTAAGGTTTCGTTGGTTTACAATACCTGGAATACTGACAAGAAAGAAAATACACACTTCCATAGCTATATTAACTAGGCCTTATCCTACACCCTCAGCCCAGCAACTCAAGTAAGTGTTGAAAGAACCTTTTAAACCCTAAAGTATATATTAAATGATTATAGATATAATCTAAATTCCATAAACTTACAGGATGAATTATAATAGAAATTGAATTAATTCTTCAAAATAAATGAAATGTTCTTTGTTTAAAAATTTATTTTTGTTTATTTACTGAAATAAATTTGTTGGTACAAAAACAAACATTAGTAGCTTTAATTTATTCCTTTAAACTTTTTCCTATTAAGTATTTTAATAACAATTACTTTAAAACTTTTATTTTTAAATGTTGAAAAATAACAGTAAAAAAAAACACTTTTTTAAAAAAAGTTTAAACACAAAAAGTTATACTTATAAGTTATAATTACATAAGTTTAAAAAAATACATTTTTAAAATAAAAGTTAACAATTATTTTCGACCCCTGATTTCCTAACCGTTTTTAAGACGTTTAAGAAAATAAAGGAACATTTCAATAATGCAGTATTTTTATAAACTTTTTTTCTAAAACGTCTTGAACATCAAACATAACCAACATTATTATGCCTTTGTTTACATGAAAATCTTGAATAATGTTTAAAGTGAACTCTTTTATCCTTTGGGTCACTATAAATATTGCAGACACCTGATGGTCACGAGTGTTAATGCGTGTATATGGTTATTGGTTAATCTTCTACTAGGGATAATGGGATTTCTTGCTAACCAGTATATATAAATCGTACCGAAAGTCTGAATTATTATTAAAAATAATATTTCTACTTGAATAAAACATTAAGATTAATAAAGATGGACTGGTTGGGATTCGGCTAAAGAAACCTTAATACGATTTTTGTTAAAAAAAAATCTATATTTAGGACGTTTCGGTTACTCATTGGTAGCCTTCGTCAGCTAAAATGACAAGAAAAACAGAAATTAATACAAAAAAAAAAATTTATAATTGAGATAAGTAACAAAACTATAAATACACTTAACTTATTATAAAAGAACAATTTGGTCTTAAATTCTTAGAATGAGTAGAATGAAAATCAAAAGAAACATAAAAAAAAGAAGAAAAAAGGCTAATATAAAACTTCAATATAATAGCAGTTTTTCTTTTTTTTCTTTTTTTCTTCTTCTTTTTTGTTATGTTTCTTTTGATTTTCATTCTACTCATTCCAAGAATTTAAGACCAAATTGTTCTTTTATAATAAGTTAAGTGTATTTATAGTTCTATTGCTTATCTCAATTATAAACTTTTTTTTGTTTAAATTTCTGTTTTTCTTGTCACTTTAGCTGACGAAGGCTAACAATGAGTAGCCGAAACGTCCTAAATATAGATTTTTTTAACAAAAATCATATTGAGGTTTCTTTAGCCGAATCCCAAACATTCCATCTTTACTATCTAATCATCATGATTAAGATTAATATTGAATAATTTCCTTATATTATTTATATCCAAGGTTGGGATTGAAGTAGCATCTGCTCAACAAGTGATGCAACTTGAGCCCTCAAGTAGCTCTGCGCGGCACATTCTTGGCGCGTAAAAGAATGCAATTCTCCACTTGTGACGCTAGTATCTATGAACTGATAACGGCACTCTACCATGAGGACAGTCTAAATGAATTCTTATCTCACCTAATGATAAGGCTCAAGATGAACGCAATGCATTTTTTAAAAATTAATATAAGTGTTATTATGCGAAATGACTAGAATATTTCTTTAATGGAGCAACCAGGTTTGTTTATTTTAAACATTTTCCTTGTTTAGACATTTTTTTCATATCAATTCTTTATGTACACGATGAATTCCCTGCAGAAGAATTCATTTCTTCACGAACACGTTTCCGTGCGTGATAAATTAAGACAGGAGTTTATGGATAAAGCAGGTAAACCAATGACTTCTCTAAGAAGATCGAGATTTTAGGCGCCACAATGCACAGCAACCTGACATAAGCTAGGACTCGGCGGACATCGCTCACTCAACCTCCTCGCTCATTTTATAGTAAAACCTTTCAAACATGATCAATTAGGTAACTTGTTTTACTGAAATATTAATTCTACTGTTAAATACAATTATACAAATATAAGTGCGATTTGTAGGAACTGAGTCATCTTAGCGTTTTTCCATAACGTTCTTATCTCCAGTGCAATTTAGAGAGTTTAGTACAGACAAAGTTCATATTTTGAAAAAAAATTAACCAAATACTCCAATGAAATATTGTAAAACAGTTAGATATATATTTTCAACTCATTTAGCCATTATGAAGTTTGCGAAACGATAATGGCTTCGAAAGGGTTTTTATTCGATTCTCTGCGCCAAATTATTTAATAAAATAATTGTTCTTTCTCTGCGTCAAAGTATATTTGTAATAAATCAAAAAAGTCCATCACGCAGAAGCTGCATAACTAAGCACTTCCCTCAGAATTCGGGTAGTGTAGGCTGGCTTCCATAACAATTTGCTTAAAATATCCTATATAAATAAAATAAAAACATGAATAGTTCTCTTTTAATTTTTTGATGAGTAACTGTTCAATTATTAATTTTGTAACTAATTTGCTTCCAGAGTTATGTTTACAGATGGTACTTACTACACTACTTAATAAATACAAAAAACTTTATATTTTTGTCTTTTGATCTCACACAGGAACAGGATACAGTCCCTCTAGTGGTAGAGAGCGTTCCTTGCGGCGGCCTTGCGAACCTACGTCTGGCCAGATAAATCTATTGAAATATATTACAAAGAAAAACCCCCCTTTCCGATTGACCGATTTAGCTCATTTTTACAACACTTCCTTCTCATGAGTTATCCAGGACGTATACCGCGTTTCGTTGCAATACATCAGAAATTACGCCCGGTATGAGGATATTAGTAATATGGGTCCAGACTAAACCACACCTCCTAATGAACCGATTTAGTTTATTTTTACAACACATTTTTACCTGTAGATTGCCACTACAAATACCGAGTTTCGTCGAAATATAACAAAAATCACGGCTGGTAGTGGCGAATTGGTATTGTGGCTCCGAAGTAAACCCCCCCTTCTAATGAACCGATATAGTTTATTTTTACAACACACTTTTCTCTCTAGGAAGAAACAAGCCCTCGGCAACCACCGAGGAATAAACAACAAACACCTGGCTGAAGAAGATGGAGATGAACCCGAAATATTCCATGAAGAAGTGAGGAGGAGTACCACCTGGAGAAACGTGGATATTTCTCGTCAGCACCTTTCGATTGCATCGTGAAACCGACGTCATAATCAGTCTTCATCCCTAAGGAGGAGACGAGACAACGCGCTAAAATACATTGGTTTCTGAGCAACGTAGATATTAATAGTATTTTTTGCTGCGGAAATTATTTATTTTGTGAACCAGAAACTATTTTGTATTTCCATTCCTTTATCTAAATCTATATACAGTGTCTGTCTGTTTGTCCGTTTGTCTGTTTGTTCCTTGTAAAAATCCACACCGTTTGGCCGATTTTGACCAAACATGGAATACTGGTAGATCTTGATACGGGAAGTCTCGTAGGCTAAGTCAAAAACGTATATCAGCTGTCTGTCTGTATGTTTGTTCCTTATATAAATCCACACCCTTCGTCCGATTTTGACCTAACTTGGCACACGTGTAGGTCGTGATACGGGGAGTGCCATAGGATAGGTCAAAAACGTCTATCAGCTGTCTGTCTATATGTTTGTTCTTTATACAAATCCATGCCGTTTGACCGATTTTGACCAAACGTCGCACACAGGTAGGTCTTGACACGGGGAGAGTCATGGGCTAGGTTAAAATCGTCTATGACTCACACTTCGGAGATCACGGGTTCGAAACAACGAACCCAAATAGTTACAGATTTGCGTTATTAGATTTTAATATTAATTATTTGCTTTCTAATTTATTTTTGCTTTTATAGATACAGAAAGTAAGTGTAGCATAGCACGCCGGGTAACAGCTAGTATAATATCAGAGATTGTTTAATGTCGGTAGCCCCTGCGTTCTTCTTGACTCAATGGAAGAAGACAGTGCCCAGAACATTGAAACAATGGCTACTGTACTATGTGATGTAGTTTCTTGGTCGTTTTGCTTCTTCCTATAATGCAGGCACGGACATTGTTTCAAGACCAAGGTCGAATTCTATCAGCTGTGCTTGACAATACATTGTCATCAGAACCTGGAGTGTTCGGACCATATCCAACACATTATTCTTACACAGATATCATTACAATTCATCTTGTACTTTTACCAAATGGCGACTGGTCCTTAATTCAGCCAAAACGTAGGCTTTCGAACTACGGAGGTTTTCGAACGTAGAACTTGCAGAAATCCGATTGGATGGACTCCCAGTTCCTTGGAGCCCGAAGGACCAGGGAGTGAGGTATCTAGGACTACACTTCGATACTCGAGTTACTTGGAAACTATAAGTTATCTGTAGTAATTTACTATCTTTAAGCAATAATTTCTATTCACGGATTTCTACCAACTTTCTTCAAGTATTGTGGATACACTGATACTAAAAAATGGGTCTCTTGAAATTATTATTATTTTAACGTTCATTTTTATGAAATTCGCTTGAGATATTCCTGACAAAAAGAAAGAATTTGATTTCTTACAAAAAAATGGAATATTACATATAATAAAGGTATGTTCCAATGGTGATGAAATGAAATTATCTTGTTCAGAAAAAAATGAAAGAATTGTATATTATAGAAGCTGTAGATAACCCAGAACTACAAGAAAATACCCATTTTTTAAAAATAGTAAGAATTCATTAATATCATTTATTTACTTTTTGTACAGTTGGAGTAATGAGGACACAACTACAAAATTCTGCATTGTATGATTTATGCCAGCTCGAAATTAATTTGTCGTTTTATTGATTTGGTACTTAAGTATTAAGTGTTAAGGCGTGCGCACTTAACACTCCGTGCCAAAGGTCGTGGGTTCGATTCTCACTATGGGGTGGTGGCTTTACTTTAGAAAAAAGAAAAGGCATCAGCCCTGTCCTGGCTAGAAAAGGATGGTAACATGTAGACAACCCGTCTCAAAATTCGTAGTTAATAATAATGTACGTTAAAATTTAAATAAATACTTAAGTATTAGCTTAATCTCAAGTTAGAGACGTGGGTTTCGTTCGGTGATCTGGATCATCAGCCCATGCGCAGAAGTGAATTGAAGTTTTGCCAATATGGCGACAGAAAGACCATTTATTAATATTATCAACGAGTTGGATTGACTAGAGTTTCGATATAACCTTGAGGAAACGCGTAGTACTTATGATAATGGCATAATTGCTATGCGTTTCCGCCCGCTACGCGCGCTCAAGGTTATATCGAAACTCTACTCAACCCAACTCGTTGATAATATTAATAAATGGTCTTTCTGTCGCCATATTGGCAAAACTTCAATTGACTTCTTTGCGCATAGGCTGATGATCCAGATCACCGAACGAAACCCACGTCTCTAACCTGAGATAATGTATAAATATTTCATGTTTAAGTTCAAATGTATGTTATTGTTATGTATGAAATCCTTAAGTTACAACTAATACCTAACAGATGTCCCTGATGCTTTGTCCTTATTTCATGACAGTTCAGACCTCATTGATCTATATTACTCAGTGATCTATATTATCAACGAGTTGGATTGACTAGAGTTTCGATATAACCTTGAGCGAGCGGAAATGCATAGCAATTGCGCCATTAACATAAGTGCTACGCGTTTCCTCAAGGTTATATCGAAACTCGTTGATAACATTAATAAATGGTCTTTCCGTCGCCATATTGGATGCGATGATGATCCAGATCACTAAACGAGAACCAACTGTCTTTAACCTGAGTATAAGTAATCAAAGTATAATGTTTCTTGACATTGGGGCGCTCCGGACCAGAGTCAAGAAACAGATAACCTAGAGATAACCCGTTATCTATAGGTTAGCAGTACAGTAGTTTAACCAGTACAGGTTAAAATTCGTTGTAAATAGTAAAAGTACGTTAAAATATAAAAATTTATGTTTCCAAGATGTCATTTGGAAACACCTATTATATTTGCGAGCATTACCAAGAATTGTTATGACTGGGAATGCTGATGGGCGAGGAGGCTGTGCAAGGTTTTGGGATATTATTACCTCGGATGGACCATCACCAGGTATAGCGTAAACTCTACGAGGGACAAAATCACAGTTTGTTTCTCATAATTCAAGGTCTGCCATCCTAACCTCAAATAAAAATAATATTATGAAATAGATACAGTACGGTAACAGCTGACATGTTATCGTCCCAGCAACGCATGCTGCCTTGGCTTGCCTGCCCTAACCAACTAAAATTCCAAACCCCTCTAAAAATACTTAAAAATTTGAATATCAAAAACTCATTTCTTAGCCAGTGTTTATTTGCTAAAGGGAGTGTCCATGCCATTAAAATTTCAACATTTTCTGTCAAGTGTTTTGGGCTGGGCAATGACAGGTCAGTGAGTCAGTCAGTCGTATTTGACAAATATATAGCATTTTTTTTTTTTTTTTTTTTTTTTTTTTTTTTTTTTCAATTATACAATACAATAAGTAGTATTTTTTATAATTCTTATGTTCAGGATTTGATGACATGAAGGACCGATAGGGAAAAAGGCCATTGGCCAAAACTTGGACTTTTATCTTAGGATACATTTTCTTTTATGGTGATTATTTACAGTATTTACAATTTGTATATTTACATTATTATACAAGATTTGTTTGCAATAGGTCTCTAGGCCATTTGCGCTAAATTATAATAGATATTCTGAATATTTTATGTTTATATTTTATGAATTTATATATTGCTGAAATATATTCTACTTAATTTCAGCTAGGTCATTAGTTTCAAATACAGTTTATCTAAGGGTTAGTTAGACACTATATGATATAAATATAGTAATCGAAATAAGTATTTGAAATCACTGCAATCACTGCTAAAAGTAACTGGATGTAGAATTCACAAAAAGACCCTAGTTATGTTTTCTGGACATGATCGACCTAGAGAATACTTGAAAGATATTATGCCTGTTGGTTAGGAATTCACAGACCTCCATTCCACGGGTTTTCTCATGTTAATACAGCTGTTCCATCATACTTCTGGCCTTGGATTATTTTCACTGTACAAAGTCGGTGCAAGTTTACTTTTTCACCTATTTAATATTCTATCAACACCTTAATGCAGTCTACATTCCTTCTCTTTAAGATGCATTTTATAGCCACAGAGCTGTATGAATATAATAAATTTTCTTAAAATAAGCTATATAAATGAAATAAAAACATGAATGGTTCTGTTATGATTCATTTGCAATGAGCAACTTTTTTCTCTCTTTTTTTTTACGGCTTATCGACATCTAGGCCATTAGCGCCGACATCCAGGGGACAGCGAGGAATTTTCTCAACGAGCCCTGAGATGAGAAAATTCCTGCCACCGATGGAAATCGAACCCACCATATCCCGCATGTATCCGAGTAGACCACGGGGAGACCTCTAAAGTAGCAACTGTTTCAATCATTAGCTTTATGATAAATATACAACAACTTCACATTTTCGTCTATTTATCTTGATACTTAATATCTTCTACAATAATATCGCAGCGCCCCTAGTTGTAGAAGTCAGAAGAAGACAACTCATCCGAAGTCAAACAAGACAGAGGCGCTCCTAGCGGTAGCTTTCCCAACCTACGTTTGACGAGTGACTTATATTCAAACAAACCACGCAGTAAACCCTCCCCCCAATGTACCGATTAAGTTAATTTTTACAACACAATTTTCCCTGTAGATGACCACAACGAATACCAAGTTTCATTGAAATATAACAATTACGAGCTGGTATTAAGAAATTAGTAATGTGGGTCCGGAGTAACCCCCCCACCCATAGTATATATTTGTATATATACATCTACATTTGGGAGGTTTTTATCCTGCACCTCTTTAGTAAAAATATACAAGTTTCCTCTAGGCCCTTTGTGGATTTGCTATTACATAAGATTTAAGCGTTCATCTCGAGAGCTAAGTTTTTTAAATTAAATTTTAACGTCCATTATTATTAACTACGAATTTTAGGACGGGTTATCTATAGGTTACCACCCTTTCTATCCAGGATAGGGCTGATGCCTTATCTCTTTTCTAAAGAAAAGTCACCACCCCATAGTGGAAATCGAACCCAGCTGGCACGGGAAGTGCTCACGCCTTAACACTCACGGCTAACGGGCCTCCTCAAGAGCTTAGTGTTTATTGGAAAATTCCTACAAAAGCAGTATCCTCAAAGAAAGCAATTGGTGCAATTACAGAAGAATCTCCTCAGCAAATTGAAGATGGAATCCATTAGAGATGTTCAAATGCAGAATAACGAATGCGGGAAAGATATTCTGTCGTTCACGAAGGATGAGATCACTGAACGAGAATCCATCGAGGTCTGCTATTTAATGTCCACTACGTCATCGGATTGATCTAACACTGGTGACGTTCCTATACTGACTATTCTATTGTCGGGAAAGTAAGGACAGCTCCGTCTGTTTAAAGGGGTCCTTATTCCTCCAAAGTATTATGAATGAAATTTAGTTACGTTTGGAGTTGGGAAATATTAGAAAAACTTGAAATTAGTTACAAAAACTAGTTTTATTCACTTTTCTCGTGAACTATTACAGGTATCCTGAAAATTTGGTTAACTTTTTTCGTACGATAAGAAACAACAGTACCTGAAAGCCTACGAACTGAAAAACGTAAACGCTACGATTTTTTGGGCACGAATTTCACCCGTAACGGGACTTCTCTTGGTTATCGGACTTGATCTGAAAAAAGTATTTTTCTACCAATTTTTATTAAAATTGGACAGGTTTTGGAGAGAACACAGAAAAATTTGTAGTCAGCACTTCCGGATTGAATCGACGGGTCGGTATCATATGCGGGTTTTCCCTCACCCTTAAACCATGGTTAGCAGTCCTCCTCCCCAGAAATTTTTTTATTCGGTAAAAATTTATAATGAAAACCTTAAAAATAAATTAAATAAGATCGCTTAGTTTAGAAAAATAATCTGTTTTAGGTGTAACAGCGTTTTAGTTGGTTAACTATTCTAAGGTCTAGATTGTTAGTATTCCAGTCCCCCTAAATCCTTCTAGCCCCCCCCCCCGAAATTATTTCCTGTATATGCCCATGCCTTAAACCCGGTCAAAGAAACGAATCCAACATTTTCCATTTTTAAGTATCGATTTCTTCAATTGAGATTGCTCTATCGAAAATTGCATACTATTGATTTTGCGTCAATTTTGTAACCTTTCCTATTTCTAACATTGCCCGCATACTCAAATGGAGATTAGTCGGAGATATTGGAAGAATGAACACTCACAAATAGGCCAAATTATGCTGTGAGTGAACCGCAATGTGTAAAACAAGGAGTAGAGGAAGACCAGGAACAAGATGGAAAGATGGTTCTGTCAGCAGAGTGGGAGATGATTGTTGGACAATGGTCAGGGATAGGACGTGTTGGGAAAAGGCGTAATGAATTTATTGTTTGAATATACACAATATTGGTAAATCTGCTATTGTTTTCTCTTCAGCCCTTTTGAGCTATTGAGGTTGCATTCATGAAGAAATGCTTGGAACATTTTTCTTGAAATCCCTGTTAAAATATAATATATATATATATATATATATATATATATATATATATATATATATAAATCGGGTCTGTTAACACGATACATACCGGGGGTTTTGTTTTCTTGCCACGAAACTTGGCATATAGCATTCTCTTCTCAAACGATTAAACGAGTTCGTTAACCACCAAAATCGGTTAACCGGGAGTGGAGGTTTACTCCAGGCCCAAGTACTAATTAACTCCCATCGACCGTTCGTCTATTGTAAAGAAATAGGATATACGTTGTGTGTATCTAAAGAGAAAGGTGTGTTTCAAATATAAACTAAATCGGTTCAAGAGAAGTTGGGGTTGTATTCCTTCGAATTGAATTAACCGGCAGGGGCGTTGGTTTTTGCTTCTACCACTAGGAGCGCTGAGTATGGACGATCTATCCGGTTAGATTTATAGAAAAATACAACTTTGAAACAACGGTATTTTCATGATTTATGAGTTCTGAAAAGTGATACTTTCTAGTCGGCTCTTACTTTCTTTCGGATATCACCGTCCAGTCGAAATCGTAATGGCGTTTCCTTATTTAGGAAGGAAACTGCGCTAAAACGTTCTATGTACATCGCTTGGTCCTACCGCGGCGAGAAATAATGCAAGTTGGATAATACAGGTATCTTTACCTCCCCGTCCAATACATGATGTCTACCTTTGAAGATGGACCACCCCGCAGTTTGATCTACATCTCGCCGAAGGGCAGACAGGAACATGCAATTTGGAGGCAGTTTCAACTCATTTAGAATTCCATACTATTCGGGAAGGATTAAACTCTAGATACAGATCAGGGTAGAAAAAAAAGTTGTTCTATTTCTTTTAGGCATTCTTAAAAATGATTTCTGTAAAATATTCCTTAGAAATTATTATAGTTTATGAGAATTATTATAGCTCTGTATAATACACACGACGGAGTACCGACATCGATGTGATCTTGAAATGCCCACTAGAAAACGCCACGTTTCAGAACTCATAGATCACGAAAGAACAAAATATTACTCAGGAGTAGGAGTCGGACATTTTAGTCGGCTCGTTATCCGGCAGAATGCATCAAACGTGGTTTTTGGAACAAAATTCGCACGAAACAAAATCGTAACGCTTACATTTTCGTGTTAAAATGCTTGCAGGCACTCGTTCTATTGGTTCCTTAATGTAGGAAAACGAATGAAACCATTTTTAAGGCGATGAGATATCGCCTTTATCTGTGTTATTTCGCCTATATCTGTAACCTTTTTCGAGAAAAGTGAAAAACTAGTTTTTGTATCTAATTTTCAATCTGGGTACTTAAATTGATGGGTTCAATTGTCATATTTTCAACGTGTTTGATATTCATTTAGATGTTTAAATTGTTGTTGTTGTGAAAACTTTTCGGATCTTGTTATATTTTCTAAAATATCTCGAAAACGGTTGGGCAATCGTGGTAAATGGAAATTAATCATTCGTAAGCTTACTAAATTCTCTACAAAAAGGGGATAAAGTAATTTTCGAAAGCGCGAATGTAAATCGAAGAAATAAGTGCTTAAAACTTTGAAATTGTTAGTTTTATTCTTTTCAATGTGGGTTTGTCTCTTTTTACCTAGTTTTTTAATTGGTTGTTTTTTTTTTTTAAATTTTATTATTGCATTAAACAGAAAAATGAGTATTTTAGTAAAACAAGGTAAGAAAATGAGAAACATTGCTATTGTTCCCAAGAGCAAACTTCGAGACAGAGGATGGAGTAATTTCCTCATTGGATGCAATCACTTTCCATTTTACTTTTCATTGAATATTTTACGCGAAAGATAAAAACCTATTAATAAATACTTCTATTCCTTTACTAATAGCACTAGGGATATGAACGGAACCGCGCTAAGATGACGCAGTTCCTGCGATTCGGACTTTTGTTTTTTAAATATTGTTGGTGACCTTCTGTAGTGAATGCATCAATGTGTGTCGTCTGTAAAGATTTATGTAGCGTCCTACATTTCCTGAGAAAAAGCCTATATGGGACAACGGATTTTGTTAGTAAACAGAGAAGTTGCATAAAAATAGAAAAGGGAATTGGGTTTTGTAGGTCGAGTGAGGGGTTTGGAAAGAGTTCGTTGCTGACTGGGCTATATGGAGTACGACGCCAACAAGGAGGGAACTCGTAGACATTCTGGTTATGAGAAGTCAACGGTAGGGCTACGGGGTCCATGTCGTGCAAGGTATTGCTCAAGAGATGGGAGCGATTTTAGCGAGTTTTATACATAAACATCACTCAATCCGGGTAAACGAATGTCACAACTTAGGCACACGAAAACCCATCTTCCTGAAACAATTAACAATGACGATTTATTTTCATTGAAAATAATATGGACCGAAGACCTCGTCAAGAGGAGAAATCGTTAGCCAAAGAAATTATCATGTATGGGATCATGAAAATCCCATTTTCAGCATGAATTCGCTTTTGAACGTTTGGCTTGGAATTTGGAAAGGATTACTGGTGGGACCGTAATTTTTACTCGAAAGATTAAAAAATAAATGCAACTAAAAAAAAAAACAAAAAACAAAAAAAAAACCGACACCAGCAGCATAAAGGAAGTTGAAAATATTGAAAAGGCGACTTCGAATCTCTCTCTTGGAATGCTATATTTCTAACAATAAATCTGTTTTCTTATTTTACTTATTCTGTTTTATTGTCAAATACATTCTCCTACTATAAGCAATTAAAAAATAACAAGAAATAAAAACAGACAAAAAGAACCGTTCGAATAAACGAAATCAATTACTTCAAAATTTTTAAGCACTTATTGCTCCGATCGACATCGCCAAATCAAATTCTCTTCAGAATCTTTTTTGTGAATCGGCGCGTAAACGCTCGCACCGGTTCTAAAGCATTACACTTGAAGAAACCGTGCACGAAAACTATATCAGCATCAAGAGATTAAATTAAAAAATTTTTAACAGTTAAATTTTAACTTTTTCGAAAAAAAATATTACTGTTTCGATCCCTTTTTTTAAACCTTGTGATTTCCTACAAAAGTGCTATAAGATTAGCTCAGCCTAAGCTAACCGTTTCTGAGATTTAACTTCCACTTTATGAAACAACGTATAATGTACATATTTGAAGAAATAGATCGAAGGCTTTTTGTAACATTTAGCAAAACATTTTATATTTAATATAAACAATTTATAATAACAAATGTGTTTAGGATTAAGTGAACCTGGAAACTTTACTTGGGAGTTTCTTGGTTGAAAATTTTTAAATTCCGAAATCTGAAATGACTAGTGAATTGTTGGGATGAGATGACACAACTCCTGCGTCATCCTAGAATTTACATACCTACAACAATAGTCTGAGTAATAAAGTACATTATTTCTTATTACTCAACATCGTCTCCATTTCTAATAGATCCCATGACGCACTCCCCATATACACAAGTTCGGAATCCGTCCACGAAAATATTGTTTCAGCGCGAAAAAAATTGTAACGCATACGTTTTCGAGTTGCTATGCTTGCTTGTTTTATAGGTTTCTTAACGGAGGAAAACAAATTAAACCATTTTTAAAGCGATATCTGTAACATTTTTCGAGAAAAAATGATAGAGCTACATTTTCAAACTAATATTCTGTTTAGGTATTCAGAAACGAGTGATTCACTAGGAACTTGTTACAAATGTTTGACATTTATTTCATCTAAAATATTTAAATTTTAGTTGCGTTTGGAGGTAAGGAAGTATTCGAAAAAATATTTGTATTAATAGACATGAAAAGCTTTCAGATCTTGGTATATGTTTTAAAATATCTCGAAAACCGTTGGGAAATCGTGCTAAGCGGAAGGTGACTATTCGAAAATTCTCTAATTTTTTTTTTTTATTATTATTATTTTGATGATTTAATTTTAAATTTGCGTTTAACATGAGGAATAATGTTTGTAAAGCTCCTATAGCTTTGTGACTTGACTATTATCATCAGAGGTATAAGTTAATTTAGCATCTAAGATATTTTACAGATTTTGGCTAGGGTAAAATTTAGACATTGATATTAACAAAGTGACTTTGCAAACGCCTGGGCTTAGAAAACAAAATAATCTCTTATTTTGTTAAGGAATCCGACTTTTAGGGGGAGGACCTCGTCCAGATGGAACGAACTGACCTGAAGATGTTCCGTAACATTCGTGGCGAAACTCGCCGTGGAATTATCAATACTTGTAGAGCAATAAAATAGATAAGAGCTGAAGAATGAGGAAGAATCTTAGAATTCGTAAGGCTTTATCTTATCTTAGGAATTCTGACCCATTTATGTTGATTTTAATTTTACCACGTGTTTTACCTTTTAATTCTCAAAGTGACCAAATAGTTGTTTTGACGAACGTTTTGCCTTAGATATTCTGAAATATCTGCCTTTTCATCAGCAAAACAATGTGGAGTGTTGCGATACTATAGCGCAGTAGACCATTCAGATCATGGGCGTATACAGAACATAATTTCGGGGGGAGCTGGGAGAATTTGGAGGGGGGGGGGCTGAGAGCATTTGGTGAGTATGGAATACTAACAATCTCTAACATGGAATAGTTAGCCAATTAAAACGCTATTTCACTCCCCAAAAAATATTTTGGGATCTTATTTAATTTATTTTTAAGGTTTTTATGACACATCTATACCAATTTCGGGGGGGGGGGCAGCCCAGTCAGCCCCCCTTATATATGCCCATGATTCAGATTTACAGAAATAGGTGTAGCACCGGCTCCGGTAGGTGGCATCGCAAAAGTATTGGAAAACTAAATTATGAAATTAAGCTTGTAATTATTTATCAAAAGTGCTATTTTTATGTTGGTTTTTAATAGAACAATAAATAATCATTCTAATGCATCAAAAACATCTGTGAAAAATTATTAATTTGTAAAGAGAAGTCTGACTGCATTAAAACATAGAATAAAGGCCTATTCACGCTAGACCGTGCCGGGTCCGGGCCGGGCCCGGACGGGAAAGAATGTCTACCTCCCTTTCTCACCGGGTCCGGGCCGGGACACGGGCTCAGCACGGCCCCGGCCCGGACCCGGCACGGTCTAGCGTGAACTAGTCCATTAAAAACAGTGGTGTGATTGTTTCACCGTGTCCCGTCCGTGCCCCGTCCGGGGCCCGGCCCGGACCCGGAACGGTCTAGCGTGAATAGGCCTTTAATGTTGTTGCGGAGTGACCTACCGGTGGGAATGCGGTCTTTAACGTGTAATATATATATATATATATATATATATATATATATATATATATATATATATATATACATGTGTGTGAATGCGTCATCGGGACGTGATAAGCGTGTTTCCTCCCTATGGAGAGATGTAAGAAACACGCTGTGGAAACTGGAAACGGTGACATTGACAAAGACAAAGAGTGAAAATCATCAGATTTTGTTAGCGAAATCTATTGTATATATCGTTGATACAAATGGAAAATATCGAATATGAAAAAACACATTTTTCATTTTAAATCTTTGCTGATTGCTGTTGGACAGATGGACGGCAAACACTCGAATCTAAGTTCTCACAGTGAAAGGAGGATGTTACCACTGTCATAAAGTGTAATCTGCCTACTATTTGACTGCCCAAAAGCAGAGTAATAAATAAAAGTATTTTCACTCTTGAAAGTGGTGATTTTCACATTCGATACTTTGCATTTGTATCGACGATATCATCCCTTCCATGTCTAACTATCGATTATGAAAATCGGAGCCAACTATACAACGAACATATTCTATCCATTGACCAAGTAATATATTAACAAATAGTCTTATTCGATTCTTTATTTAAGGCATTAAAGGTAATTCTAAAGGGGTTAGAGCCGTATCATCCACAATCTAAGAACAATGTCTTGGACAGAAAAAGGGGTTTTTGCATATTCGATAGTTTGACATGGTAGAGACGATATAAGCAAACATTATAAAACGATAAATTTGTTTAATAATGACCAGATAAACCCGCATAGATAAGATTGTTGCGATCTCGTGGTAGATTGTTCATTGATAGAAAATGTAATGATTTTTCAAGGACAACTTGGAAGGAATGTCAAGGTAACTTGTACAAACCGTAAACTGATTATCATGCAAAGGTAGAAATCGCTAATTGCTATTGGCAACGGTCCAAGGCGATTATTTACAGCTCGTAAATATAATAACGAAACATATTCTTGTCAAAGTTACAAGTGTAACATAAAGACAATTTACAATTAACGACCAACTGCCATAGCCACCTTGAAAACTCCTCCTCCGTACACCTGGCATTGTCCGACGTAGGGTGGGTGACAGTTAGGGAGAACCAGGTATATGCTATACCTTATCAAATCGGTGCAGCAAGTATATGCTAAGCTTTATCAAGTGTGTACAGCAGGTATATGCTAAGCCTTATCAAGAGTGTACACCCAGTATATGCTAAGCCTTATCAAGAGTGTACGAAGTATATGTTATACCTTATCAAGTGGGTACAGCAGGTATACGGCAAGCCTTATCAAGTGTGTACAGCAAGTATATGCTAAGCCTTATCAACATTGTATATCGTCGATACAAATGCAAAGTATCGAATGTGAAAAAATGCATCTTTCATTTTCCATCTCTACTAATTTCTGCTGGACTTATGTCGTTTAACGGATTCAAAAATTCTTGAATCTTACTTCACTCTACTAAAGGGAAAGTATTCCAGTAAAATAAGGTCAAATCTGCCGAATATTTGATGGCCCAAAAAATAAAAGTTATGAATAAATGCTTTTCCACTTTGAAAAGTGGTGATTTTCACATTCGATACTTTGCATTTGTAACGACGATATCAAGTATATGTTATACCTTATCATGTGGGTACAGCAGGCATATGCTAAGCCTTATCAAGAGTGTACACCCAGTATATGCTATGCCTTATCGACTGGGTGCATCAAGTATATGCTAAGCCTTATCAACAGGGTACACGAAGTATATGTTATGCCTTAACAAGTGGGTGTTGCAGGTTGATGCTATATCTTGCCATGTGGGTACATAAGGCGTATGTTATGCCTTATCAAGTGGGGACAGCAGGTATATGCTATGCCAGATGAAGAAGGCACTGCTAGTTCCTTCTAAGCCTTATCAAGTGGAACAGCAGGTATATGCTATGCCTGATCAAGAAGGCACTGCTAGTTTCTTCTAAGCCTTATAAAGTAGGTACAGCAGCTACATTCCGTGCCTTATGATATCGGCAGAAGAGCATCATCATGCTAACTTGTCATTCCTAAATTCCCGCGCAGAATCCTGGAATGTATTTCTCAAGGATTGTTTTCATAACGGAACCATAGGCTACCGAGTGACGCCATTTCTAAACTAAGAACGATGGATCACATTAGTTCATGAGCTTAATTTGTTTAGACGAGAAGAAACTGAGTTCTTGTGGAACATGGGAAAATACATTTTCATTTTAGCGTGTTTCCATCCTCTTTCCTAATGGAGGAATCCCGCTGATGAGGTTGACCTGATGACGTAATCTAAAAGGCCCGATCAGAAAAATAGATCTTTCAGAACTCATACTTCACGAAATATCGGCGGTTCAAATTTTTCACGAAATATTAAGCTTTCCAAATGACACTAAGGATAAGACCGGAAACTCTCTAAGATGACGCAGTTCCTGCTATTTTCCTCTAGCTCCCTACCTAGTTCTGGAACTACCTTCTGACATATCGAAATTAGCCCCCCCCCCTCTTGCAGTAGAGCCAAACAATATTTCGTTTTTCAAAAAAGACAACAGCCTCTAAATTTTAACCGATTTCAATGCAATTTTTTTTTTATTTTTTTATTTTTTTTTTATTTTTATTTTATTTTTTTTTTTTTTTTAAATGAAAGCTTACAAAATTAAAAACAACTTTGTCTAGCCAGATTTAATAATCCACGAACTTTTACAATTGAACATAAAATAATATTTTATTTTTCATCTAATTTAATATCAGGACTGATACCGTTGAAATTAAACATTCAAATCCTGAAGCAAACTGACATCTTCATAAAACGTATATTTATCTTAATTCAACAATGAGATTAATTGAATATGATTATTGAATGATTTGAAAGTAGATTTCGGTGTCTACTAGGTAGGATCGATAAAGATTCGAAGACATTTTTCAAAAATCCCGTCATGAGTGCAACCTCAATAGCTACTTAAATCATGCATTTAAATTTGTTAAGATTTAGAGGCTGTAGCCACTGTTGGGCAAAACTAACGTTAGTTTTCTCTAACTAAAACTAAACTAATGTTGTATTTTTAGTTTTAGTTTTAGTTTAGTTTTAGATTTGTATAATTATTAATCATGTGGACTCCGTTTTTAGTAAGGTAATTAGTTTAGTTTAGTAATAGAGGCCTAAATTTGTGATTTTAGTTTTTAGTTAACTAATTTAGTTTATCAAAGAACATATGTTTTCAAATAACAAAAAAAAGCCACAATTTCTTATTCTTAAGCAAGTTCTATTTGTTTTATTAATTCATGTTATTTTAGTAAAACTAAACTAAACTAAAGCTTTAATTTAGATTTTAGTCAATTCCCAAAGATTTAGTTTTAGTTTAGTTAAAATCCATTAATTAGTAAAATTTTAGTTTTAGTTTTTTTTTACATTGCAATTTTTAGTTTAGTTTTAGTTTATTCCAAAAAGTGAATTTAGTTTTAATTTTAGTTTTAGTTTTTAGTTTTGCCCAACATTGGCTGTAGCCTTATGTGAATCCCGAATTGTAGTTTGGGCCCATTGTGAATTGCCTTTCTCTTTTTCCTTCATTAATTCCCTAATTATCCAGGAGACTTAAGAAAGGTTTTACATTGCTACGACCAATAGATTCCGATCAGATGAATATTCCTTGTGATTCGTCACGCTCCGTCGAATATGATGCTAAGAAGCTTTATCTCTTAAGTAGTGGATTAGAAAATTTTAGATAAGTAATCGAATGTAATGTACAAAAGAGTTATTTCATTAAAGAAATAAAAATAACTGGTTTTGTTGTTGATGTGTAGATAATATTAATCCAAGAAATTCTTGGGTGAGTAGTTTTCCTGCGTCATCTAAGCGCGTTTTCTTAAGCCAGTAATCAATTAATATTAGTGAATAAAATAAGTCCGATACGCAGGAACTGCGTCATCTTAAGACCTTTATCCCTTTAACCCCCGAAATATTCGCCTATTAATAAAATATTTTAGCGCGGTTCCTCCCTCCCCCATAGGGAGGAACCCCGCTTATAGGGTTGATACAATGAAACAATCCGGAAGTGCCGACTAGAAAATTTCACGTTTCAGAACCCCTAGAGACCGAAAATAACGGTGGTTCAAATTTGTATATATATATATATATATATATATATGTATATATTTATTTATATATATATATATATATATATATATATATATATATTTGTCTGTTCGCTCTCTAGCTAGAAGACGAATGGTCCGATTTTGATGAAATTTGGTACAAAAATCCTTCGTCCAATTTGAAAGGTCAAGTTCGTTAACCAGCAAAATCCGCCTACTGGAAGATGGCGTTTTGGGCGAAATTCGCGCAAAAAAAATCGTAACGCTTACGTTTTTGAGTTCATAAGCTTCTAAGTACTCGTTTTATATGATTCCTGGGCTAGCAAAACGAATGAAACCATTTTCAAGGCGATAGCTTTAACCGTTTTCGAGAAAATTGGAAAAATATTTTTTGAATACCGTTTTTGGTTTGGGTACTTAGAATCATGGGATTAAGTTGAAACATTTTCTGCATGTTTTACTTTCATCAAAACTAATATGTTGAAATTTTGGTTACGTTTGGAGTTAAGGAAGGGTTAGAATAAAATATTTTATTAACAGACTTAAAAAGTTTTGGTAACTTTGTATATTTTCCTTAATATCTCGAAAAAGGTTGAGAATCTTGGTAAACGAAAGAATACCATTAGAAAGCTTACTAAATGCTCTACAAAAAAGGTTCTGATGAAAGTTTTGATTAGGCGATGTCAATCGGAGAAATAAGTGCTTAAAACATTAAAGTAATTGATTTTGCTTATTCGAACTGTTCTTTTTGTCTGTTTTTATTCCTTGTTATTTTTTAATTGCTTATAGTTGGATAATGTATTTTACAATAAAACAGATTAGGCAAAATAAGAAAAACAATTCATTGTTAGAAATATAGCTTGCCAAGAGAAAAAGATTCGTTGACGTCTTTTGAATATTTTCAATTGCCTTTATGCTGTTGGTTTTTTTATTTTATTTTTTAATTGATTTTATCTGTAGAATTATTACTATAGTAAAAGAACACAGGAATGTGTGAAAATATTTGATATTTTCCAATTCATTGAAACGTATGAAATGAAGTATCGGTAGAAGAGGATTCTAGGGTCTTGGGGACCTGACCCCAGGTATAGCCATAAAACCCTTTGAACAAAGGCCGAGGAAAATATTATCTGTTTCTATTCTATGCTTTTCAAATGAGAATAGGGATATGAACAGGAACCGGGGTCTCCCGTGGTCTAATGGCTAGCGCCTTGGATTCATAAGCGGGAGATAGTGGGTTCGATTCCCAACCTCCGGCAGGAATTTTATCATCCCACGGCTCGCTGGTGAAATTCCTCGCTACACCCTGGATGTCGGCGCTAATGACCTAGATGTAGATGTGCCGTAAAAAAAAAAAAAAAAAAAAAAAAAAAAACTGGAACCGCGCTAAGATGACGCAGTTCCTGCGAGTAGGACTTTTTTTTTAATCCTTCCTTAACTCCAAACGCAACTAAAATTTAAAATCTTAGTTTGGACGAATGCTGTGTTTGGAGCAATTTTTTAACTTAATTAATATTTTCTGAATTCCCAAAACCGAAAACTACTAAGGAAAACTAGTCAAAGGACACGAAATTACCTATATCTTACTCTAAACTTACATCGCAGACTATAAAAACACTACTGCGAGACAAATCATTGCGAAAATGGGACGAAAGATGGACGAACACAACCAAAGGAAGACATTTACACAAATACCTACAATACTCAAGAGACAAAAATTTACACTTAACAACATTAAAATGCCTCAATTCATATCAGGACATGGACGGACGAAAAGTTATTTACATAAATTTAAACTTATAACTACTAACACATGTACACGCGACAATACAACTGAACAGACTTACGACCGTCTCCTGTATGACTGTACATTACTGGACGGACCCAGGACTAAACTCATTAAGGACATTAACTTACAGGACGGAACTTGGCCCGTTGACAAACCTGACTTACTACTTACAAGTTTTAAGGAATTTGATGCATTTATTAAACAACTGGACCTAAATAATATCAATGAACTCATCTGAATGCCCACATATGTATTATGTTATTTACATATGCATATAATTTTGTTTATTTACATTTTTTTTATTAGTTTTCGTTTTATTTTTATTATTGTCATTGAATTTCAGTATTCATATTAATTGTAAAAGAATTCATTATTTTATGTACATAGCTAATCAAAATACGTGTAGTATCGAGAAAGGATGGCATACGTAGATGAATAAACTCCCACGCTGGAGGGTTACTCCAACGTGGAAAACATAAGAAAAAAGTCCGTCTCGCAGGACTGCATCATCTTAGCGCGGTTCCGTTCATATCCCTAGTCTAATTTGGAAAGATTAAAATAGAAGCAGTTATTATTTTGGTTCCACCAGTCTTTTTTTTAAAATTAATTATTATAATGGCGTGTCAACCCTTAGGTCAGTAACGCCATTCTTGTGAGTAGTAAAGTCTTGAAAGGTCATGATTTACAATCTTACCTGGAGGGGTCGGCTACACTCTGAAACACTGGAAACAGACCCGCAAGTCACAAGGTCTTGGAATCTTGGAAATCTATATTTCTAACAATAAATTGTTTTTGTTATTTTACTTAACCAGTTTTATTGTCAAATACATTATCCAACTATAAGCAATTAAAAAAAAACAAGAAATAAAACAGACAAAAAGAACCATTGCAATAAACGAAATCAATTAATTTAAAGCTTTAAGCACTTTTTTCTCCGATTGACATCGCCTAATTAAAACTTTCTTCAGAACCTTTTTTGTAGAGCATTTAGTAAGCTTCCGAATGGTAATCTTCCGCTTCACAAGATTGTCAACGGTTTTCGAGATACTAACGAAATTATACAAAGTTACCAAAACTTTTTTTGTCTGTTAATAAAATATTTTATTCTAACCCTTCCTTTACTCTAAACGTAACAAAAATTTCAACATATTAGTGTTGATGAAACTCGAACATGCAGAAAATGTTTCAACTGTATCCCATAATTCTAAGTACCAAAATCAAAGACAAAGAACCCTCCCTAGGAAGGACGCTAAGCAGTTGAAAAGCTATATATCTTGGAAATCCATATCTCTAACATTAAGTTGTTTTTCTTATTTTTCTTAACCTGTTTTATTTTCAAATACATTATCCAACAATAAGCAATTAAAAAATAACAAGGAATAAAAAACAGACAAAAAGAACAGTTCGAATAAGCGAAATCAATTACTTTAAAGTTTTAAGCTCTTATTTCTCCGATTGACATCGCCTAATCAAAACTTTCATTAGAACCTTTTTTTTTTTAGAGCATTTAATAAGCTTTCGAATGGTATTCTTCCGATTACCAAGATTCTCAACCTTTTTCGAGATATTAAGGAAAGTAAACAAAGTTACTAAAACTTTTTATGTCTGTTAATAAAATATTTTATTCTAACCCTTCCATAACTCCAAACGTAACCAAAATTTCAACATATTAGTTTTGATGAAAGTAGAACATGCAGAAAATGTTTCAACTGAATCCCATGATTCTAAGTACACAAACCAAAAACGGTATTCAAAAAATATTTTTCCAATTTTCTCAAAAACGGTTAAAGCTATCGCCTTGAAAATGGTTTCATTCGTTTTCCTAGCCCAGGAATCATATAAAACGAGTACTTAGAAGCTTATGAACTCAAAAACGTAAGCGTTACAATTTTTTTTGCGCGAATTTCGCCCCAAACGCCATCTTCCGGTAGGCGGATTTCGCTGGTTAACGAACTTGACCTTTCAAATTGGACGACGGATTTTTGTACCAAATTTCATCAAAATCGGGCCAGAAATGGCCTTAAATTAGTTTCAGTTAGAAAACCTGTAAAAAGTGTATATAAAAATCTATTAACGCAAAAACGTAGGTACTACAATTTTTTTTCGTAATTTCGCTTGTGAACTGTAAGTCTTCTTAAACTGTACGCTTTCGTAAACTGTTCGACTGTGAACGTATTTCGTTGGTTAAGGAACTTGATATTTCAAATGTGACAATATACATGTATATATATATATATATATATATATATATATATATATATATATATATATATAAATCAGTCCCGTAACCTGTCCACGTGGGCCCTGAGGGGCAGATACTATAGAGGTATCTGATTCATGACCATACGGCACACTAGGGAGATAGTGTGGTCAGAACTATGCTCCGGCCGCCTGATTTTCCCCTTGGCTGCTTCGACTTCCTAGAGTCAAGGTACCCATTATTAAATTAATTAAGGCTGGGTTGGCCTAGGGGCGGCCAGGGAGGCCGAATTCAACCAATGAACGAAGACACTAGAAGAAGAAATCTTTAGTGCTTGCTCGGGATTTGAACTCAGGCCTCCAGCTTATTAGTCCAGTGCTCTACCACAGAGCTAACCTCGCCCCATATATATATATATATATATATATATATATATATATATATATATATATATATGTTTGTGTGTGTGGTTATGTATTTTCGTGATCTATAAGTTAAAAAAACATTGGCACTTCCCAATCAAGTCATGGATTAAGGAAACACGCTATCGTGTAAACAAACACACTCACACGGCATAGTTTAGAACTAGGCAGCAGGAGGGGGGAGCACTCGGCCACGGTATCCCATTGAGAATTTACGAAGATCCCATCTTGTCTATTAATAAAATTTTTTTGTTCGAAAGTTTCCTTAACTCCAAATGTAACCAAAATTTTAACATCTTAGTATAGATGATTTTTGAACATGTAGAAAATATTTCGATTGTATCCAACCATTCTTAGTACACAAACCGAAAATGAGCTACAAAAACATTTGTCCACTTTTTCTCAAAAACGGTTACAGATATTGCCACAAAAATGGTTTCATTCGTGAACTTGAAAACGTAAGCGTCAAGATTTCTTTTGGGGGAAATTTCGTTCCGCAAACCATGTTCTGGTGAATGATTGGGTCACGTAAAAAACCGTCATATATTAGACGAAAGATTTTTGTACCAAATTTATTAAAAATCGGACCATATTTGATTCGGTGGTTCGTATATAAACAAATTTTAACCACCGTTATTTTTTTTAGATCTATGGGTTCTGAAACATGAACTTTTCTATTTGGCAGTTCCGGATTGAGTCATGAGGTGGGCCCGATAAGCGCCCCCCCCCCCCTATGAAGGGACGGAGGAATGGCGCATATACCAGTGGGTGTCTTCGCTATGGCGGAAGTGATGGGAAACACTAAAATCAGAAAGGTTATGTAAATTATTTGTCTCCCCGTGGCTATTTTTAGCCCAGGAAAGACATGAGGAAATGAAAGCAGACTTCTGCTCATCTTCTATAGATCTGCTAGTGACGCCGCGTCGCGCTGCTTGGAGAGCTGTGTAGGAATTAAGATGAACGGTCAGTGAGCTAATTCAGTATCGTTAGACAATCAATTCGGGGATCTGGTTCAGCTGACAATGGGACAATTAGACGATTTCAAGGAGGACATGTCATAGCCAGGGAAGGCATCACTTCTATATTGGTTAGAGGAGGGTGGTAACACGTAGGTAGCTCGTAATAAACAATGCTCTCATTAAACGAGGCACGATATCATTATAATAAAACTCCGACTCGCAGGAACTGTGTCATCTTAGCGTGTTTCGTTCTTATGCTTAGTGTCATTTGCAAAACACGGAATACAGACAAAACGTGGAATTAAACACCTCCTGCAAAAACATCTCGAAGAAAAACGAGATTTACACTCCAAAATAAACAGGAAACTGACAGAAGCCAAATGGAAATTACTCACTCTCCCTCCCCGACATCCGCTATTACAACAAGTATTACAAACACGTTTCTCATTTATTACTGAAAAATTCCAACTAAAGAGCACCTGACTAAAAACCAAACCAGAGTAAAAAAAAAAAAAAATAATAAAACCTACACTTTCGGAGTTTCAGCATCTATTTATTTCTCCGAACGATCTCAAGATAAGTCTTTTTTTTTTTATCATTTTGCTCGACTAAGGTTATAGATATGGTAGTGGAAATGGTTTCAACAGACTTCCCATGTCCAATTACTTATTGACATTAAGTGAACCTGGAAGCCTAATAAGGCAAAACGCGAATTAGACGTCTAATAGTAGAGAAATTCGGCTCCTTAACGAAAATCAGACAAAAAATATGTATACAAAATCTCATCACAATCGGGCCACTTTGGAGCCTGTGTCAGAGAGAGAGCAAGCAAATATAAACATGTATATGCAGAGTTACCCCAAAATAAACGGCCAAACTTCGGCAATCAATGCAGGATAAAAAAAAAAACACCTTTGTCATATATCTGTTTTTTTCTTATTTTCCGAGAAAAACGAAAAAAAAAAACAACTGAAAAAGAAATATGAAACTGCATTTATTCATAATGCCTATATACAAATCGTTAGAAGTATATGTTTTATACCAAACACCCTCCACTCACCCTCTTAGCCCAAGCTCAACTCCTTTAATCCCCACCCCAAAATATAGGAGTGTCTCTGATATTGTGTGGAATAATGAAATAATAGTCTCCATTTTTTGAACCCTCGGCTTAACGCAGAGTCATTCCTCGCATTACACGGTAATAAACTGTCGTTTTTGCAGGAAGTCATTTGGCACAGAGATTTGGAAGCTGGTTCCAAGTCGACGGTTGTCCAGCCCACTACGGGAGGGCCGTCCGAAATTGGTTGGACACTTAACAGTCCATGGCGTTGGATAGGACGTGGTGGGCCGGTATCTTGGCCGGCTCGATCTTCAGACCTCACGCTCTTGGATTTCTTAGCATGGTGACACACTAAAGATTTGGTCTACAGAAAGCCCATTGGCTCAAGGGAGTACCTCATCCATCGCATCAGATGGGCCTAGGAACAGATTACAGCAGAGCAATGCACAAATGCCAACCAGTCTGTCAATATACGATGCAAGCCTGTACTGCTGCAAGGGACCACAACTTTGAATCGTTTTTAAATTGATTACTAGGAATTATTAGAGGAAGAAATTGTTATTTTATAATTATTTATGGAGGACATTTTAGAAAAAAAAAAAATAAATAAAAAAAAAATGCTATATTTTTGAAAGTAGAACAATTTATTTTTATTTTGTTTGTTTTTGAGTACCTGGAAACATAGCTGTTTGCCAATTTTATTTTAAAAATGAAAGTTTTATTGCAGAGAACAAAAAACAATATATCAATATATATATGATCCAAGAAAACAAAACTATAATATAATGGTAAAATGATTGATAGAGATACAGAAAAAATTAATTTAATAAAATAATAACAGAATAAAAAAAAAATGTTATAAACAATTTAAATATTAAATTAATCATTTTCATAAGCAATTTTTTAATTGTTTCTTGAAAAAATCATAATTATAAAATTGAAAGAAAAGAAGAAATAATAAAGGAGACGAAAAAGCAAAATCAGCAGCTAATGATGAGAGCCTTCCTGTTGAGTACAAATAATCTCCTAAGAATACTGTGAAACACTTATTTAGACACACAGATAGACAAAGTAATCAATGTTTGACTCCGACAACAAAACAAATTCACACAAATCCTAACGGACCAAGGAATAGTTATTTACAAAGATTTAAATTCATTGAAGAAAATACACACAAATTTCATTGTCGTACTGAACAGCCTTACGACCATGTTGTATTTGACAGCTACCTACTTGGCAACGAAAGGATGTAATTCATTAATTCTGCTATTTCAAAATGAAGAAACTGCCCGGATTCTAAGAGGGAGATTCTTATGAAATACATTCATGAATTCGATACATTTACTGGTACGATATACAACAAGAAAGTGTTAAATTAATGCTGTAATGTTTTTATCACTTTTATTTCTTTTGTATTTAGACTCAAAATTTTGTATGGATATTCTTTTCTATTCATCTACATTTTCAGAAAATATTGTTTGATTACCTATGTTTTAGAGTAAAAAACTGCAAAGTTATCATTGCCAGAGGTTTTAAATTATTATTATTATTATTATTATTTTTAAATCTGTAATAACCTCTAAATGTTAGATCTGTAATAATTTGTAAATGTCGTGAATGCTGCGTATTTATTGCTCAAAAAGAATAGTGACAGTTTAAAAATATATGAACGCTAGTTTCTATAAAAAGTATTAACATGACATTAAGGAATGAAAATAATACTTTCTTATCTCTTCTTATTTTGTTAAATATATATTTTTTCTATCCGCGCAAGCACTAAAGATTTTTATCTTCTCTCATGGGTTGAATTCGGCCTCCCTCACCGCCCCTAGGCCAACCCAGCCTTTAAATTAATTTATTAATGGGTAACTAGGTGCTAATGACCCTATCAGTCTCTGATTTTTATTTTTTTTTTTGTATTTAAGTCATAAATAATTTTATTGAATTTCTTTTTCTTTTTTTCGTTCTTTTTAGATGTATTTATTTATCTTTTTTGTTTTCATTTGTATCACATATATTAAGCACATGTATTATTTTAAGAAAATAATAGATTAGACCTATTTCACATCGTCTTCTATTAAAAAGTATCGAAAAAAATGCATTTTCCAATGATGCGGTGCGTAAAACGAATAATAATAATAATAAAATATTTTCACAAAATTTCTATCTATTGAATTGATTACTTTTTATTCTAGCAATTAAATTTATTAGTTTTTTAGTGTTATTTTATTACTAATATCGAATTTATATTTTCTCATCTTAAACCTTATTTATCATTACTATTCATTTCGTGTTAGATTATTACAAATAACTGAAACACATGTAGTATTTACAAGATAGATTATGTAGAGGTTAAAGCCCCACAATTCAGAATTGCTAGAATGTGGAAAGAAAAAAAAAATAATTGAACCAAAATAAATCATGAAGGAAAGAATTATCATGGATTGATGTGGAGCAAAAAAATTTAAAATCGGATTTTTCTTAAAATTCTTCTTATCAAATATTCGCAGTTCGCCTTTTCATTTTCTCTCATAAAAATAAGGAAATAAATCTGTGGAAAATGTTTATTTTATTTCTGCAAAATCAGCTAAATGTTTATTATCTAATCGTTCCGACATTTTATTTACAATAGAGTGTAATTAATTATTTTTTATAACAGAACAAATTAAAGTTTGTTTGATAAAATTATAGAGTAGAATTTATACCAAACATAAAAGATAATTGATTTTATAAAACATGTCTAAATTAATTATAAATAGAAGTAAATAAGAAAAAAAGTTATTAAATACGTGCTCACAGCGAAATATCCGATGATTAAGATGCACAACCTCAATGTAGCCATGTTTGTCGGAGACTGGTGGATCTTCGCGCTTCGAGCCCGACAAAGCTGTGCTACCAACATAACGCCGAGAATTATACCACCGCTAAAATCCCTACGGATTTTAAAAATTTCCCAGTTATTCCCCCATATGAGTGTTAATAAAGTTTCATGAGTCAACGTAAATTTGTTTATTTTTACAAATTCCTCGTCGCTAAACTGAGAGATTCACGGTATTCCTTATCACCCAAGCACTTGTTGCGGATAACAAGACAGATTAGCCAATAGCTTTTTCCTTTTAGAGGGAAAACACAGCTACATATTTATAACACGATTGTGTTTACATTGACTCATACGCTCAGCTTCCGATGGCGGTCGGAGCATAGTACTGACCATTCTATCTCTCATAACATGTTGAGCAGGAAGGAAAGGATTTGGAGCAGACATAACCTACTGTTTTTATTATTGACAATTGATGGAGCTCGTTAAGGGGTAATACTATCTTGTAACTTTTTTTTATGGTCTAAAATTCTTCCTAAACTAATCACAAATTATATCCATGAGTGTTCATGTGAAGAAAAATTGTTTGAATGGGGAAAAATACCATTTTCCCGATGCCTAGTGAACGCAATGCTGATTTGAAGATAATTTTTTGAGCAAGCTTGGATTCGTCCGTTTTTAATTGTTAAGTTTTTTTGCACTTCTTCAATAAATTTCAAAATAAAACCTATTTTTTTTTTATCTTTATTACAAGAACGTCTGGAAAAAATTAACATTTCAGAACATTAAAGTTTAAAGTCGTTTTCTCAAAACGCTGTTTTTCAAATCGGAAATACATGAATTTCAAGCATTTTAGAAAAATGTAGTGATATGAACGGAAACTCGATAAGATGACGCAGTTTCTGCGAGTCGGACTTGTCTCACTCATTTATTTATTTATTTAAATTTTAACGTCCATTTATTATTAACTACGAATTTTAGGACGGGTTATCTATAGGTTACCACCCTAACTCATTGATGAGTAAGTGTCTACGTACATTCATGATTTTGCATAATATCGTCGATACAAAAGCAAACTAACGAATATGAAAAAATGCATCTTTCATTGTCCGTCTTCAATAATTTCTGCTGGACTTATTGACGGCATATTCTTCAATCTGACTTCACTCTATTAAAGGGAAAGTATTCCACTATCAAAAGGTCAAATCTATAAATATTTGACTGTCCAAAAAAAAGTTATGAATAAATACTTTTCCACTCTGAAAAGTGGTGATTTTCATATTCGTTAGTTTGCTTTTGTATCGACGATATCAGCTCTGTATGAAACAAAGAAAACCCGTGAATCACATATTTATACAAAGATTAGTCATTATTGAAATTTAGATAGATAAGACATTTTTTTTTTTTTTTTAATTTTTACAGGTATTTGTTGAATTCTTTTAATTATGAACGAGTCACCGGGAAACCCCTCAAGTATTTGACAATGTTGCAAATAGAAGAAGAAAATAAAATCCAAAAAAAAACATAAATGTGAAATAGAGGCCAAGTTCCTCCCTCCACAAAGAAACACTCCCTTCCCCAAAAATATCCCCTCCTAAACCCCCCCCCCCCCCGAAACGCCTTACCATCCTACACTCCAAAAAAGAAGTATGAGTTAGTGTATTAAGTGCACCATATTTTCAACCAAAAATATTTGCCAATACAAAAGAGATGATACAAGAAAGAAATGTCCAAGTTCATTACTTGGACCTCATAGTTACTTACTAGGAACAGTAAAGACACTTCAACTGACTTTTAAAAACAACAATAAAAATATTTATATCCAGTTACTAAAATATCACTTTCCTCAACCAGGTATATTTATAAACTTGGCAATGTTTAGTTTTTCTCTAAAGATAATTTCGGCACAAAAAAAACATTGCCAAGTTTAAGAATATACCTGGTTGAGGAAAGTGATATTTTAGAAACTGGATATAAATATTTTTATTGTTGTTTTTAAAAGTCAGTTGAAGTGTCTTTACTGTTCTTAGTAAGTAACTATGAGGTCTTCCAAGTAATGAACTTGGACATTTCTTTCTTGTATCATCTCTTGTATTGGCAAATATTTTTGGTTGAAAATATGGTGCACTTAATACACTAACTCATACTTCTTTTTTGGAGTGTAGGATGGTAAGGCGTTTCGGGGGGGGGGTTTAGTAGGGGATATTTTTGGGGAAGGGAGTGTTTCTTTGTGGAGGGAGGAACTTGGCCTCTATTTCACATTTATGTTTTTTTTGGGATCTCATTACTTTTTTCTAAGTATTAATTAAAATTTAGTTGCCGCATTCCTACTGGCTTTTGTACTTCATATAAAACCAGGGTCTTTGGATTCTGCATAAAGTTCTCCTTACTGCTTGATATTTGATACCAATAATCATCCTACATACATCTAATCACTAGCCTAGAAAAGTTAGAAGCTCTTCCAGATGACAGTACTCTAGAGGTCAAATTGATTGCTCTCTTAACTAAGCTATTACACTGTAAAACACAGGAACCTTATCCCGAGGATAAGGATCACAATAGGGAAAGTGTAGAAGGCCTTCAAGAAAAATATAAGAACAAAGACGATACATTTTGGGTTTGTGATCCTAAACTTTGGAATTTAGATGGCTCGACTTTGAATAACTTAGTATCTGCTGTCAAGTATATTATGCAGTTAACCCCTACGACTTTATTTACTACATTTAAGAAAGAAGTCACAACTGTTGTTAAGATGCGTCGAAATGTTTCTTAAAACATCAAATATAGGTTCTCCTTACCAAGACGATTCATTTGATACCCTACATGATGGGTTTCAGAAGGAATGATGGCTTTCCGATGGAACAAAAAGTACAAAACGTCATAGGTAATATGACACTCCCGTATCAAGACCTACCTGCGTGCCAAGTTTGGTCAAAATAGGTCAAACGGTGTAAATTTGTATAAGGAACAAACATACAGACAGACAGCTGAAAGACCTTTTTTACCTAGCCTAGTGCATTCCCCGGACCAAGGCCTACCTGTGTGCCAAGTTTGGTCAAAATCGGTCAAATGGTGTGAATTTGTGTAAGGAATAAACATTCAGACAGACAGCTGATAGACGATTTTGACCTAGCCTATGACACTACCCGGATCAAGACCGACTTGTGTGTCAAATTTTGTCAAAATCGGTCAAACGGTGTGTATTTGTTTAAGGAACAAACAGACAGACAGACAGCTGATAGACAATTTAACCTAGCCTATGATTCCCCGTATCAAGACCCATCTGTGTCCCAAGTTTGGTCAAAATCGGTCAAACGGTACGGATTTGTAAGAGGAACAAACATACAGACAGACAGCTGGTATACGATTTTTACCGAGCCTATATGCGTCTATTTGTTTCTTAAAACATCAAATATAGGTTCTTCATACCGAGACAATTCATTTGATACCCCACATCATGGGTTTCGGACGGAATGATGGGTTTCCGAAGGAAGTACAAAACTGGCACGCCCCCGCCCCGTAAGCGGAGTAAAACACAACTTTTCGCGATTTTTCGATTTTTTCCTTTAATAACGTCTTCATATCTATCTTCCTGCAAAATTTCAAGTCTCTAGCATCATGGGAAGTGCCTAATAATTTTGATGAGTCAGTGAGTGAGTGAGTGAGTCCTATAAATCCCGATTTTCGATCGCTTATATCTCAGAAACTATTCGATGTAGAATTATGAAAATTTCCAGTTTTACTCACATCTAGTAGTATAATACCTGTGTAAAATTCATAACTTTATCTTTACCTGGTTGAAAGTTATGAGAGGGTAAAAATCGGCTCTAAGACCGCCTGTAATATACACAGTATGCTTAGGCCGGAACTTGGCCTGGCCATCTACCGTGCGCCTAGATGAAAGAAAATAAGTGTTCTGATTAATTTATTAGTTATCAGAGCGATAACGAAATATTTTGTTGCAAACAGCTGATTGAATAAACTCCTAGGAACGGATTCTTGTAGTCGGAGAGCTGGTAACGCACTTTTCTCTACAAAAAAAAGGTTCCAATGTAATTTTCGATGGGGCGGTGTCAATCGGAGAAATAAGGACTTGAAGGACTTCGAAATTGTTAGTTTTGCTCTTTTGAACGAGGTTTTGTATCTGTTTAGGGGGCGAGGTTAGCTCAGTGGTAGAGCACTGGACTAATAAGCTGGAGGCCTGAGTTCAAATCCCGAGCAAGCACTAAAGATTTTTTCTTCTAGTGTCTTCGTTCACCGGTTGAATTCGGCCTCCCTGACCGTCCCTAGGCCAACCCAGCCTTTAATTAATTTAATAATGGGTACCTTGGTTGGTGCTAATGACTCTAGCAGTCGAAGCAGCCAAGGGGAAAATCAGGCGGCCGGAGCATAGTACTGACCACACTATCTCCCTAGTGTGCCGTATGGTCATGAATCAGATACCTCTATAGTATCTGCCCCTCAGGGCCCTCGTGGCCTGTTACGGGACTGATATTTTTTTTTTTTTTTTTTTTTTTTTTTTTTTTTTTTTTTTTTTTTACCTAACGTTTTAATTGGTTAAGCAATCAGGGATTAGTTGGGATTCGGCTAAGAAAACATCAATACGATTTTTGTAAAAAATCTGTACTCAGGACGTTTTGGCTACTCTTTGAATGAATGAATGAATGAAAAAAAAACTTTATTCTGGGACTTCGTCCCATAAGAATAAAAATAAGTACAAAATAAACAATAAACAAATTTAACCTAAAAATATAAATATGAATAAAGAAAAACAAAAGTATAAAAGAACAAAACAAAAAAAGCAACTAATACAAATATTATATGTGAAGCCTTAAATAATAAAATGAAATATAAGTAAATATGTACATTCATTGGAATGGGGCAATGATAATACAATGATCAGAGGGGGATGGGAATAAAATTAAAGAGTTTAAATAAACAAATAAATATTAAAAAGTTGAATAAATATTAAAGGAATGGGGGCTATAAAAAGATATAAACTAGGAAAATGCATAAACACGAGAAAAAAACAGCAATATAATTTACAAAGGTAATCAGGTCTTCCTGGTGGTGAAATTTTAAGAAGCGTCTTCCTGGGAGGATAGGAGAAAAGCAAAGAGGCGGGATTTAAAGACAGGTAAGGAAGGAGAGTGTCGAATGGAAAGAGGGATAGAGTTCCAGAAGGAGGAGGCTCGGGAGATGAAGGAACGGTCGAAGAAGGCTGTTTTATGAGTGGGAGGATAGAGATCGGAGGGACGGGAGCGGGTACCACGGGAATGGACAGCCGATTTAAACTGCAGGAGGTTGTAAATATAGGAAGGAGATTTGGAAGAAATGGTTTGGTAAAGGAAGGAACCTAGAAAATATTGTCGTCGAATTGATGGAAATAGCCACTTCAACTCGGAATACCGGTGTGAAATATGGGCATCCCTGGGGGTATCGAGGATAAATCTGAGAAAACTGTTCATTAATCGCTTAAGACGAACTCTTTGACGAAACGAAGGCTACTCTTTGGTAGCCTTCGTCAGATAAAAGTGACAAGAAACAAAGAAAAACAGAAATTAATACACAGAAAAAAGGTTTACCAGTAAGATAAATGATAGTCTATGAATACTAATCAACTTATTACAAAAGAACAATTTGCTGTTAAAATATTAAAACAATTATGTTATTAATAAACGGGTAAAGTGTACATTAGTTGTATATCTAGAAATTAGTTCTAGAAAATCAATAGAAACATAAAACACATTTTTAATGAGGTATATACAAGTGAATAGGTAGGAATATTAATTAATTTTTAACAGAAAATATGGTACTACATACCAATGAAGGTCTTTCTCTGCCTCTCGGCACCTTCATTGGTATGTAGTGCCTTATTTTCCGGTAGTAGTGTAGTACCACGCATATACAAAACTCTGGAAGGAAATTAATTACAAAAATAACATTGAAATTGTTACTCCTTAAAATGTAAAAGAGTAGAACTATTCGTGTTTTTGTTTATTTATATAGGTTACTAGCTGTTACCCGGCGTGCCATGCTACACCTACTTTCTACATATAGAAAAGCCTAAATAAATTAGAAACCAAATAAGTTTTATTAAAATCTAATAACACGAATCTGTAACTGTTTCGAACCTGTGACCTCCCAACTCTGAGTCCTAGACGACTTTGACATAACCTATAACACCCCCCGTATCAAGACATACATGTATGCCAAGTTTGGTAAAAATCGGTCTAACGGTGTGGAATTTTATAAAAAGAAACAACAACATACACACAGCAGCTGGTAGACGTTTTTGACCTGGCCTATGACAATCCCCTGATCAAGACCAACCTGTGTGCACAGTTTGATCAAAATCCGTCATACGGTGTGGGTTTGTATAAAGAACAAACATACAGACAGACATCTGGTAGATGTTTTTGACTTAACCTACGACACTCCTCAGATTAAGATCTACATGTGTACCACTTTTAGTCAAAATCGGTCTAACGGTGTGGATTTTTATAAAAAGAAACAACAACATACAGACAGCAGCTGGTAGACGTTTTTGACCTGGCCTATGACAATCCCCTGATCAAGACCAACCTGTGTGCCCAGTTTGATCAAAATCCGTCAAACGGTGTGGGTTTGTATAAAGAAAAAACAAACAGACAGACATCTGGTAGACGTTTTTGACTTAACCTACGACACTCCTCAGATTAAGATCTACATGTGTACCGAGTTTAGTCAAAATCGGACGAACGGTGTGGATTTGTATAAGGGACAAACATACAGCCAGACAGCTATAAGACGTTTTTGACTAAGCCTACGACACTCCTCAGATTAAGATCTACATGTGTACCGAGTTTAGTCAAAATCGGACGAACGGTGTGGATTTGTATAAGGGACAAACATACAGACAGACAGCTGGTAGACGTTTTTGAC
The DNA here is from genome assembly GCA_946811695.1 of Gonocerus acuteangulatus. Taxonomy (NCBI): domain Eukaryota; kingdom Metazoa; phylum Arthropoda; class Insecta; order Hemiptera; family Coreidae; genus Gonocerus; species Gonocerus acuteangulatus. The sequence continues at coordinate 86,597,964 of OX328128.1, read as the reverse complement.
TTAGCCTACGACTCTCCCCTAGATTAAGATCTACATGTCTACCGAGTTTATTCAAAATCGGATGAACGGTATGGATTTGTATAACAGACAGACAGCTGGTAGATTTTTTTGACCTAGCCTAGGAGATTTCCTAATAATAATGGTATCAAGACCTACCATTATTCCAAGTTTGGTCAAAAACGGTCAAACGGTGTGGATTTGTATAAGGAACAAACAAACAGACAGACACGTGATTTTTATATATATATATATATAGATTTTAAGCAATTTATTGAGGGACGCAAAAATCCGGGACACTGCACAAATTCTGAGTAAAGTACTTAGTTATGCAGCTCCTGCGTGGCGGATTTTTTCCTTTTGACATAGAAATTACCACTCTTAAATTGCCGAAAATAAACCGAGAATTGGGAAATGACCAAACACACACACACACATAAATTATACATACATATATATATATATATATATATATATATATATATATATATATATATATATATATACACACATACTCTACGGAGTTGACTAACATTTCCCCTGAACGAACACCTGCACAGAGTAAAGACAAACTACCTACCTGGACGACCCTTCACAGAAGTAAACAACTTACTCCGTCCCAGTATAAATACTCTGACATTACGAACAAAATTCAGTACTAACTTAACAGTGGCTTGATAATGACGTACTTACGTCGAAAGCGCTCGCCCACAGTACTCGCACAGTTGCCAGTGACGACGGTCTCCACCAACAGGTATGACAACAGTATATTTACTAGTGGACCTAACCCCTTAGATTATTTATATATGTAACAATAGATAACAAGTTCTTTTCAAATCTCTCAGTAACTAGATTTTATTATTCTGTAAAGAATACATAAATATATTATAATAAACAAACAACAATAATAACAATAATTAGCGATAACCAAAATAAATACCTGTAAAGAATAATTAAATTACAAAGTCCATAACTCATAACTTAGCATTATAACAATCTAACGCTTGTACTGTTCTAAACACATGTTCCAACGCACAGATATACACTGCCTATCTAAATAGACCCACTGCCTGCATGATCACATGCCTTCATGATATAGTCCTAGAGTGAAGGAACTTTACACCTCCCCCCCTGAAGTCACTTTTTCACCAAAATAAAGTGACAATTTAGAACTATGGAAATAGTTTAAAAATTTCCTTCTTCTTCCACAGCCAACTTCATACATTGATGGTGATATTCGACGAAGAATGGGGAAAGGGCCGATTCTCACTTTATCCATCTTCCGGCGATTTAATTTGCTACCATTTTCGATGTAGACCAGGTCTCCAACTTTAAATGCGTGATTTTCCTTATTTTTGTCAAATCTGACCTTATTGATTTCAAAACTTTTCATTGAATTTAAAAAGGCTGCTTCTCTGTCTTTTTGAAGATTGTCTTGATTGTGAATATTAATCGGAGAGATGGTTGACTTTTTCCCAGTCAGCAAATATTGCGGTTCAAATTTAGTTGAACTATGGATGGTCCTATTATATTCATTCACACACTCTCGTGCTACGCTCGGCCATGCTCGTTTCTCTCCATTACCATTCAGCTTGCATCTGATTCTATTAACCAGAGTCTGATTGAGTCTCTCGTTAAGTCCATTTGACTGAGGGCAATCTACAGATGTGAAAACTAATGTCGTTCCCATTTTGTGCAAGTACTTCTTGAGTTCGCCCGATTTCAAACCAGAATACTGGTCGGCCAAAAGCATTCGTATCTTGTTGTGTTTGGCAACTGAATCAATAAGCCTTATAAAGTCTCCTGCAGATTGTCCCGTACTGGTGGAGATCCATGCATATCGAGTAAAGTGATCGACCAATAAGTGCATGAACCTTTTCGGCGATCTATTTCCTCCAAATCCTCCGACCGTATCTATGGACATGATCTCGAATGGTTCCACAGCAGGACCTAGTTTCGACATCAGACCGATGGGTCTTCCTCTCCGGACTTTATTTTCCATGCATATTGGACAACTTCTGCAGAAACTGTTTATAAGCCGGTCAAAGTTAACAAAATAATAAAATGGTCTTATAATGTCCTTCATTTGTGCGATACCAACATGCCCATAATGATCATGGACTCTTCTTATAAGTATTTTCCCAAATTCCTCGGATAAAAATATTCTTGATCTTCCTCTGAGTTTTTTGAATGTGATGTTATGGTGAGTTTCAGTATTTATAGCAGATTTCAACTCTTCGATATTAAATTTTTGATCATTTACTATTTCGTCAAATTCCACTAAATTAACAACTTTTATCTCATCTTCATTTTCAAAATATTCAAGGACTGGACTTCTAGACAAAAGGTCTGCGAGCACATTCTCTTTTCCTTTTTTATTAATAATTTTGAAATTGAATTGCGATAAATAGTTTACCAATTCTCCAAGTACTTCATCTGTTCTTGATTTTGTCTTGAGATTTTCTAATGGTTTGTGATCAGTACAAACAGTGAATTGCCGACCAATTAAATAATATTGCCAATATTTTATTGCTTCTTTAATAGCTTTGCATTCCAAATGTATAATGTCCATCTTTTTCTCGGTTGCCGACAATGTTCTTGAGAAGTATGCAACTGGATGCAGAATTCCATCAGCCTGTGGTTGTTTCAGGGTTGCTCCCATACCCTTTAAACTAGCGTCTGTTTCTATAACTACATCTTTCTCTACATCGTAGATAGCTAGAATTGGAGAAGAACATAAATACTCTTTTATTAAGTTAAAACACTTTTCACATTCCTCAGTCCATTTAAATTCTACATTTTTCCTTAATAATCTATGGAGTGGTTCGAATTTCTCAGCACTCTTCTCAATGTATTTTAAGTAAAAATTTATAGAACCTAAAATGCTTCGAACGCCAGATTTATCGGATGGTCTTTTCAGGTTCTTAATTGCAATCAAATTTTCTTGAGCAGGAGATACTTTATTCTCTTGAATTAAATGGCCAAGATATTTCACTGATCGAGCAGCAAAAATACACTTTTCCAATTTTATTTTAAAGCCTTCTACTTCTAAAGCTTTTAAAAGTTTTTTTATTTGATCCAAATGATCTTCCCAAGTTTTAGAAAATATAAGTAAATCATCTATATAATTTACACAAAAGTCATCCAGATTATTTCTCCTGATGATGTTGGATAATATGCGCTGAAAAATTGCTGGGGCATTTTTGAGTCCGAAAGGGAGAACATTAAACATGAATTTGCCGAATTTCGTTATGAATGATGTTTTTTCTCGATCTTTTTCTTTTAATGGTATACACCAGAAAGCAGAATTAATATCAATAACAGTGTAATATTTACAATTAGCAATTTTGTCCATTACGTCATTAATAGTAGGAAACGGGTAACATTCAGGCACTATTAATTTGTTTAAATTTCTAAAATCAATGCAAAGTCTGGTTCGACGTCCATCTTCTTTTTTATATGCTAAGGTTACTGGAGAAGCAAATGGTGAATCAGATTCCTGAATGAGATCAGCATCTAATAAATTCTTGATTTGAGTTTTTATTTCTTTTTCATCTAAAATAGAGCATTTATAAGCACGCATAGATACATATTCATCTTTACTAAGTCTTATCTCGGCTTCTCTAGATTTTACTCGCCCTACATCAAATTTATTTTTCGCAAATAGGTGGAAAAATGATTGCAAAATATTTAAAATTTGATTTTTTTCCCTATCTTCTATGATATGATCTAATATTAATCCTTCTATTGATGGGTTTTCATTCATATTTAGTTCAACACGATCTAATGACATTGTCTCATCTCCTATTAGACTATTTCCTACAAAAATTGCATTCTTCTTAAAATCTTGTTTAATATCTTTCTTATTTTCAATATCTTCTTCAATATTCTTCTTGGTTTTAGTATTTTTATTTATTTCTGCTTCTTCTAAGTTCATAAGTTTATTGCCACTTTTTTGTAAAATATTTAGAGATTCATCCTGAATAAGTTTAAACTTTTTTATAGCATCAAGACCCAAAAGTAAATCATAAGAGAATTTGTTGTTTTTCACTACATAAGTGTTTAGTTTTTCTGATATTTTTCCAATTTTGAAAATAATATTTGCCCGGGCAGTACAGAAATTCAGTCCATTGATTGTTTTGAATACATTGTTGTGTTTTATTAATTTCGATTTTAAAATATCCACCACTCTCTGATTTATTAAACTAACATTAGAACCACTGTCGTACACTGCTTTCACTTTCATCTTGTTATCTACTAGTACATTTATTTTTATCAATGCTCCGGGCTTTCTAGTTTAAACAATTCTTATCAATTTTCATCATCATGTCTTCTGAACATTGACTTTCTTCATATTCATTAAGATTTATCTGTTTCTTGTTTGTATATAAAGCCTTGTTTCTACATTCATGCACAGGATGAAAGCGATTTTTCCATCCTAGAGCTTCACACATATAACAAGGTTTCTTAGTAGATTCCCTACTGTTTTTCTTCTCATTTTTGTAGTTAACGCTCGAATTTTCAAAAGGTTTATTTACATTGGATTTTATTGAAACCTCCCTAACTTTTCCATATGAATCATCTAACTTTCTCAATTCAGTAAAAAGTTTTTCAATAGTAGTAATTTTTTCTCTATCTAATTTATCTTGGACTTCCAATGGTAAACCAACTACTATCATATTAATCCGAGATAAAATGGTGCCATTATTATCAATTTCCAAACATAACCTTTCTTTCACCAATGCATAATCAATTAAAGAGCCACCAATATATCTAAAGCTGTATGCTCTCCTAACCTTTGACCATCCTTTATCTATAAATACATTCAAGAAGGAATTTCTCCAAATTAACCAATTAGCTAGACCTATCTTCTTTAAATTAGCTTCATACCAATCTTTAGATGAACCAGACATAAAGAATCTTAGTATTTCTGCTTTCTTATCATTATTTACATTATGCCTGCAACATTCTGATTCAAATTGGTCTAACCAATCAGCTGGGTTTTGCATTTTATCAAAAGTATTTAATACAAAATGTTTCTCTATTTCGTGCAAATTTACTTCCTTAGCGTTTAATTTAGTTTCTAATTCTTTTAATTTTTCAAGTAAAAAAAAATTTACTCCTGACTTGCTCAAATCCTCAGCTGTTTTATCAAGAGTATCTATTTCCTCTAGAGGAATATCTTTATAACTGAGATTGTCGTCTTCGTCAAAATACTCATTTCTTATATTTTCATCTATCTTCACCCCTACTTTTCTGTAGCCATTAATAGGTTTTATGGCTAACATCGCCCTTTTAATAGTAGAATTAGACAATAATACCTGGTGGTCTTCCAACCCCTTGTATTCTTCTGGTAAGGTTAACCATAAAACTTTGTCTTCAGACAATCCTGCCAGCTCAAGCTGGGTTTCATTTCTTTTGATTATGTGGACGAATAACCTATCTTCAATCTTCGCCATGTTCTCTTTGTAATTTAATTTGTAACAATAGATAACAAGTTCTTTTCAAATCTCTCAGTAACTAGATTTTATTATTCTGTAAAGAATACATAAATATATTATAATAAACAAACAACAATAATAACAATCATTAGCGATAACCAAAATAAATACCTGTAAAGAATAATTAAATTACAAAGTCCATAACTCATAACTTAGCATTATAACAATCTAACGCTTGTACTGTTCTAAACACATGTTCCAACGCACAGATATACACTGCCTATCTAAATAGACCCACTGCCTGCATGATCACATGCCTTCATGATATAGTCCTAGAGTGAAGGAACTTTACATATATATATATATATATATACGCACACACAAATATATACAGGTTTATATATGAGAGGGCTTTAGTTGAGCTCAGGTCTGTTTGACGAGGCGCTAAACAAATTTTCCCCAAATACTCAGGACTGTTGATATTTACCTGAACTAATAGGAAATTCTTAGCCTCGGTACAAATATTTACTGACAATGTAATGCACTCGTTTCTTCGGCGGCCGTTCGACTAGACAAGAATACAGGAAATCTACAAATAAAATCAATATCTCATTGGATGTACGTTAATGACACGTTGGGGTAAATTTTACCCACTTTGAAAAATGTAAAAAAAAAATATAAATTTCAATTTTTATTTTATTTTTTATTTTTTTGTACAACAACAATGTATAGAACAGGAATATCAATAAATAAATGCAAACATTAATAAATCTGCAAAATATTTATTAAAATGCACGAAATTGCTAGGAAATCCTAAAACTCAATATCTTTCATACACCAAATAATTACCTAAAAAAATATTACTGAATTGATTTTTTTTTAAGAACAATAAACTAGAATGATCAAAAGCTATAGAAAATAGGAACTTTATGAAAATACAGTCTTCTGTCCAATTGAGACTCGTTAACATTTAACACATTTTGGTGATCGGTGAGTGTGGTACATCGCCCTTCTACACACAGAGCATAGCGTTTTCGTCTTCCTGTCATCCTTTCTGTCACAAAATTAACATCTCTCGGTTTTTCCAAGGTAACGAAAGATGTTGAAGGTCCATCGGGAGTTGATTCATCTCCCAAAACAACAAGCATCTGTGTCTTCAGTGGTTTTGGTATGTTCTCCAGTTAGGCACTAACTGTCACATGAGCTTTCACCAGTTGGTAGCCCAATTCAGGGAGAATATATTTTGTCACTTGAAAAGCCGTAACTGATCGACCCGTGAAGATTTATCAGATGAGCGTAAAAGTTATCCGTTAACTATACCGTGGGGTGAGGGAGCTGATTAAGATGGCCGCCTGATCACAACTCGGAATTTCGGTCTTGTGTTTTATTGAAATTAAATTAACAAATTAGGGAAAGGTTAAAATAAAAATCGTTCAAACTAAATTAGCAAACTTATTTTTATAAATAAATAAAGTCAGTGGTAGTGACAGTGAAGTGGTTGAAGAAAACATCGGAAATACGGCACCGCTAACCTATAATGGAAGAAAAAATAAATGAAATTCTCCAAAAACTTGGAAAGTTAGATGTCCTTGAAGAAAAGTTGGACAGAAACATCGAAAATAACAACAAGGAAATAGAAGGCTTAAAAATACGGGTCAAAAAAATGGAAAGTATACAAGAACAGGAACGGAAACATAACCTGCTCTTTATGAACCTCAAGTCAGAAAACTATTCGCAGAAAAGAGAAGAAATACTAAGAATTCTCCAATACTTAAACGAGGACGTAAGAAAGTATGATATTTTAAATATAAGAACATTCGGTAACCCACAAATAATTTCTGTAAAACTAGCATCAATCCTACTAAAGAATGACATTTTACGAGCTAAAAGGCATCTGAATGATCATAATGAATTTAAAGACATTAGAATTAAAGAGGATCTTTCAAAGGAAATCCGCCAAACAAGAGCTAACCTATTTCCCTTCTTAGGGGAGTTAAAAGGAAAGGGATGCAAAGTACTAATGAAATACGACAAACTCCTGGTAAATGGAAAATTACTAACACTTGAGGAACTAAGGGATGCAGAAAGAGAAAGGTCATCCAAAAGACCACGCAACGAAAAGGAAAGCCCCTAGAAAGAAACAAACCCAAAGAAAAGGCAAGGAAATCCAAGCAGAGTAAACATGAGACCAAGCAGCCTGGATCGATACTTTACTAAGGACCAAGGAAGGAGAAGTCCTGAACCCAACCAAATTCAGAATAAATCTCTCATAGATGGCAAGATGAAGACAATTTAACAAAGATTGTTGACTCACCAAGACCAAGCAGAATGAAAGAACAAGGCAATGTTAATAATGGGAGCCAAGACAATTGTGGAAAGAAGTGTAGCCAGGACAGCTAGCAATCAAGGAAGAAGAGCAAAGTAATGCATATAGGGACACTGAATGCCAGGACATTACGAGAAGAAGGGAAGTTATTGGAGCTCGAGACTGCTTTGGAGGAGAAAGACTGGGATATTCTAATAAGGAGGAACAATGAGTACATTGGTGAAACTGCAAGAAAAAATGTTTTACTACACAGTGCAGCAGTGAACAGTAACCTGGGAACAGGTTTCTTGGTAAATAAAAAACACAAACAAAACATAGTTGATTTCATACCCATATCTCCAAGAATAGCAAAAATCAGCCTAAAAACTGGGTGCGTACATACTACAATAATACAAGTGCATGCACCCACTACATCTAGTACTGAAGAAGAGATAAGTGAATTTTATGAGAGCTTAAATAATTCCTTGTACGATGAGGCAAAGTGCTACAGCCTGGTGATTCTCGGTGATTTCAATGCTAAGGTGGGAAGCAAGGAAGCAGAAGACAGTTATGTCATGGGTCGTTACGGGGGAGGTAGGAGAAATGAAAGAGGAGAACTGTTAATTGAATTTGCACTCAGAAACCAGCTGAAAGTCTTAAATACTTACCACAAAATACCTGTTACTGAAAAATGGACATGGGAAGCACCCAACGGGGACAAACACGAAATTGAGTATATTCTGTCCAAATCGGGAAAAATGTTAAAAAATGTAAGACCTTGTGAAACATTCAATTTTGACTCAGACCACAGGCTGGTAGTGGGTGAGCTAAATATTCCAAGTAGGAGATTCTTTGTGAAAAAAATCAATCAACAAGCGTAAGAACAATTCCTAATGACTTCCCTGTAAAGATCTTGAGTAAACTACAAGAAACGGACTTCTACAAGGAAACCACTGTACAGAGTATGTACAATAAGTTAATAAAGAGTATGGAGGATGCATGTGTAACAAGCTCAGAACCAACCAAAGGAAACATGCGGAAAGACCGCAAAAGGAGTAAAAAGCTATCTGAGTTAACAAGAAACATGATTGAGAAAAGAGAAGAACTAAACAGAATCGCAGTCAAGACACCCGAGCAAAAGATTGAACATGCAGAACTTAGAAAACTGGTAAGGAAAAGCATTCAGCAGGATCTACAAAAATATGATGAAGAGGTTATCAATTCATGCCTATTAACAACAGGTTCAACAAAAGATATTTTCAAACAAAGCAGTTACCTCAAGAAGAAGCTCATCAATAAAATTAAGACCCCAATAGGTGCTACTATAACAAACAGGCAGGATATTGTAGAAGAAATCACAAAATTCTATGAAAAACTTTACAGTTCTAATGAAGAACCCGAAGCAAGGAAGGGAGAGGTGAAAACAATATACAACATTACAAGCTTCACTATTCTGGAAGAAGAAGTTGAAAGTGCTATCAGGAACCTTAAAAAGAAGAAAGCACCAGGAAGCGACGGGATCCCAAATGAAGTTTTTGTAGAAGCAAAAGATGTCCTAAAGAAACCGCTGAGTAGGCTCTTCAACCAAATATTAATCGAAGGAAAAATTCCATCCGATTGGAAACTTAGCAAAATTATTATCCTCCACAAGAAAGGGAAGAAAGATAGCATAGAGAATTTTCGCCCAATATCACTGACACAATCTACTTATAAGCTCTTCTGTAGTATCCTGAAGAATAGGATAATCAAAGATATGTATGAAAACCATGACATAGAACAGGCTGGATTCCGTCCTACATTCAGTACATTTGACCACCTGCAGTGTTTGAATCAAATAATAGAAAAGGCAAAAGAATATAAAATAGATATTTACCTATGCTTCATCGATTACCAGAAAGCTTTCGATTCAATAAAACAAAACTACATCTGGGAAGCGCTAAGACTTGCAGGAGTAGAAGAAGTCTATATAAATATTATACAAGAAATATACAAAGAAGCAAAAGCATTTGTGGCCCTTGACAAGGAAGGAAGGAAATTTAACGTTAGACGTGGAGTGAAGCAAGGATGTCCCATATCCCCAATTCTCTTTAATTGTGTCCTCAACTTACTCTTTAAAAGACTGGAATGGGAGAAACTTGGCATCAAGATAAACGGAAGACTCCTGAACAACCTCCGTTTTGCTGATGATATATGTCTTCTAGCCCTATGCTTTTCCGATATTAAGAAAATGATAGAAGAACTAATGGCAGCAAGCAAAGAATTTGGGTTAGTCATAAATGTGCAAAAATCTAAGATTATGACCAATGCAGGAGAATACCCCATCACCAACGAGATAAACGAACTCGAATATGTTAAAGAATATGTCTATCTTGGGCAAGTAATCTCCTTTGAGGACAAGCTCGAAAAAGAAATAAAAAGGAGGACTAAAATAGGATGGAACAAGTTCTGGTCACTGAAGAAAATATTTAAAGGCAATATCTCTACAGAACTCAAGGTTAAGGTACTACACTCTTGCATATATCCTGCTGTGTTGTATGGAGCTCAAACATGGGCACTGACTTTAAAGCTGGAGAACAAGCTCAACGCAACTCAGATGGCAATGCTGAGGAGTATGGTAGGGCTCAGAAGAAGAGATAGGAGAAGAAACTCTCAAGTCTTGAAGATGAGTAAAGTTGCGAGGGGCCTGAGTCAAGAAGCTCGTCAGTTGAAATGGAGATGGGCAGGACAGGTCGCTAGGATGAGTGACGAGAGATGGACCAAGGCAGCAACGGAGTGGAGTCCTAGGGAATCTGCAAGAGGAGTTGGCCGGCAGAGAACAAGATGGAGAGATGAATTAGTCAGAAAAGTTGGAAATAACTGGTGGATAGTTGCAAGAGACAGAGCGTGGTGGACAAGAGTTGTAAATAAATTGTAAATAGAACTGATTTTAAAAAGATTATTATTATTTATGTGAAAATATTCTTACTACTCATTTGAATATATTCAGCTGTCATCTATTTCCTCCGTAAGGAGAGGCTTTTGTCAGAAATAATGTCAATAAAGCTATTATTATTATTATTATTATACCGTGGGGTAAAAACACCCCATACACAACTCGCGACCTTCTCATGCAGCAATTAGCAGAGAACTGGCGTTGTTTATATTAGATTATACCAGATAATGCAATTCCGATTATTTAGAAAGACGGAGGGAGTACCTGTTATTTAGAAACTAAGAAACACGCCATATAACAATGTGTGGGGTATTTTTCACCCCACAGTGTCAATCCATGGTTAAATAAATGCTACCACTCCGTAATTACAACTACCCTGAATGGTACCGAGAAAACTGAACCTACATGAAGTACCGGTTCGAACGTGTCGACCCTTTCCTACCTCTGTAGGTCGTATTTACTGTTTTCGTTAGAACTCTTCCTGTCAGTCTCTGCTAGGCACGTATCAATACTGGAAGTGTGGTGAGTAGTATGCCATCATCCTATGATAAAAGTCCGTCACACAGGAGTTGCATAACTAAACACTTTCCTCAGAATTTTTGTAGTGTAGACTACATTAATGAATAATTTGCTGTAAATAACCTATATAAATAAAATAAAAACTTGAATAGTTCTGCTCATTTACATTTCTTATGAGAACTGTTCAATTATTAATTGTGTAAATAATTTGCTTCCAGAGTTATGTTAATACATGATACTGTACTACTTTATAAATACACAAAAACTTCATTTTCCGTCTTTTAATCTGACGCAGGAACAGGATACAATCCCCCTAGTGGGAGATAGCGCTCCTCGCAGCGGCTTTGGGAACCTACGTCTGGCGGGCTAATTGTAATGAAACAGAGTTTAAAGTAAACCCTCCTTTCTAATAGACCGATTTACTTCATTTTTACAACACTTCTTTCTCATGAGTACCCACGACGTATGCCGCGTTTCGTTACAATACAGCAGAAATTACGACCAGTATGAGTATATTAGTAATTTGGGTCCGGCGTAAACCCCCCCCCCCTCCCCCTCCTAACGAACCGATTTAGTTTATTTTTACAACACATATTTACCTGTAGATTACCACTATGAATACCGAGTTTCGTCGAAATATACCTAAAATCACGGATGGTAGTGGCGAATTGGTTTTGTCGGGCCGGAGTAAACCCCCCCTCCTTATGAACCGATTTAGTTCATTTTTATATCTCACTTTTCTCTCTATATTACCACTACGAATACCAAGTTTCGTTGAAATATAACAAATAATACGGCTGAAATGGTCAAATTAGTGTTTTGGGTTCGGGGTAAACCCCCCCTTCCGGTGGACCGATTTTGGTGGTTAACGAACTCGTTCAATCGTTTGCTAATTGAATGCTATATACCAAGTTTCGTGACGAAAAAACAAAAACTCCGGTATGTATCGTGTTAACAGACAGGATTTATATACATATTTGCATATATATATATATATATATATATATATATATATATATATATATATATATATAATTTTAACGGGGGTCATTTTTGGTGTCTACTAGGTAGGATCGATAAAGATTTGAAAAAAGTTTTCAAAAATTCCGTCATGAGTCCAACCTCAATAGCTACTTTCCTTCGGAGGAAAGTGCTAAAAAGATAGTTGAGAATAAATCTTTGGACAGAGATTAGTTCGGGAGCTTGGGGGTAGAAACCCTGATTTTATTGGTGAAATGCAAACAATTATTCAAAAAGTATTCAATTCGAACGTATTTATCTCGAAAACAGTTAGGAAACCGTGGTATGTAGAACGTGCCCATTCTAAAACTAAATTCCCTACAAAAAAGATTTTAATGTAATTTTCGATGGGGTGATGTCAATCGGAGAAATAAGTGCTTAAAAGCTCAAAATAGTAAGTTTTGTTCTTTTGAATGGCTTTTTCCCTCTGTTTATCTCACTTTTTCTTTGATTTTTTTTTAATTGTATTTAACAGTAAGATGAGTATTGTAGTAAAACAAATTATGAAAAATGAGAAACATTGTAATAAAGTTTCCTAACGCGAAGAAGACCGAGTAATTTCTGCAATTTCTTAAAATTTTTATATTACTTCTCTTTGAGATTTTATTTGATATTTTTCACGCAAGATAAAAACCTACCAATAACTGTTTCCATTATTTTACTAGTGGCGCTAGGTATATGAACAGAACAGCGCTAAGATTAAGCTGTTCCCTTGGATTTTTTTTTTTTTTTTTGAACTTATAATAGACACATAATTTTAGGACAGGTTATCTATAGGCTACCGCCCATTTTTATCCAGGATACGGCTGGCGCTTTTTTTTCCAATGAAGCCAAACTTCCTCTACACGCTGATTGTGCTATTGTATCCACGTCATTAGCAGCATCCCACCAGAGAACTTATCGAATCGTGCCTAGTAAAAAATCCGCGGATACTGGAATAATTCTGCCAAGGGCTCTGAGAGTTTGTTTCTTTCCCCACTTGGAATACTTTCCCGGTGAGCTCAGAGAGGATTTGGAGAAGCAGATCACGTCCGGGGTGTAAACCTGGATGCTAGAACATTGCTGTGAATACCAAAACAGAATTGGACAACTTTTAAGCTAATAGAGGAATTAGTAGTGGGAGATCTGAATTGCTGGAGCTCGTTGTGGGCGCCAAGAAGTCATCCCTCTGTAGGTTATTGTACGCTCTCTCTCTCCCTCCCTCTTTCTTCCATATGTATATATATATATATATAGTATGTGTGGATTTCAGTGTGTTTTTGAGTGATGTAGGGGTTATGAACGTATTTCGTACGACATCATAAGCATGTTTCCTTCCTCAATAGATCTACGATAGATTTCCTCGACATCTAATTTCTAGTAAATGAGGGATGGACGTTTCTACAATTTCTACAAAACGGTTTATTCCATTGATTTTCAGGTTAATACAATACTCTGTCGACAGGTACGTAGTCCGTTCCGAGGATTTGGAGTACCTCTCCTTCTTACCATCAGAATAAAATACGTCAGAGATAACTCACCTAACGGATTAGGAGACGATGGCTCGAATTGGGCAGATACTGTACAGATATCTGGTTAGCCCTTTAACCACGGTTGACTGCTGGAGGAGTTGAAAGATGTCTGGCTTCGACTGCTGGAGCAGTTCTAGCTCATTAGCGTTAAACCGCTGCACTGGAAGACAAATTCGACCTTGACAATGTCTGTTCTAGAGAAACTGACAGTACTTCAAGGCAAATAAATACCATTTGAATGTAGTTTTGCTTTATTCCGAAGTAATCATGGGGGTCTAAATTGGCGATAACCCTTTCCCAACTTGTCTACCAGCCCCTTTAACTTTTAATTTTGTTCTTGGTCTAAATATTCAGTATGGCTTGTGTTTTTACAGTGTGAACTCTTGTAAAAACACTTTGTGATGTTTATGTCGGACGGTCTGGCACTTCGCCGCCGAAACTAGAAGATCGCATCTTTCTGTCCGCGACCGAGTATGAAACGCACAACCTCCAGAACTCGTATCGGTAGCTGTACCGCTGAGCTAATATCTCTTCCCAATCTAACGGATAATATGCAGATATATCAGTGATAAACGATATTGCTGAGAATTAACAGCTATTTAGATAATCGTGATCGCTGTTACTCAACTGTGAGTAATGGAGTGACCGCATAATGTCACCGCTTCCTCATTCCAACACGATATTTCGCTCTTTCGTCCAATTTGACAATTAGCGGAAGGATTATCAACATGTAATGGATATTACCGAACTAACGCGAATATGCACGAATATAGCCGATTCACATTACTACCACATATCCTGCAATGCTTAGCGTGGTTTTGTATCTCTACAAAGCTTGGAACAGAAACTTTTAACATGTCTTCTTTAATAGGACGGAACTATCGCTTTCCCCATCCTCATCGGTTTCAAGATATACTATATATATTGAACACTTTAAACACCTACAGCGTGCAAGGTTAGCTCAGTGGTAGAGCACTCGACTAATGAAATGGAAGATCCAGGTTCAAAACCCGAGCGGTCTCTATAGATTTTATCTTCTAGTGTCGTTAGAGAGTTGGTTCGGGAGTCCCAGATTAATAGTTCAGTATTCTAGTCCCAGAGGGTTGGTTCGTCCCTAGGTTCACCCAGCCTATATTACGTAATTAATGGGTATCAAAGGGGAAAACTGCATCATGATATCGGGTTTCTACTTCCTCCTTGCCCCTGATACGATGTGAAATCTGGAAGGAACATAACCTTCTTCTTTATAAGCCTGGGAGGGACTTTAGGCGCCACCTTGAAGAAATAACACGGTCCATAGATTTGAGCGATAATAGTGGAGTAGCTGCTATAAATAACAGTTATTATGAGCAGTGATTTATTCACTCGTCTAAACACAGGCCTTCAGGTTGAGAACTCAATTCTACATTCTTTTGGTAGTGTGTCATTTAAATATCATGAGCATATTTGTTTTTAAAAGGCTCTACAGAATTTTAGAGTGTATTCTCCCATTCCATAGTTAGGAAAACTGCTAATGACGTCCATTTTTTGACTCAACCCTGATTTTCCTATATTAAAGGTCCATGTTTCAGACTATAAGAGTCACGAATACGAGTATACCAGTCTTTCAAATTTGTATCAAATTGTTAACATACCTTTTTAACAAATTCAATAATGTATATTGCGTCTATTTAGAAAAAGTCCAACTCGTAGGAGCTCCGACAGAGTTGGGCATAATTTTATTTATAAATAAAAATACGAATTTATTCGTACTTCATAAATTAGTGAATACGAATATAAATAAATTCGTATTTCATATATTTGTGAATACGAATATAAATACATTCTTATTCATAAGTGTGAATACGAATTAATTTTTATTCACATATATTAAATATAAAAATACAAATACAATTTTATTCGCAAATTTTTCTGCGAATAAAAATAAATTCACAGAAAAAATTGTAAATAATCACAAAAAATGTGAATATTTACAAAAAATATTCACAAAATGAATTCACAAAATGATTACAAAAAAAATTACATTAAAATATACGAATAAAAATTTATTCACATTATAATTTGTGAATGAAAATTCACAATAAAATTCGCAAATAAATGATGAATTTATTCGTATTAAGATGATATTATGAAAGTTATTGAAGGTGATTTTTTTTTTTTTTTTTTTTTTTTTTTTTTAAAGGCGTTAAACGTCTACGTTATTAGTGCCTAGATTTTTTGTTTACCCCGAGTCCGCCGCGGGACCACCAGCCATGCTGCAGGGAAACAGTTTGTCATCTGTACCTCCATAAAAAAAAAAAAAAAAAAAAAAAAAAAAAAAAAAAAAAAAAAAAAAAAAAAAAAAAAAAAATCACCTTTAATAACTTTCGTAATATCATTTTAATACGAATAAATACATAATTTATTTGCGAATTTTATTGTGAATAAATTTTTATTCACAAATTATAATGTGAATAAATTTTTATTCGTATATTTTAATGTGATTTTTTTTGTAATCACTTGATTTTTTGTAAATATTCACATTTTTTTTTCTGTGAATTTATTTTTATTCGCAGAAAAATTTGCGAATAAAATTTTATTTGTATTTTTATATTTAATACTAGCTGTTACCCAGTGTACCATGCTACACCAACTTTATATTAGATAGTTGTAAGGAACAAACATACAGCTGGTAGATTTTTTTCACCTTGCCTATGACACTTCGCGTATCAAGACCTACCTGTGTGCCAAGTTTGGTCAACATCGGTGAAACGCTGTGGATTTGTATAAGGAAAAAACAGATAGACAAAAAGCTGACAGATGATTTTGACCTAGCCTATGACACTCCCCGTATCAACCCCTACCTGTGTGCCAAGTTTGGTCAAAATCGCTAAAAAGCTGTGGATTTATATGAGGAACGAATTGAATGGCTTTTTCTTTTTTTGTTCCACAATGTAGTATCCTTATACTGTGGGAGTTCATTTAGGTTCTGCAGGTTCCATCTTCCAACACTGCCTGCATTACAATCAAAGTAATATACATTTTTTTTTTATATTTTTTTTTAAGTATAATAATAATAATATTAAAATAGAGAAATATGATAGCGTAATGATAACAACTATAATAATAATACAAATAAAAATAGTAACAATAATATTGAAAAAGAAACAAATTATAATATCAAAATTATAAATTAATTGAAAGAAATACAAAAAAAAGAATGAATATAAATGAATCAAATAAAATAAAATAACTGATTAATGAAAAGAAAACGTCCGTTCTTGCAATGGCTTATTCTTGCGATTGTTAAAACAAAATTCAATCAGGATTGTGGCCATGAGAAACTGTTCAATTATTTACAGCAGCATTATCTTTCAAAAACAAATGCACTACTTTTCTCATTTGTTCCGATACTAAACATAAAGGTATGAATTCTGTATACGCACTTTTGATAAGATTATATGATATAATAATAAAAAATAATGATTTGTCAAAATGAAATTATTTACAGTGATAATCCATCGTCTCAGTTTAAATATATATATATATGTCAAGATTGCTTTACATACATTCAGAAAAATTTCACAAAAAGTTTTAGCGGAAATATTTTACTACAGCTCATGACAAACGTGTAGTAGATAGGGTGGGAGAAAGAGTAAAATCCTTGGTCTCTAATGGAAGTTATGAGCAAATCTGAAACTAAAAATGTAAAAAACTCAGTAGAGTTTGCTAATGTTGCATCTAGTTTAATGACAAACACTACAATTCTCCGTATGAGCCAAGTAGATATTGAGCCTGCTATAAGTTCGGACAGTCCATGGGTTACTGTTAAAGACATAGTTTTTATTAAGCAAATGCATGTGATAAAATGCAATTCGCAAATCAAAAATTCAACTATGGAAAACAAACTGAAGCCAGCAAGTTAACAGATCAAAAACTTAATGTTTCAAATTTTAATGTTAGTTACTGGTGTGCAGTTACATGTGATAAAAATTAAGTTGTATTTCATTTTATATTGCCCAGCAAACCCTTCACTGAAGTAATGAATGTTTTGTACATGTAGGTAGTTTTCATTCTGAATAGCTTTGGGTTATTTTTTATAGTTTTTAAAATTAAATCGCTGTACTATAAAAAGTAATATATTGTTAGCTAAAATTTTAATTGAACAATTTTTTGTATTTAACGGAAAAAAAAATTAAAGAATGAAAAAACCATACATTTTATTTTTTCATGTGATAGTGTATACCTTTTAGAATAATAATAAAAAAATATTTTAGTGATTTTCTTTTTATCGTTTGATGATATTCCACTTAGTGTGGAACGCCATATTTAATTTTTACAAAATGCATTTTACCACTTCAGGATTTTCTCAGAACATTTGTAATTACTTTATGCATATATTATTTTTTTTCTGGCTTCCATATTTATTGAAGTATTGTCATAGAAAATGTCATCAACATTGGTCGATAGGTATGATTTATATTCTAGAAGTGCACTTCCTTTGTCCAATCGATGATAACTGCAAAATTTGAAATACTTTAGCAGAGCATGAAATTAAACTATTTGAGATTGAGAAAAACTATTTTATATTCTTACTTATATCCATGAAAGGAATGAACATGCCAAGTTTCATTAAAATCTGAGATCATGGGTGTCAAATCCTATTTTTTTGGGTTGATTTGACATGGAATGACCCAAATGTTTAAATATCATGTCACACATAGATGATTTTAGGAGGTACGTTAAAGAACTAAAAGTATTTAAATTATTAAAGTTCTGTGCAGGTTAATGGGTTAATGTTGAAGACATAGTTTATGTTAAGCAAATGCATGAGATAAAATGAAATTCACAAATACTAAAAAATTAACTATGGAAAACAAACGGGAAACTCCAAATCAACAGATCAAATACTTGATATTTCAAATTACTTACTAATATATGATATTAATCCAAAATCTGAGAATATAGGGTTATAATTTAGATAATCACAACATTTTTCAACTGATCAAAAACTTAATATTTTAAATTACTTATTAATATATATTAGTCAAAATTCTAAGAAGGCTATAATTTAGGTAAACACAAATATTTTACTAAAACTAAAAAGTTTTGGAAATTAGATAAACAAACCAAACTTAAAAAAAGGATAATGGTTAATGGCTTCTAGGAGCTCAGTGTTGCTCTACATTTTCATCAGAAATTAATAAAATTGATCTTATATGATATTACTTGTCCAAATCTTGAGAATATACGGCTATAATTTAAATAAACATACAAAGGTTAAAACTGAAAAGTTTTGTTCGCAAAAGAAAAACTTTTCGCAAAAAAAGAAGAAAGTTTTTTTAGCTTGCTAATCTCCACCTAGGCAACACTGGAAAGAAAATTACTATTTCTGAATAATTCATTCTTCTTTAATTGACAATTTGGAACTCGTTACTTCCGAACTGTGAAGCCTAAAAGATTTTATATATATATATATATATATATATATATATATATATATATATATGATTATGTAATGATGTAAAGTCATCAATGAGTTATTCTAATTATCAAGAACATCAACAAATAAATTTGAGACAATATTCAAAATGGCTGTCAGAATATGAACGGTTCAGTGTAGCCAATTTTTCTTGAACAAAACTTTTGACCTTTTGACCAAATTTCGAAATTTGACTATTTTGACCTAGCCTAGGAGATTTCCCGGATCAAGACGTATCTATGTGCGAAGTTTGGTCAATATCAGTCAAACGATGTGGATTTGTATAAGGAACAAACAAACAGAAAAACAGAAAAACAGAAAAACAGAAAAACAGACACGTGATTTTTATATATATAGATATGTGAATAAAAATAAATTCGTATTCACACTTATGAATAAGAATTTATTTATATTCGTATTCACAAATATATGAAGTACGAATTTATTTATATTCGTATTCACAAATATATGAAGTACGAATAAATTCGTATTTTTATTTATAAATAAAATTATGCCCAACTCTGAACTCCGACATCATAGCGCGATTTTGGTGTTATCCCTGGTGACATACCTAAAAGTATTGTATTTATTTTCGGCGTATGAGTTTTTTTACTAGAATAGTCATTTTACAGTTAAATATATATTTAAAAAAAAAAGAAAGAAAGGGTATTTTGGTCCTTTCCTGGTAAAACGGTTTATTCCATGGTATGAATGAATAAGAAGTTTTATTCTTATTCCGGGACAGAAGTCCCATAGGAATAATTTTGAATTTTACGTATAAACTTAAAAACTTATAAATGCTATCAGTATCAGTATATAGTGTACAGCTTCAATATAGACTAGGGGTTTGGTAAAACTTGGAGGGATAGAAGGTGGTGGAAGAGTCGGGATTTAAAGGTTTCAAGGTTGGTAGAATGGCGGACAGACAGAGGTAAGGAATTCCACAGCGAGGTGGCACGGGTGACGAATGATTTTTCGAATATTGCTGTTCGGTGGGAAGGAATATAAAGATCGGAAGGACGAGATCGGGTGTTACGGGAGTGAACCGAGGATTTAAATTTAAGAAGTTGAAAAATATAAGAAGGTCTACGGGATTGAATTACTTGGTAAAGGACTGAGCCGAGGAAGTACTGACGACGATAAAGAGGGAATAGCCAATTTAGCTCCTGGTAGAAATGTGATATGTGGGAGTCTCTGGGGATCCCGAGGATAAAACGAATGAAACAGTTCATGAGGCGTTTGAGTTTTGCCTCGAGATCGCCAGAAAGTCCACCGTACACCAAACAACCATAGTCAAACTGGGGGAATAATAGGGAAGTTACGAGGAGTTGACGGGTCTTTGTTGGCAGGAGATGGCGGGAGAGGTTGAGCTGTCTCAGGATAAATATGGACCGACGGGAAATTTGGGAAATATGATTTTTCCAGGAAAGGTTCTGATCAAATATGATCCCAAGATTTTTAACTGATTTACAATATTTTATAGGGATGCTGTTAAGGTAAAGGGCTGGAAAAGGGGAAGTAGAACTTATGAGGGATTGGGAGCCTATAACAATGGCTTTGGATTTGTCTGGATTCAGGGAAAGTTTATTAGCTGCAGCCCAAGCATTGATGTTGTTAAGATCTACTTGCAGCTTGTCTACAGTATCTCGTAGCAAAGAGGGCTTAAAGGATAGGTAGATTTGGGTATCGTCAGCGTAAAGATGAAACTTGGAATGAACTATGGAAAGAGGAAGATCATTGATGTAAACAGAAAATAGAGTTGGGGATAACGAGGAGTCCTGCGGTACACCACGGGAAAGAGGAAGAGGGCTAGAAGGATTGCTGACGGGGATGACCACGTATTGGGATCGATTGGATAGAATGGATTGGAACCAGCTAATGGCACTGTTGGAAAAGGAAAGAGATTGGAGTTTGGTGAGGAGGATTTGATGGTCTACGGTATCAAATGCTTTTGAAAAATCTAGGAGAACTAGAATAGTGAGCTGTTGGTTATCTATGGCAGTTTGAATGTCATGGGTGATTTTTATGAGCGCTGATTGAGTGGAGTATGACGGACGGAAGCCAGACTGGAGAGGGTTAAGGAGATTATTTTGTTCAAGGTGGTTGGATACTTGAGATTGGACCAAGCGCTCTAAAGGTTTGGAAAGATTGGATAAAAGGGAGATAGGACGGAAATCCTTCGGAGAGCAGGGGTTTGATATTTTGTTAAGAGGGCGAACCAACGCTGTTTTCCATTGAGAAGGAAAAGTCGAGTTTTGAAGGGAATAGTTGTATATGTGAAGAAGGATAGGAAGGATTGCGGGTAAGCAGGCCTTAATCAGTTTAACGGGAACAGAGTCTGGACCGTAGTCATTGGTTCGGGATTTAAGGACCGCGGTTAGAAGATCTTCTGGGGTAATATAGGAGAAGTAGAAGTTGTTGGAATTAAAAGGTAGTGTGGAAGGTATAGGAGGACTGGATAGGACTGAGGGAGAAGATACAAAGTGAGCATTAAGCACATCAGGGGATAATGAGATAGAGCAAGGACGGTTAGTTTTGCAAAGGGAAAGTTTACGAAGGATTGACCATTTTGTTTTAGAGTCAGGAGCATTGGATAGGGATTGGTGGACGTAGAGGGACTTAGCTCGACGGATGGAGGATTGGGTGAGGTTACGCAAGTATTTGTAGGAGGAGTAATCTTGAGGAAGACGGGTCCGTCTAAATTTTCTTCTCGCTGCTTCTCTTCTTTTTATTAATGATTTGAGCTCGGGTGTAAGCCAGGGAGCAGGAGGACGGTTGAACCGGCGGGTTTGAAGAGGAGCATGGGAATCTAAAAGGGAGTGGAGGTGATGAGTTAAGGAGTTAACCATGTCATCTATGGAGTCAGAGGAATAAATGGAATCGTAAGGAAACTTTTCTAAATCGGGTTCTAATTGTTCAAAGGACAGAGAATTAAGGTTACGAAACGTAAAGAATTTGTTATTGATAGTAGGGATAGGTAAATCAAAAGTTATTTGAATAAGATCATGAGAAGAAAGGAAGGGCACAGGGTGTTGAGATGAGGCGAGGAGTTTATCCTGGGAGTCGAGGATAAAGAGATCAAGCCAAGTATCAGAGGACTGGGAGTGATGGGTAGGTGAATAGGGAACCACAAAAAGATTAAGTGAAAAGAATAGTTCAGAAAGGTAGGTAACGTCAGGGGATTCGACAAGAAGATTGGTATTGAAGTCACCAGCAAGAATTACATGGGAATAACAGGGGACTAACTGATAAAGGAAGGTTTCAAAAGATTGGTCATATGGCACACGGGGAGGACGATATACAACGGAAAAGAGGAGAGGTGAAGAAGACGTTGATATCTCGGCAAAAATATACTCCAGGTGAGGAAGATCAGACGGAGGTGAAAGAAAAAGGATTCTAGACTTTAAACTATCATGAACAAAGAGGCCCACACCTCCTCCTGTTCTGTCTTTCTCTGTAAGAGGGTATAGTTGGGAAGGGAAACTCGAGAGGAAGGGATAAAAGGTTTGAGCCAGGTTTCCGTAACAGCTATAATATGATGAAAATTTTCGTTAAAATACAGGAGGAATTCATCATAGTGTGCAAGAAGGGATTGGGCGTTAACGTGACAGGATATCAGGACATTAGTCATGACGGGGATTTATGGAAAACTAAACTCAGGAAGAAGTTGTTGGGTGTGGAACTGATGGAAGAAAAAAAGGAAGTGGATGGAACATACAATATACAAATACTAATTACATTCGAATAATTATAAAAACCAAAAACTAAATATTTACCAAAATAGCAATAATTAAAATCAAAATAATAATAATACTGACCAGTATAAAATAAGTAACAAAAATATCTGGATACTAAGTGAAAATTACCTCTGGCAGATGAATAAATATAATTTCTAATTATATAGCATATAAAAGTCCTTAATAAAAATATAAATATTAAATTTGTTTTAATGAAAAATAAAAGAATGAAATGAATGGTAGTGCGCGAGGCCAAGTTCAGGCATACGCACAAGTTATGATATCATAGTATTGGGCCAAATTTAAGGCTCTTAATACCTTGTCAAGAACCTAATAATACCCTCTCACTTATTTGTGCAATTCCAACTTGGCCAGTTTTCTTTAAGAAACATAGGGCAGTGGCCGCTTTATCGCACATAAAGTTCATAATAAATCCCATTGTTATAGTGGCTATCATTTAACTAAAACAGGCCAATTTGGAAATGGACAAATAAGTGAGGGGGTATTATTAGGTTCTTGACAAGGTATTAAGAGACTAAAACCTGGTCCAATACTATGATATCATAACATTTATAGGAAAACTGTTTTTGGGAAGGGCCTGGAACTTGGTCTCTTTTTTTCAACGTTAGTTTTTTTGGGGATATGGGTTAAGGAAGCCTCTATAAGTGAATAAAAAACTGTAAATACTCATTTAACTGCTCAATGCATTTAAACAAAAAATAATTAAAAAGTGAGGTAAAAAAAAAAAAAAAAAAAAACGTTCAAAAGAAGAAACCAAGAAACAGTACAGTAGTAGAAAATAGAATCTGCGAATTACGCTCGGAAAGCTATATTTTAACAATAGAAAATCGGTTCGAATTTTACGAATGCCAAATACATTTCCCTAATATAAACAGGTAAACAATTAAAAAGTAATAAAAAACTAAGGGAACCAGACAAACGGAACCTTTCAACTAAACAAAACAGACAACTTCAAAGTTTTAACCACATATTCCTCCGAATGATATCGCCCAATCAAATGCTACTTGAGAACCTTTTTTGTAGGAAATTTAGCAAGCTTTTATATATACAATATATAGAAATTTGAACTACCTTTAGTTTCGATATCTATAGGTTCTGAAACGTGACATTTTCTTGTCGGGACTTCGGGATTGCGTTATGTCAACCTTATAAGCGTGGTTCCTCCTTACATAGGGAGGAACCACGCTAAAAAGGTTCTGAAGCAATTCTCCATGTCCATTGGAGAAATAACTTCTTAAAACCTCCAAAGTCTTAGTTTTCTTATTTAGAACGATGATCTTTCCTTTTAATTGTTTTTTTTTTTTTTTTTTTTTTTTTTTTTTTTTTTTTTTTTTTTTAAATTGAATTTAATAGTAAAATGAGTATTTTAGTAAAAGAAACATATTGGTCAGAGTGTTTTCTTAGAGCGAACGTTGAGAAGGCGGGGGGAATCATTTCCGCTTATAATGCTGTTAGTTTCCTGTTGTGGCACCTTAAATCTTCCTTCTCTTTGAAATTTTATTTTATATTTTTCACGAAACATCTGCACTTACAAATAAATTTCTCTATTCCCTTACTAATGACACTAGGGATATGAACGGAACCGCGCTAAGATGACGCAGTTCCTGTGAGTCGGACTGCTTTTGCCTTCTATTCCCATGTGCGAGAGTTGTCCAAGAGCAGGACATGATCAGCTGATGGTGGAGTGGGTGTATTCTAGAAGCAGGCGAGCCTGCATACAATTAGAGCTGAGGCCAAATGACGTCATCAAATCTTAGCTCAGACAAACAACTTTAGAACTTCTCTCAGAACCATAGAATAGGGAGATTTGAGGAGTCGGTCACCAATAGACCAATGGTTTTCGAGAATCGTCTTGGGGTAGTTGGTTCTAGCTGTCATGGAGGAACTACGTCATCTTAGCGCATTTTCATAGCGATCATTTACAAATCTTCACAAAGCTTATCTGCGGAAAACTTACAATAGCAGAAATTATTCACTCCTCCTGTTTTCCACACTAGAATATCCCTTCATCATGGGGGTTTAGATACAAATATGAGTAATTTTTATTTAATAATTAATATAAATGATGAATAATGATAATTTTGCTCAATCCTCTTCAACTACACTCGAAAAACTCTCATACAAACAACAAAAAATGGTTTTACTTGCAATTCATTTTCCTGCTTAAACCAATTATAAAAAAAAAAAAAATAATCCGACTCGCAGAAAGTGCGTCTTCTCAGCGCGGTTTCGTTCATAAGGGTGTGTAATAGAAGTAAACTGACAGCTAATTTGGGGCCTTTCCCCAGGGCTTTTCGTACACATGCAAAAACCCCGCGCCATCTCTAAATTCGCTTACAAAAACTATTGGTATCCCCCAAAAAAACTAGCGTTAAAATCAAGGGGCCAAGTTCCAGGCCCCTTCCAAAAAGAGTTAGCCTATGAAAATTGTTCATAGGCTAACTGTATACATACACGCACACACACACACACACACACACACACACACACATATATATATGTGTGTGTGTGTGTGTGTGTGTGGGGGGATTGGCTGAGCAAAAGCAAGGACAAGCAGCGGTTGCAAGACCAGGGTGTATATCTTCTACCATGTGACTGCGGGAAAGTGTACATAGGACAGACAGGGAAGAAGGTAGCCACTCGGATCGCGCAACACGCTGCAGACTACAGGCTGGGACGCACCAAAACTTCTGCTGTGGCAACACATGGAGAAGAGTGCCCCAGACAAGTCCTGTTTGATCAAGCCAAGACCCTGGCTAAGGAAGACACGCTGAACAGGAGACTCATCAGAGAGGCGATTGAGATCCACAAAAATCCAGCCAACTTCCATAGAGAAGAAGGACTCATCCTCTCCAGCACCTGGCGGGCCATCCTGAAGAAGACGGGAGATAACCCACTCATACAGGACCACCAGCGCCCCGAACGGACGACAGAGGAACCTAACATAGACAGACGAAACCCGATTGGCCCAGAGCCTCCCCAGTTCATTGGCTCGCATAGTCTCCGACCAAGAAGGATAAGAAGGGCCCAAACCGCTACACAAATACGCACTCTCATGTCACAATGGAAGACGTCCATGTGGCATGAGAAACTCAGGCAGACACATGGTGACTTTAGGCAATTCTGGAGGCTCATACGAACACGCACGCATAAGACTAACACAGTAAAAATACACAGACAAGATACTCTACTAGACGAAAAAGACCAGGCGGACATACTCGCTACTTACTACACACATGACGCTCAGACTCGCAACAAAGACCGTACACCTGAATACAGACTTACACTACAAGACAATTACATGTACGTCTCACCAAAACAACTGACAGCCATACTCAGACAGACACGAGGGAATAAATCCCCAGGACATGACAGACTTCAGTACATACTACTCAAACAGTTACCGAGAAAAGGACTACACTATCTCGTACACATATATAACACATGCCTCCGCCTCAGACACTTCCCTGAACACTGGAGACACGCTATAATCACACCACTACTCAAACCCAACAAAAAGGGCGACACACCTGAACACTACAGACCCATAAGCCTACTGCCTCATTTATCAAAAGTGTATGAAAAGATCATTCTGAGATATCTGAAAGACTTTTGCGCAGAGGAGGATATAATCCCTGCTGAGCAGTTCGGCTTGCGCCCTGCACACAGTTCAGAACACCAGCTAGTAAGGCTCCAATCACACATCACAAACAACATGCTCATGAACCGGACTACAGCACTCATATCGATTGACTGTACGAAAGCTTTTGACTCTGTTTCACATAATATACTCATGCAGCAACTCAGAACTTACGGATGTCCAGAACAACTCTATAACATAATACACTCTTTCCTATATGGACGTACTATGACGGTTAGGGTAGGGGCAAGCCTCTCCAGCACTCACCCAATCCCCTGCGGTGTACCACAGGGGTCAGTACTCGCACCAACACTCTTTTCCATTTACACATCAGAAATCGTCGGTGAACAGTACCCAAACACAAAAATAGCCGCATACGCCGACGATATCGCGATATACAGCACATCCATGTCACATTCAAAGGCATTAAAACAAGCTGAAGAGGTTTGCGCAGACGTAGTAGACGAACTGCGACGAATACACATCACAGTAAACCCGACCAAGACAGACGCACTACTCTTCGCCTTTCATGGCAATTCAACACGAGCACGCCCCAAGTATTTCACGGTTAGAAACAAAAGAAACAAGTTAAAAAGACATATCAATTACTTGGGGATACACTTAGGAACACACCTCAGTTTTCACACACACTTTACCAAGAAGCTAAAGCTTGTCAGGACTGAAACTACTCATATACAAAGGAGTCTTACGACCGGCACTTCTATACGGCACACCACTCTTTCGGTTTCTGAACCCCACCATACTCAGAACACTACAATCTTTTCAGAACCGAATACTCAAAACAATCACACGGAGCACCTCACACAACAAACTCAAAGCCCCAGACTTACACACACTCTTAGAACTCCCCACAGTTTCAGAATTCATAAAACGACGTCACATCAAATTCTTTGACGGACTTAAGTACCATGACAATCCACTTTTTAACGACATCACACCACCTGGACGACCAGGACGCTGGCAAGGACCAACTGAGTTCACACGACGACTAGTAGACGTACTAGAACATAACACATTTTAGAATACACTAGGAACAATCCAACAAAAACAAGTTACACTGACACTTGACACTTAAGACAGTATAACTGACCTTCTTCCCCTTTCTTCTTTCTTCTACTCTCCGACTATCTTTCGTTTTACCTCCTCCTCTATCGCTGTGCCCCACACAGCACATTACACATACCTCCCTTTTGGGAATCCTATACCTTATTTCTCCTTTACTTACCGCCTTCAAGTGCATTTTGCAGAATAAGGACACCTCCTCCCTCATCCTCCCTCTACCTGTGGCCCTTACGCACGCCTGTGGCGTTCGAGGTCCTTAGTTTTTCTTTGCGTTTCTGCACGTTTTTCTTTCACTTTCGTTTTCATCATGCCCTTCCTTGCATGCTTTTTATTTATCTTTTTCTCTAAAGTGGGGTTTAGGAAAAAAAAAAAAAAAAAAAAAAAAAAAGACGAGCTCATTCCCTTACCAACCAGCAAGGATGAGTGACTGCCAGAAGAAGCCGGAGAGGAATCCGGCGAAATATTGCGATGAAAGGAGGAGCAAGACCGCTGGAGAAAGAAGCCTAGTTGCAGATAACACATCTAATTCCCAGCGAAGCAGCTTGAAAATTAACATATATATATATATATATATATATATATATATATACATATGTATATATATATGTGTGTATATATATATATATATATATATACACACACATAGACACGAACATTTATAAAATATCGTTTTCGTGATCGGCTGGTTGTGAAACCGGATTGCTTCATCGAGTCGCCGTGATCAACGTGTTTCCTCCTTTAAACTTATAACAATTTAGCGCGTTTTCATAAAATTCTTATCCCTAGTGCAGTTTGCAGAGCTTAAAATAGCATCTATTTACTTTTGCAATGAAAAGTTTGAAACCATCTCTACCAAAACACGAAGCACCTTTATCTAAGACTGAGTTTTCCGTATAGAAATCTGTAGCTGAACTATTTAATGCATCATGGGCGTATATAGAAAATAATTTTGGAGGGGGCTGAAAAAACTTCGGGGGGGGGGCTGAGACCATTTCCGGTGTATGGAATTCTAACAATTTAGATCTTGGAAGAGTTTTAGCCAACTTAAACGCTATTACTCCCAAAATAGAATATGTTTTATGAACTAAATGATCTTATTTAATTTATTTTTAAGGGTTTTATGAAATTTTAACCGATCAAATCAAAATTTCGGGGGGGGGCAGCCCCCTCAGCTCCCCCCTTATATACGCCCATGTAATGCATAAGATGTATACCTGAGATTAGAAGTGACACCACTCCTTGACGAAATGAATGGAGGTAGGCGTGACGAGTATTGAGTCATAGAGGAATGCCGAAGCTAAACCAAGGCCCGCTAATCATGACGTCATTGTTACTCGCACTTCAGGAATAGATACCCACGAAATAGTGGCCCACCAGAGCCATCTAGCACGAGAAAACCGCACTATTGGTCACTACATTGTAGATACTATCACTCATAAATCTAGGAATGTCTTCCCGCCAAATTCTTATCACTCAAGAAGAGCAAATAATTGGCTTATCCATTATATCCCTTTGTATAGCGTAAAATTAAAAATCTTCATAATTTCCTTCAATACTTCTTAAAATTTTGATTGGAAAATCAAATTGACTAACACGTCTTTATTTATTTGTACTGTCATAAATATTATCGTAATTACATTTTTCTATTAAATTTATTTATTTAAATATTTATTTTAACGGAGCTCCATAAAAGAATATAAAATAAATGATTAAAAAATATATTTAAATAAAGTATTTAAAAGATATAAAAATTACTTTAGCATAAATAAATATTCACAATTAAATATATTAAAAATGGTAAAATATATAATGACAAAATTGTAATAATAATAAATAATAGAATCAATTATTCTTTATTGCAAGATAAAAATCATTATTTTATCTCTATTGTAGAAGATTAATAAGAGGACTTAATTTTAACACACACACACACACGCGCACACACACACACGCACGCGAACAAACGCTTTCATGCTTACTGTGCAGTTACTCCCCTCTTAGAGAGTGTAGAGATAATTACACAAAAACTATATGATGTTAAATATAGTTTTAAATTAAATGAAGTACTTTAAGTTACTTAGTCTAAAAAATAGAGCTATCAGTACCAAGAAGGAATGAAAAGAGGCCGTCACGCAGGAGGTGGGTAGATAAGCACATTCATCAGAAGATAAGTAGTTTTCACTGCATTCCTGAATAATTTGCTTAAAAACCTCGCCCCCCTATATACACACACACATATCCAGCTTTGAACCTGGAAACATCTTGAAACTAGAGAATTTAACAAAAAAAATCAGCATTTTGACACTCACTCATTCATCATCAAAATTATAAGGTATTTCCCGACAAGCTAGAAACTTGACATTTAGCATCTGCCAAATCATTCTGGAATGATAGACCTTAGAGTAATATTAAAGAGGAAAATCGAAAGCCACAGAAAATTGTGATTGATAGTATCAAGTTGATACCACCCTGGGCGGGGGTGTTTGTTTTGTACTTGTTGTATAATCAAATGAATCGTCTCGGCAAGGAGAATTTAAAACTAATAGAAAAAAAAAACCCCGAAAATACAGATAAGGTGAGTTTAGGCCTTTCCCCAGGACTTTTCGTACACACGCAAAAATACAGCTCGACGCACAACCAAGTATAAGATCATTTCCAATGAAAGTTTTTATGTCATAGTATTGTGCAAAGTTTTAGGCCCTTAATACCTTTTCAAGAACCTAATACCCTGTCACTTGTTTGTGCATTACCGACTAGGCCAAATGTTCGTTTAATGATGGCCGTTTTAACTTACATTGAGTTCATACAACCCCGTTCGTTTTAACTCATCAGAGAGTTTGTAGTAATCCTGAATTGTTACACTAAGAGCCTGAATCTTTCAATGCCAGAAAATTTATAATAAAACCGATGGGTATAATGGCTATCATTTATCGAAAACTGGCCAAGTTTGAAATGCACGAGTAAGTGGGTAGGAATTGTTAGGTTCTTGACAAGGTATTAAGGGCCTAAACCTAGGTTCAATACTATTATATAACACTTTTCATAGGCAAACTGTTTTTGGGAGGGACCAGGAACTTTTATTCAACGTTAGTTTTATTAACTGCGATGATATATATATATATATATATATATATATATATATATATATATATATATATATATATATATATATACAGGGTGATTCAGGTCTAAGTAGCCAAACTCTAGGAGGTGATTTTAGACATAATTTCCAACAAAAAAGTTCATTTGAAGTATGGTCCGATTCCGGAAGAAAAATGAGCTATGTCCAATTTTCTGTTTTTTTAACGTAGTCATGTTTTTTATTGAATAAGAAAAGATTGCTCAAAAACTGTTCAAGATAATTAAATTCGAATTATGCCATCATAAAAAAGATAAAATTTCATTTAAAAAAATTGTAATTTAATTCAATAGAATCATTATTAAAAGATACTTTCTGGACGTCCAATAACGCACTTCTGTTTTTATCAATGAATCAGAGTTTTTTCGCGAATTTTTTCCTCGGCCCCCGAACGGACTACAGATTCAATACTTACAAGAAAACTTCTACATTTAGTAAGCATTAAATCCATGTAAATGAAGTGGAGGTTTATTAGGGAATAAATTGAACGATTGGCTCCCTTTTGTTAAAAAAACATGTGGAATGTAGTTTCGTTCCTTTCAAATACCTTGTGTGAAGAAATTAAAAATTATTTTTTTTGTATTGGCCAAACTGTGGAAATACATTGTTCAGTCCGGAAGCAATAAAAAGTAACTGTAAAAAAAGATTGGAAAAGTTTTTCATTTGGGAGATATGTTTCCTTTTGTGTTTTTTTTTTTTTTTTTTTTTTTTTTTTTTTTTTTTTTTTTTTTTTACGGCACATCTACATCTAGGTCATTAGCACCGACATCCAGGGTGCAGCGAGGAATTTTACCAGCGAGTCGTGGGATGATAAAATTCCTGCCGGAGGTTGGGAATCGAACCCACCATCTCCCGCTTATGAATCTAAGGCGCTAGCCAACCTTTTGTGTTTTACAAATTTTCATTGATTTATCATTTACACGATGTAGTTTGCACTAAAATATTTGCTAATATATTTGAAAATTTGAAGTTTGCCAAAATTGCAATTGTACCTTTATAAACTTGGGCAGTGGATCCACCCACTGTCTAACAGCACTTGGCTGTTTACCGGACAGCAATCCTTCGGGAACCATGAATCTACATGCAAGCGGAACGTCTTCCAATGCAACAGGTCGTGTTGAAGGAGATTTAAAAATATGTTGAATCCAACCTGTCAGGAATCAGGATTGGCTGAAGAAGATATTCGTCCAAAATCTCACACCGTATG
This sequence comes from Gonocerus acuteangulatus, assembly GCA_946811695.1. Lineage (NCBI taxonomy): Eukaryota > Metazoa > Arthropoda > Insecta > Hemiptera > Coreidae > Gonocerus > Gonocerus acuteangulatus. The sequence goes on along the minus strand of OX328128.1, from coordinate 86,565,951 downwards.
TTAACTTGGAGCTGATACTGATTGTGTGATCTTCACAATGCATAAGGATTAAAATGAAACCAAGTATGCGAATTGGGAATGTTAAATATTCCATTCAGTGTGAATGTGGCTTTGTCAGTCCACAAAATGTTGCGGTCGAACTGAGGATTAACATTTTTCTTCCCGCAATGTTTTGCACAATTTTTAGTTTTATTTTAAATTTTATTTGAAAACATTTCAAAATATGTTCAAAATAAGTTTTGGATTACAAGTATTTAACTACCCTGAAATGTTTTTGAACTGTCCCCTCAAAATTTCTAGTCAAAACTGGGTGTCAAATACATCATGTAAAAGATAAACCAATGAAAAATATTTTTTGAAAAAAAGACACGAGATGTGACGTATCTCTCAAATGAAAATCTTTTCTAATCGTTTCATTCGTTACTTTCATTGCTTTTGGACTGGACAATGGATACCCACAGTTTGGCCAGTAATTTTTATGAATAATTTTTAATTTCTTCACACAAGGTATTTGAAAGTAACAAAACTACATTCCACATTTTTTTTTAACAAAAGGGAGCCAATCATTCTATTCACCCCTCAATAAACCTCCACTTTATTTGCATGGATTTAATGCTTACTAAATGTAGAAGTTTTTTTGTAAGTATTGAATCCGTAGTCCGTTAGGGCGCTAAGGGAAAAATTCGCGAAAAAACTCTGATTCATTGATAAAAAAGTCCGACTCGCAGGAACTGCATCATCTTTGCGCGGTTCCGTTCTTATATCTAGACTCATTTAAAATGATTAAAATAGAAGCTGTTATTATTTTGGGTCCACATTTCTAGAAAGCATGAAGATTAGATAGTTAGCCGTCGAGGTGATAAGTAAAGATGGAGTGGTTGGGATTCGGCTAAAGAAACCTCAATACGATTTTTGTTAAAAAATCTATATTTAGGACGTTTTGGCTACTCATTGGTAGCTTTCGTCAGCAATGAAAGTGCCGGGAGGCAGAGGAGGACCAAAGTTGACAGTTCCATCTTTACTTTCAAGAAAGGTCTTATTTACGATCTTACCTGCATGGGTTCCCGCCCTAGGAAGGACCCCGCTAGGCATTTGAAAAACTATATCTTGGAAATCCATATCTCTAAGATTAAATTGTTTTTCTTATTTTTCTTAACCTGATTTATTATCAAATACATTATCCAAATATAAGCAGTCAAAAAATAACAAGGAATAAAAACAGACAAAAAGAACAGTTCGAATCAGCGAAATCAATTACTTTAAAGTTTTAAGCACTTATTTCTCCGATTGACATCGTCTAATCAAAACTTTCATCAGAACCTTTTTTGTAGAGCATTTAGTAAGCTTTCTAATGGTATTCTTCCGTTTCCCAAGATTCTCAACCTTTTTCGAGATATTAAGGAAAGTATACAAAGTTCCCAAAACTTTTCATGTCTGTTCATAAAATATTTTATTCTAACCCTTCCTTAACTCCAAACGTAACATAACTTTCAACATATTAGTTTTAATGAAAGTAGAACATGCAGATAATGTTTCAACTGAATCCCGTGATTCTAAGTACCCAAACCAAAAACGGTATTCAAAAACTATTGTTCCAATTTTCTCAAAAACGGTTAAAGCTATCGCCTTGAAAATGGTTTCATTCGTTTTCCTAGCCCAAGAAGCCTATGAAAAGAGTACTTACATGCTTATGAACTCAAAAACGTAAGCGTTACGATTTTTTCTGCGCGAATTTCGCCCCAAACGCCATCTTCCAGTGGGCGGATTTTGCTGGTTAACGAACTTGGCCTTTCAAATTGGACGACTGATTTTTGTACCAAATTTCATCAAAATCGGACCATCAGGGAAGCCAAAAATGAGCGAACAGACAAATATATATATATATATATATATATATATATATATATATATATATATAAATAAATATATACATATATATATATATATATATATATATATATATATACAAATTTGAACCACCGTTATTTTCGGTCTCTAGGGGTTCTGAAACGCGAAATTTTCTTGTCGGCACTTCCGGATTGTTTCATTGTATCAACCTTATAAGCGGGGTTCCTCCCTATGGGGGAGGGAGGAACCGCGCTAAAACGGAAGTGCGTTATTGGAAATCCAGAAAGTATCTTTTAATAATGGTTCTAGTGAATTAAATTACTGTGTTTTTAAAGGAAATTTTATGATGGCATAATTCGAATTTAATTATCTCGAACAGTTTTTGAGCAATCCTTTCTTATTCATTAAAAAACATGACTAAATTTAAAAAAAAACAAAACAAAAAAAACAGAAAATTGGACATAGCTTCTTTTCCTTCCGAATCGGACCATACTTCAAATGAACTTTTTTGTTGGAAATTAAGTCTACAATCGCCTCCTAGAGTTTGGCTACTAAGACCTGAATCACCCTGTATATATATATTTGGGCCATTAGCGCCGATATCCATTATGCTGCGAGGAATTTCCTCAACGGCCCCTAAAATAAGAAAAATCCCTCCTGTAGGTGAGACTCGAACCCCCTTCTCCCTCATGAGAATCCAAGGCGGTGCCCACGTTGAGACACATTCAGAGTTGGTATTTACATTTTTACGACATATTACTCGAAATTTTTAAAATCATAGAGAATAAGCAATATGTGGAATCGCTCTAATATGATGCCGCTCGTACTGGTCGGAATTTTTAAAGGCATTCTCTTCCGAAATGTTATCCACTCAATAAGCTAAAGTATACGTAACATTTAATGAAATAACTTATTGAAAATAAATAAGCTTAAAAACAGCTGTTCTAGCTAAAATTGGACAGATCCAGCCATGTTATCCAGAGGTTAAATCCCGAATTTAGTGGCATTAAAGTTTCTATTTAAGAAAGTCCCAATGTAAACAGAATTAAGGCGGGCAATCCAAAGAGGTTAGAAAAATAATTGTTGTGAAAGTTATTGAGGCAAAAATATCAACCAGGCATTGGTTCCACGTAGGGAGTGACGTCATTGTTAAAATTATATCTTCATTAAGGAGATTTTTCCTAGGATAGAAAATCTACCATCAAATAAACACACACACCCACAGGGGCGGGGTTGGCTCAGTGGTAGACCACCACCATCATGTTTTGATGGACCCGAAACTGAATAATGATATTAACTTTTAGTGTCGTCGTTTGAACGTCACATCGGGTCCCAGGCCGATCTAGGCTGACCTAGCCTCATTAGAAACCTGCGAAGGGTGGAATAAGGTAAACGGTTTTTCAAATCGGACGATACTCTAGCACTATCAATTTTCACCCAATCAACTTCAAGATCTAAATGCAGATTTCTAATCATATTTTCTAGTAAAGTACGTTGGGATTTTACCATTCATAGAATTATTACGATTTTCCATTGCCTTTTTCGACGGAACATAGAAAACGAAGAATTGTTAACCATTTTCGAAAACAATATTTCTTAAAAGTCATACGTACCTACTTCACTAGATAACCTTCTTCTTTAAAAATAATTTTAGTTTTTTGTTCTAGATAAAAAATTGCCGCCTGCAGACTATCGCCTGCGAAAAAAGAAGGTTTCCGTTCGTCAGACGAATCGAAAAATATTGATTTATTTGAGAACCATAAATATGAGAAAATGACTTGGATTTTGACCACACAATTTAGTATTACCCTTTAATAACAGAACCCTCCAAAGCGAAAAATCGTAAGAAGCAAACATAATCACACGCACACAAAAAAAGGATTGATGTAGAAGGCCGTGGCTGTAAAGCTGGATTGTTATTTGTTACGTTGGCAATGGTGCAGTGAGTAGATATTAAAATGGCGCCTATGTTGGATCTAATTGCGGCCTATTAATAGAGGTTAGGCTAGTGTTTAATAGCAATCCCATATATCACACTCGGCATTCTTACACTTATTATGCCTGACCCATATCCTCTCATTCTTATGACGTGACACTTCAATCTTTATGCCTTATTCCAATCTCTTTGGGCTATCCTCCATGTCTTCCGAGAAGTGGAGATTGGTCTTCCTTCTTCAGATCGTTATCAGCACTTTCTGATACAATTTAGCCATTGAGGTTGCACTGATAAAAGAGTTTTTTGGAATACGTAATCAAATTTTCTTCACACACACACTTATATATATATATATATATATATATATATATATATATATATATATATATATATATTTATACACATATTTCCTCGAGGCCTATAATTGTTGTCTCCGTGAAGCCATTTCTCCCTCCCTCTGGAAGAATCAAATTCTTGTTCTCTTACCAAATATATATATACATATACATATATATATATATATATATATATATATATATATATATATATTATACATATATATATATATATATATATATATATATATATATATATATATATCTGTAGGGGAAGGTGTTGTACCCCTGACCATATTGTACCTTTGACCACCGAGCCTGTGGCGGCATGTAGCAACACTTGATAAATTTTGGTGTAATTAGTGTTTAGCTCCTTCACTAGAGGGCTTGTGTAACCTACTTTGGATTATTCAAGTCAAAGAGGGTTCTTACAAAAAATACTTATCCATTTTTATCATAAAAATGTAAGTTATTTATTGATGATGTTTTACCTCATAATACGTGTATTATGTCTTTTTACATGGAAAACATTTGACAAAGTAGCTATTTCATTAAGAAATATTGTGTAACTTCTGAAATTGATTTATTTTAACCCTAAAATTTATAGCATGCTTTTTAATTTGCACTATCAGGGTGTTGTACCTCTGACCACGACTAGTTGTTCCTTTGACCGGGTCAAAGGTACAACACACCTGAGTAATTTTTTCATAATTCAACTTTTATGTTCTTCTGCTACAACTTTTTAAAAAATAATTAATATTAGTTGCTTTAATTTTTCAAAGAATTTAAAAAATCATGGGCGTATATAGGTAATAATTTCGGGAAGGGCTGGGAAAATTGTGGGGGGGGGCTGAGATCATTTCCGAGGTATGGAATATGAAACATTTAGAGCTTGGAATAGTTTAGAAACGCTATTACACCTAAAATAAACTATTTTTTATTAACTAAGTGATCTTATTTAATTTATTTTTAAGGTTTTTATGACACTTTTTTACCATCAAATGAAAATTTCGGGAGGGGCTGCAGTCCCCTCAGCCCCCCTCCTTCTATACGCCCATGTAAAAAATAATAAATGAAATAAGTTCAAACTGACTTAATCAATCCTCAGCAGTTCAAACCTATCGCCCCTTATCGTTCCACTTGAAGTTATAAGGCCTCACCGAAAAGCTCCGGCAAGGAATATGTCAAATAGGGGCCGACCTAAAGGAAAACCTCGTGTCCTGAAAATGCTAATTATTGGAGGTGAAAAAAAAAACGATAGCACCACCCTAAACGTAAGACACCACATACAAATAAACCCCTTCCTAAAACAGTGGTAAATAAAAAGAAAATTATTCTAATGAGATTTCAGATTCTGATACTGACCCCGAAATTTCCGAAACGTCGTGAGTTAAGTCGATGACCAGCAACAATTTGAAAAATATGATTTGGAAAAAGGAATTTTTATACTTGTTAAAAATAAAAAGACTATTACATATTTAGTCGCAGAGATCTGTGGTATTATCTGTGGTCTTATACCAATATTTAAGATCCAATATTTGAAAAAAAACAAACTTTAAGTGACAAGTTTACGAGAGAAGATGAAAATTTGTATGGCATTGATGTTGAAGACATTGTGGCTAAACTCCCATACCCTACTATTGCTAGTGCTATTTTTCAGCATATTAAGCATAACAGGGGGTCTCCCGTGGTCTAGTGGCTATCGCGCTGGATTCATAAGCGGGAGATGGTGGGTTCGATTCCCGCCTCCGGCAGGAATTTTCTCATCTCAGGGCCCGCTGGGAAAATTCCTCGCTTCACCCTGGATTTCGGCGCTAATGACCTAGATGTAGATGCGCCGTAAAAAGAAAAAAAAAAAAAAAAAAAAAAAAAAAAAAAAAAAAAAAAAAAAAAAAAAAAAAAAAAATGAAGCATAACATAATATCAATAATGGTTTTTTATTATGCTTACATCCTTGCCCTGTATTTATTAAACTTACAATTAATTACAATATTACTGAATACAATTTTTTTCTGCACTGCTGCGTTGTTTTTACTTGGTCAGAGGTACAACACCCCATGGTCAAAGGTAGAACTACATGTTGTACCTTTGACCACTTTACGATTATTTTTAAAAAAATTAATAAAAAATATTAAGTATAAAGCTCGAACCTTGAAAAAATTAAATATGATAAGTAATAGAATACTAATTACAATTAAATAAAAAAAAAAAAAAAAGAATTTAGCCTTAATATTCAAGCTAAAAAAAATTAAATTTTGCAAAGTGGTCAAAGGTACAACACCTTCCCATATGTATGTATGTATATATATATATATATATATATATATATATATATATATATATATATATATATATATATATATATATATATACTCATCGTGCAGCAAAATTCTTCACATATATTGCCAGGATGAACAATTTCTTGGTACAAAGAATCTGATTCTTAACCATACGACCGCCTGATTACAGGTACCCATTAGTTTAATTTGTTTGTTTTGTTTAACGGCTTATCAACAATTTGGCTATTAACGCCGGGCTATCTACAGGTTGCCTCCCTTTTTAATGCCAACAGCGCGTGTGATACCCATTAATAAATTAATTAAAGGCTGGGTAGGACTAGGGACGGCCTGGGGCCCTGAATCCAACGTACCTCACGAACGAAAAGAGATAAAATTTTATATGATAAAATCTTTGGTGCGCCAGAACTATATATATATATATATATATATATATATATATATATATATATATATATATATATGTACCCGCTAAGACGATAGCGGTGACAATTTAAGTTTTTTCCGGCACGACATTTGGAGTATAGCATTCCCACAACAAACGATTGGACGAATTCGATAACCAACAATATCGGTCCATTAGGATTGGGGGGGGGGGGGGGGTTCTCCATAATGAAATTGTTAATTTGCCCATACCGGCCGTAATTTTTGGTTCCAACTAACGTGACAGATGTTTCATGAATCTGAGCGAACTCGATCCTTTACCGAGACAAAAGAAATAGTGTTTTCCGGTATTCTCAAAAAAAAAAAAACAAAAAAAAAATGAATGATATCGAATTGTAAATGGTTTCATATGATTCCCCACTTCGAGTTGCCTCTAAAATACCCGGAAGCTGTGCCGGTTATTTATTTATTTTTTTATTTTGTTGAGCAAATGCCGACTTAAAAGGAGACTCAAAAACAATCCACCAGTAATTTTGTTAATATCGTGTAGTATTAAAATTGTCCACATCTTTAAATTCCTGAATCCTTGAATATTTTCGAATATAGGAGTTCTATCACTTCTACTATTAGTGGAGCGGACGGTTGCTGGTTCCTCTCTCTTCCTATTTCCGGCAGACTCTTGACCCAGTCTGTCTAAACCAAGATCGATATATCCATGACGGACAGAGAGATTAAACCATTAGCAAGCCTGAGAGGTAGAAGGGCGTCTCCCATTTATACCTCGAGTGACGTCACTCACAATCTACTTATACTAAATAAGAAAGGAATTCACCATGTCTCATACCTTCAGCGAATTCCTAAAAGTTGTACACATAAAGAAATGTACATTTATAGGCTTCTTCAAAGCCTTATCGATCGTAAGTCCCATTAAAAACAAATACCGAGAGGCGTTAAAGCTCTGTGATTAGGGTTGTCAGCAGCTGCGTAACAGCCGAGCCCGCAGGGCCTGCGGTGCGCGGGGGGGGGGGGGGGGGAGGCCCAACCCAAATCATTTATGAAATGTTTTGAATTTTCTGTCAATGTTAAGTTAATGCTACGTAACGTTTACTTTTACGCGATCAGATCGTGTACTTCGTAATGGTGCTGTGACGGGTATGACCTTAAGTGCGGGGAGGGGGCCCTAAAAACAATTTTGCAGGGGGGGGGGGACGTCAAAATCTGTTACGCCACTGGTTAGGGGTTCGACTTCCACTAGAGTTGATGGCATTTCATTCGAAAAAAGTGAGAGTATGACCTTTATCCTTCCGGTTTAGTAGCTTTCAGAGGGAGGAAGGAATCGCGCTAAAATGTTTCGACATGTTATGTGTTTAAAATCATTATAACTATAAGCAATTAATCTGGTAAACATCGAAAATTTTGAAAATCTATAGTCGGTTAACTGAAACAACAAAAAAATCAAAATCCCTTTTAGCGCGTTTCGTTCTTCCCTAAAGATCTGAAATTTCGGAAGTGTGTTTCTTGAGATCATATGGCACATGAGGGAGATAGAATGGTCAATATTATGCTCCGACCACCTGATTTTCCCCACTACAAGTACCTCTTAGGGACTGGTTGAGCATTGGGACGATCAAGGACCCCGACTCCGACCATAGAACGACGACGTTAGAAAATAAAATCTTGCAGAACTCAGATACTCCACAACTTGTCTCGAGTGCTGTACTACAGAGCCCCCCCCCATATATATATATATATATATATACACACCCACACATATATATTTATATATATACACACACACATATATATATATATACAGTGTGATTCAGATCTAAGTAGCTAAACTCAAGGAGGTGACTTTGGAAATTATTTATTTATTTAAATGTTAACCTCCATTATTATTAACTAAGTATTTTGGGACGGGTTATCTATAGGTTACTACCCAGGATAGGGCTGATGCCTTTTCTTTTTTCCAAAGAAAAGCCGCCACCACGTAGTGGGAATCTAACCTACGACCTTTGGCACGGACTCTTAAGCGCTTTACGCCGAAACACTGACGGCCACCGGGTCTCCGGTGATCAAACGATGGTCCAATGACAAAGCAGTCCAGGCAACGAATTCTCAAAAACAGCTATAGATGAAAATTGTTGGTACAGCATTTTTTACTTCATAACTTTCTTTGTACTAGTTAAAAAAAGTCAAAAGTCCCCGCCCGTAGCCTATGAGCCGGGGGGGGGGGGGGTTAGAAGATCCCATTTTTCGGGGTTTCACTTATATCTCGGGAACCCTGCGTCCTAACGACATGACTATTCTATAACAGATGAAAAGTGACTAAATTAGCTACAAGGTCTATACAATCAAATTAGTTTATATCTTTAGTTTTCGAAATATCTACTATTAAAAGGTTGTCATTTTGGGGAAAAACATACTTTTTGCTCTTCTCGATTGGTTTTTTCTTCAACCATGAACTCAAAAAATGAATGCCGGTTATAGGGTTGTATTACAGTCACTTCAATAATACATAAAATAGTAAAGTAATATATATTAATGAAGCGACTGTAATATACGCACACAGATGCCGTATTTTCATTGTTTTTAAAAATAAGATTGGTTAAAATTTATTGTATTGATATATATACTCCGCTCATTTCTTCCTGTCTTTTACTTACTACTTGTACATTTTCTTTACTTATAAGTTGTATATATTTTTTAGCTGAAGAAGGCTGCCATTGTTGCAGTCGAAACGTCCAAAATACAGATTTCTTTTTGAAAGTCTGACGTTTTTCTCCTAGCCGAATCCCAACTATACCTGTCTTCGTTCAGATGGTCTTAGTAATATCATTGCCAATATAATGGACAATATCTTCTTTAATTAAGTGTGAATAACTGGTCAGGGGCCAAAATTATATATTGTGTGCTATTTATACGTCCATTACTCAATATTTTTACATGATGGAGCTCATTTTTTAAACAATACATTCAACTTCCACGATGAACACGTAACTTGTTTTATTATATTATATTATATTCTTGACGGGAATGCAATGCTCTACAATCCTATAAACGGCATTTATTTTTTGATTTAATCGTTAAAGAGATATCCGGTCAAAATGAGCAAAACGTGTGATTTTTCACAAAATGACAGACATTCAGGAGCGGATATTTAAAAAACTAAAGATATCTCGAAAAACTTTATTGAGTTGAACATTTATCATATTCAATCAACTATCATTTGTTATAAAATGTTCGTGTCACTAGGAAGCAGGGTTTCCGAGATATAAGCGAATCCCCGAAAAACGGGACCTTCTACCCCCCCCCCCCCCAAGGCTCAAAAGCTACGGCCGGGGAATTTTGATAAGTTCACCTCCTAACTAGCTCAAACAAAGTATGAAGTCAAAAATTGTGTTCCAAACATTTCCCTCTATAAATCTTCCTTGCCTGGACTGCAGTTGCCAACAAATTTCAGATTTCACGAAGCACACTGAAATTGTTTTAACGTTTGAAAGAAAATACATAAAATATCAAAGTAATATATATTTTTGAAGGGAATGCAATGCTCTACAAACCTATATATGTTGTTTATTTTTTGGGAGCATCGTTGAAAAGTTATCTGCTCAAAATGACAAAACATGTAGGGCAAAAGTGTGTTTTTTTCCCAAAATGACAGACTTACAAGAACGGATATTTCTAAAACTCAAGATATCTTGAAAAACTTGATTGAGTAGGACGTGTAGCAAATTTAATCAGCTTTCATTTGTTATAAAATAGTCATGTCGCTAGGACGCAGGGTTTCCGAGATATAAGTGAAAACCCTTACCTTCTAACCCGGACCTTCTACCCCCCCCCCCCTCCACCCGGCTCAAAAGCTACGACCGGGGACTTTTGATATGTTCACCTCCTAACCATCCCAAACTAAGTTATGGATTCAATCATTTTGTTCCAAAAGTTTCGATCTATAACTGTTCGTTGCCTGCACTGAAGGGAATTGGTATTATTTCCAATTTGTTTTCTAACGTAGACATATTTTATTTGAATAAGAAAGGATCGCTCAAAACTGTTCAGCAATCTCCAACAATGTTCAAGATAATTCAATTCTAGCTATGCTATTATAGAATAGACACAATTTCCTTCAAGAAAACCGTGTTTTAATTCACTAAAACTATTGATAGAAGACACTTTCTGGACGCCCAATAACACACTTCTATTTTTCTCGATGAACCAGAGGTTTCTCGCGATTTTTTTTTTCTCAGCCCCCCCAACGGATTACAGATTCAATTCTTTCAAGAAAACTTTCACATTTAGTAAGCATTAAATCTCTGCAAATGAAGTGGAGGTTTATTGAAGGAAAGGTTAACGGATTGACTCCCTTTTGTCAAAAAATATAGAATGGAGTTTTGTTACTTTCTAATACCTTGTTTGAAGAAATTATGGATTACTTATTTTTTATTGGCCAAAATGTGGGAATCCATTGTCCAGTCCGGAAGCAATAAAAATTAACTGAAAGATATTCCTGGATAAGTTTTTCATTTCAGAGATATGTTACATCTTATGTTTTCCAAATTTTCATTGAATTATCTTTTGCGTGATGTAGGTGGCCCATTTCGCCCTCAGACCCCAGTAAGCACTAGCTGTGCCGTGTGGAAAGTGATTTAGGGCAGCATTTTTTGGATATATCTTTTGGTTTATTTTGGATTATAAATAGAGTCGTTCGGGCATTTAAAAAAAATAAATCTACTTTACCGTATTGCTTCTCTATACATGATATTAGAGGTATAGCCATCGGGGATCAAGCATACAGGCTGCTAGGATTGCTAACACGTGACAGAGCCACTAAGCTGACACCTGGTGATTTTTAAACCCTGGTGTGTTACAACTATTTTTCTCGACAACATAATTCAGAGCGGAGAATATAGACTATCACCACTATGTACGAATAACCAGAAATTTGATGCATTTTTAAGCAAACTTTAATCAACTCATCAGAACAGCCCACAAATGTATTATGTTAAAAAATTTGTATTATTTTTGTTTATTTACTTTTTCTTCTTTTCTTTAATTTTAGTTCATTTGTTATTATTTTAATTTCAGTATTCATATTAATTCTAAAAGGAGTCATTATTTTATGTAATTATCAAAATACTTAAAAGTATCCAGGAAGGATGGCATACGTAGTTAAAAAAACTCCCACGCTGGAGGGATACTCCAACATGGAAAACATGGGAAAAAAAACTTATTTTTCTCTGTTGGTTCGTTGAAATACAACAAAAATTGTGGATGGTATGGGCAAATAACTACTCCTCCTAGTGGTAGAAGCAAGAACCAACGCCCGTGCCGCTTAATTCATTCGAACTCCAACTTCTAATGAACAGATTTGTTTATTTTTGAAAAACATCTTTCTCTTTAGATATCCACGACGTATACCGTATTTCGCTACAATATGCGACAAAGAACGGCCGCTATGAGAAAATTAGTAGTTTGCTTCCGGATTAAAACCCCCTTCTAATGAACCGATTTAGTTTATTTTTACATATTTTTCTCTGTAGATAATCACAACGTATGCCGAGTTTCGTTAATATATAACAAAAATTATGGCTGGTAGTGGCAAATTGGGTCCAGAGTAAAACCCGTCCTAATGAACCGATTTAGTTTAATTTTACAACACATTTTTCTATTAAATTGACCACATCGAATACCGAGTTCCATTGAAATAAAACAAAAATTGCGGCCGGTATGGGGTTCGGAGTAAACCCCCCCTCCACATGGACCGATTTATCTGGTTAACCGTACTTGTTCAATCGTTTGCTAGGCGAATACTACATACCAATTTTTGTGATAAAAAAACAAAACGATGGTTTGTATCGTGTTAACGATAGTTCATCAAATGTTCGACGAGATTCTTTACATTGGCATAATTTTTACATAAATGGCAACTGATCTATGGGCACTGAAACGAGAAATTTTCTAGTGAGCACTTCCGAATTGCATCATGCGGTCAACCTCATAAGCACGTATCCTCTCTATGGAGGGAGGGAGGAACCACACTAAAAGGACGTTCAAAGAAATATATGGATCAAATAAAAACTTCACTCAATACTAAGATACATCTTTATTGTAATTAAACACTGTCACTATTTTTCTAATATCCATTTCAAAACAATACTGTAGAATAAGATTTACAAAAGAATTATTATTTCCTTAACTTATGCTACATTCATGTATACACATATACTTCCTCATAAAATTACATATACGTACAACATGGTATGCTCTGAGTAACGTATTACTCACAGCTCTCAAAATAATTAATACATAAAGTAGAAATACATTCTCAATCACAATTCTTAATTTTTTACAAAAGTTTATTTTTTTTAAAACCTCAATCTTCAGTAATAAAAATCGTAAAATAATCTCAGAGAATATCTTGCACGATCTTTTTTATTAAAAGAAACAGCAGAAGAAAATATCTGTGGGACCTGAGAAGAGTATTTTCAAGTTAATTATTCTAAAAGCCGAAACAAAATAAAAAAAATCAATGAGATTCAGGTTCTTTTTGCAAGTCACATATCTTTCAAAATTACAGTTTTAAAAAATTGAAAAATGCAAAAAATTATTAAAAAATTAAAATTGAAAGTGTTTAGCGGTAAAAAAGAGAAAAAAAAAATTGTGGCATGAAATGTAAGCCTTAGTTGGTATAAAGCAGCAGAAACAGAAAACATTGAGCTAAGATCTTGAAGACACCTAACATAATATATTAACATTTTCCTCAGAGACTACACTATCATTGTCTCTCCTTATGCTCTGAGTAAATCCATAATTAAATAAATTGAGATAAATAAAACAATCAACAAAGTAAAAATTATAGCACTTTTAAAAATTATATTTTAAGATGTCTGAATGTTATTATAATCTTGAAAGTCATTAGTTTAGCTTTTAGAGTAATTAATTTTCTGCAAATAAATCGTTTTTATTAAACTAAAACATGCATTTTTTTAAAACTGTTTTTATTTTCTATACTCGGTTGTTTTTGGCCAATTTGAAAAAATAATCTCAATGAACGATTGAAGCGCCAAGCTCATTAAGATCAATAAAAAAACAAAAAGCAGGTTTCACAGATATTTTCTGGGCTTGGAATAAAAGGTAAGGGAAGACGATAGATTGAGGTTCTCAACTTTTTTTTTATGTTACAATTTTTTGTGATACTGTATTATTTGGTAAATAAGTGTCGGAAAGAATGTACAACGTCTTGCCTTCGAGCTGACCGCGATTCAACGCATTCTATACATGTGATCTTCGTGGAGTTCGCAAAGTTCTCCTTCGAAGTCTACGGAGATCTTGAAGTCCAAGTCGCGGTTATTCCTTGCGTTTGGCTTGAGAGTGAATGTTCCTGTAATAACATCGTTCCGTTTCGCAGTGATGTAACCTGAAAATAAGAAATTTTTTTTTTTTTTTTTTTTTTTTTTTTTTATTAACTTATTTATTTGAAATCTGTACAAATTATTATATGTACAATTATCAAGTTTGTTGATACAGATACATAATGTAATGAATTGAACAAAACGGTTAAAGTAAAAAAAAAAAAAAAATAAAAACCATACAAATTTGGAAGGAGCCAACCATTGTTGGCACTTCCGTGGCTGTCTAAATATCTATTTCAATCATCATGATACGGTTAGGTGAGTAAATTGTCTCGTGGCCACTGTCTCTTGAGCCGCCTGGGAGGATTGTCTGGTTGGGATCGGGACGATAAAGATAGACCTTCAGGATTAGGATGGTAGGACAATTTGGAGTGGAACATTTGGAAACGGGTTTTAGCAAGGTCAAGGACAAATGGAATGTTAAGGTCATTGTGAAGGGTTTTGTTTGAGACGTAGAAAGGGGCATTTACAATTTTACAGAGTACTTTTGACTGGAATGCCTGTATTCTGTTGATGTTGGATGGTTTTGCAGATCCCCAGAGTTCAAGTCCGTATGTCCATATTGGTCGAATGATTGTTTTGTATATCGTTAATTTGTTCTGTATTGATAATTTAGATGAGGGTCCAAGTAGCCGTCTAAGTAGTCCGTATCTTTTGTTCAGTTCTTGTCTTTTCAGTCTCGTGTGAGGGTTCCATGTCAGTCGGCTGTCAAGGTATAATCCTAGATATCGAACCTCGTTGGATACTGGTAGTGGAGTGTTATTGAGATGTACAGAAGGGCATGATCTCCGGTTGAGAGTGAATGTAACCTGCTTACATTTTTCCGGGTTGATTTTTACTCTCCACATTTCGCACCAATGTTGAATAGCGGTAAGATGTTCCTGCAGGTGTTGGGATGCTACTGAGGGATCGGGGGAAGTTGATAGGATGGCAGTATCATCTGCGTAGGTTGTTAGAAGGGTTTGGGGGTGTGTGGGAATATCCGCAGTGTAAAGAATGAAAAGGAGAGGACCAATAATACTTCCTTGAGGGACTCCGGCATTTATGGGGCAGGTCGGGGAAAGAGTTGTGCCTTGCTTGACTTGGAAGGATCTGTTTGACAGGTAGGATTTGAGGATAAGGAAGTAGGTGTGTGGAAGTATTTGCTTTACTTTGTAAAGTAATCCCGGGTGCCAAACCCGATCGAATGCTTGAGCAATGTCGAGAAAGGCACTCGTGGAAAAACTCTTACGTTCAAGCGAGGAGGAAATAGCGTCTACAACTCGTAAGCACTGTTGTATAGTGGAATGATGGGAGCGGAAACCGAACTGATGGTTGGGAATTTTCTTTGAGGATTCTATGATAGGGAGGATTCTTTTATAAAGGAGTTTTTCGAATATTTTAGACATTAATGGGAGAAGGCTGATAGGTCGATAGGAAGATGGGCAATCAGGAGGTTTATAGGGTTTGGGAAAAACAATAACAACGAGAGTTTCCAGGGATTGGGAAAATGGGTTGTTCTTAGGATTGAGTTAAACAGATATGTGAGGAATGTGATGGCCTTCTGGGGGAGTTTTTTGAGAATCGTGGAGGTGATAAGGTCATAACCAGGAGATTTCTTAGGGAGGTGTTTGATGATGTGTTTTACTTCTGACGGAAGAAAAGCTTTGGGAGGGAGGGACAAAGGTAGAGGAGAATTCAGGTAATCTTCGATGTTTTCGTCGTGGGAGGGGCTGGTTTGAGGATTAGGGGAAAATACTGTAGTTAGGTGTGTGGAGAGAAGGAGCGCCTTTTCTTCATCACTTCTGGCCCAGGTCCCATCTCTGCATTTGAGAGGGGAAGGGATTGGGTGGAACTTTAGGATTCTACGAGTGACTGTCCACAGAGAACAGTCTTCCGTGGAGAGGGATGAAAGGTACTCGTTGAAGGATTCTGAACGGAATTGGGATAGGGAAGATTTCAGCTGTCGTGTCAGTCTGTTGTATGCGTTTCTGTCCGAGGGATAACGGGATCTTTGCCATAGAGCTCTGGCCCGACGCTTGGCTGCAAGAAGTTCTTGGATGTGGGCTGGGAGTTGCAGTTTGGGCGGAGGAGGCAAACTTGTCCTTGGTCGGCATGAATTGCGGGCACAGTCCTGAATAGCTCTAGTAAATTTTTTCAGTGGCTTTGTCTAAGTCTGTAGGGGTTTTTAAGGAAACAGTCAGGTCTATGGAACGTTCTAAGTTAAGCTGAAATGTTTGCCAGGTGATAGGACCGGGTGTAAGGGTTGGTTGTAAAAAACGGGGTACAGGGGAGGAGAACATGGTTAGGAGAACCGCAGAATGGTCCGCGGATAGGTCGAGGAGCGATTCAATAGAAGTCGCTATACCTCCCAAGCCAGAAAGAAATATTTAAAATTGTTATAAGTATTGGATACATTTTATTCATGTCTCAAATGAATTAATAAATAAGGACCAATTTCATCATTTGAAACGCAAATTTCACAGTGAACTTTAGTGCTTAATACCTTTTTTCCTAGTTGAAGACATTTTTTTAACTGATTCATCTTTAGCGCATCAAAATACAAAATTAAAAAAAAAAAAAAAATCGATGAGGAGGCCCCTAAACTTCACAATTACTATTCACTATGTGATGCATCAATTAATAAAACTGTATAAAATGTAAATCTTTTCGTCTCTGCCATGTCAAACTATCGAATATGCAGAATCTCGTTTTTCAGATTCGAGATTTTGCTCTTAGATTGTGGACGATACGGCTTGTCGAAAATTTTCACAACTCTAAAAGCTTTAGTATAGCCACTAATGCATTAAATAAAGTATCGAATGAGACAATTTTTCAATATATTACTTCGTCAATGGATAGAATGTCCGCTCTCTAGTTTGCTCCAATTTGCATATTCTATAGTTTGACATGGTAGAGACGATATGTTAAACAGGGTAGATAAATTAATTTTAAATAAACGATTATACTAAAATTTTAGAATGACTATGAAATTAGCAGCCTCAAAAATATTGAACAATGGCAACAGAATTAAAAATTTCAAAAAATATGACTAACTAAATATTTATTGTCAATATTCATAATTTAGCAAATTAAAGTATACAGAATTCCAATATTTAAGTCTGCTTATATGTAAATAATGAATAATTGATGGATAATAGAGGAAGGGGGTGGGAGAGGCAGATAGAATTACATCGCCGCACGAAAATAGCAACAATTACAAATGCAGGGTCTCCCCGTGGTCCAGTGGGTACTGGACCACGGGAAGACCCTGCTTTAGAATCTCATGTGGGAGATGGTAGGTTCGAGTCGTACTAGTGGCAGGAATTTTCTCATCTCATGACTTGTTGAGAAAATTCCTGTCTGCACCATGGATGTTGGCGCTAATGGCCGAGATGTTGATGTGCATTAAAAAAAAATTATTTACATAATTTCTTAATTCATGACTATTTGTGGGCTATTTTAAATTTTGTGACAATTTATATATATATATATATATATATATATATATATATATATAAAATTATATTATTTTTATATATGAATAAAGATGAATAAGTTACCTTCTAAGTAGAAGACTGTTTGTTTCCAGTGAGTGTACGGACTTTCAGGGCTTGTTGTGAACCAAACTCGTTTGTGGCATTTGGTGAATTCAATTGTGAAATATGTTACTAAAGCCTGCAAACACAGAAATATTATTACTTAATGTATACATTTCAAAAGCTCCCCTTGAAGAAAAAGTTTTATACGAATACACCTCTTATCTGTAAGTTAATAAGAATACAGACTCAAGAAGTTTGCTTAAGTTAGTTTAAATGGCAGCACCAGGGAAAGCAAAAAGCTTTGTAAAAAAAAAAAGAAAAAAAAAAGCTGGATGCTAAACCATATATGGGGACCACTCCAGTCATGTTTCTTTTTAAACATTTCAAATTTATTTAAAAATTAGATGAGATAGAAAAAAACTGATTGCAGATTCTTTTTCACATTAAAAATTCTTCAAGGTAAAGCTATATTAATTTTTGAGACGGCTTTACAAGAGGTAACATTGCATTGCAAATTTATAACGATTTTCTGACAAGTTATTTCCTTTGAAGTTGTATATCTCGTGATACGTTTAACACATTTTTATGAGTGTAGAGTTGTTTTAAAGAGAATTTAATACCCTACAATTTCCATTTTTTAATTAGGTAAATAGGGACTTTGTTTTTAATCAAAATTTTAAGAAAAACTATGTTTTTAGTTTTTCTAAGAATTGGAGAAAAACGGGTGGCACTTCAAGAAAGTGGGCATCAAGATCTAAAAGAAATGCTATATAGATCTCTAGGACAAAATAATAAAAAAATGTTCAAATTTGTAGACCAGTGTTCATAAAAATATTTTTTGAAGAAAATTCGCTAAGCTTTTGAATGGTTGATTCTAATTTCTGCAACTGTCAACAACTTTTAAATAAATGGAAGATTTTGCTGTGTCTAGGAGAAAGAATTCATATAATCCTAATACTCAATATCATCCCCTAATTAACAGTGTGTTTGTGAGGCGAAGAATTTCAGAACATACTTCAACAAGTATTTAACTGTGTTACAACAAATACTTGCCCCACATGTGTTTTTTCATTGGTGAAATACGGGACACGCAAGGCTAGTAAAAATTCAACTAATGTAAAATTACTTTTACATTACAAAAAGAAGTATATTATTGTAATTTAAAGTACAAAAGAGAGTTTATTGTGCAATTCCACAGCCAGCGAGTTAACAAAATATTTTATAAAATCTATTTATTTAACGGAGAGGTATTATAAAAGAATTCCAATGGTTAGTACAAACCTGTACATAATCGTTCCTAGAAACTTGAAGTGTGAAGGAGGATGTGAAATCTAAGTCATCTTTAGTGACGGTATAGAGATCCACTTCTTTCAAGAGAGCACTATTTGTAACAACCTGTTTTGGATCTACAACGTCCACTAGAGGTTCTGTAATTGCAACCGACCTGAAACAAAACTATAATCATTAACATCAAATCATAGAATTTAAAAAAGTCAACCAAATTTTTCTTCTACATAATATATAGTAATTTATTTATATCATATAAATTTCTAGATTATTAACCCTTCCCTTACTATAGACTTCTGTAGAAGTCGAGAGCTGCCGTGCCCCTGGAACGAAGGACTTCTACAGCAGTCAGACCCTCCTCTCTCGTTTATCGGCTCCCTACAGCTGATTTTTCCAGGATGTCGACCTTGAGGCTATTAATCAAGGACGGAGGGAAGCTTTAGCTATTTCAATCACCACTAGTTGTAGGGAGAATTAACTATTTGTGTTGAGAGAGCTATGGATTATGGATACATGGGTCGGGCTCGTCAAAATTAACACCGCCAGTGTTAGATCCAACTCGAAAAGGAGGATGGATTTTTCTTTGTTATAATAAAAAATAAGCTATTTATTTAAGCTTCATTGATTAGTACCTATATCATAAAAAAATAATATTTTATGTACTAACTCTATTAAAAAAATGTATTGGAGCATCTATTTATATAATTCAACCTAAATATTTAGAGCTAATAGAAAAAGTGAATATTCTCACACACGTATGAGGAGGCCGAGACTAGGTTCGTAACTAGGGCCGGCCTGGTAGAGAGATTGCCGTACTACACGGTCGGCCAGCCCGCACTACCTGTGGTAAGCTAAGGGTTAACATCATCAAGCCATCTACAGGATGCCAAGGGATGGAAGGTATTTCTACAGGAGTAAGGTATTTAGATGATGGGGGAATTTCAGCTATTAGGAAATTTTTTAGCTGATGGAAGGCAATTCAGGTGTTAGGAGGTATTTCAGCTGATGAGAGGCAATTCGGGTGTTAGAAGGTATTTCAGCTGATGGGACGCATTTCAGATGTTAGGAATTTTTCAGCAGATGGGAAGAATTTCAAGAGATGGGAGGTATTTCAGCTGATGGGAGGGACATTTTAGCTGTAGGGAAATTTTTCAGCTGGTTGGAGGTATTTCAGCTGATCGGACACTGTTCAACTGATTGGAGGCATTTCAGCCCCCAAAATCTTTCGAGTATATCGCACTAGTATTACAGAGCGCCCCAATATCCAGAATCATTATACTTAGATTACCTATAGTATGATGGGAACCGTGGTATAATAAACTACACAAAATTATATAGTCACGTTAATTTTGATGATACATTATTTAAGGCAATAAAAGATCTAATTATCTGCCGTAACAAAGCACGGGTATTCAGCTAGTAGATAAATAAGAGTGAAAATGACTAATACCTAATCGAGCTCATATTGAAGCCGTAGACATTGTCCCACCAGTTTATCTTCTCGTCTTTGTACTGCCTATCTTCTATTGCTGTTATGAAGAGAGAAGCTCTGTCTGGGAACAGCAGTCCACCTGAAACAGAATATTCCCATTCAGTATTCTGCAGTAAATCAATACAACAATAACTATTCATTACATAAATTCATTTTTCATCAATAGAAGAAGAAATTCTTTATTACAAAAATAAATAAAGTATGCTGCCCAAATATTTTCGGGTTCTATAAACATAGCATACTTATCAGTTTTTCAAAAATTCATTTCAGTTGGTTAAAAAGATTTTAGAATTAATTTTGATAATATTTGAACAAATTTGGTGAAATTATTTTCGAAAGGTTGATAAGCAGCTGGTTATCTCCTGTATATGTGACTTTGTAGTATTCCCAGGGAATCTATCAGAATCGATTGTGTGAGGATAGCTAGTTCGTTGGGTATTGAACTATCTTATATGAAGCAGCCTGTGTTTTAGCAAAAATCACACTAATTTCACTACATTCCAAAGTATACACAAATGAACGTAAATTTACAAAATTACAACTTGATACAATTACGCAAAAACAGAAGATATAAAACTTCCCACACACAACTTGAACTGGACAGACAGGTCCTGCAAAATTCCCAAATATAAAGGGCTAAACAAAAGATACGGCTACCAAATATACAAGGACAACAGCAAAAAAGACAACTCAGTAGGATGGTCTAAGATCCCAGTATACAACGACCTTCGTCGAGCTGGTTAATGGATAAAAATTATTTTATACTAAATTAATTATCTCAATAAAGATATTGCAAATGGGTTGTCTAAAAAAAGCAGTCCAGAATAAGATGAATTACCAATTTAAATTTTTTTTTTTTTAAATTGCATCGGTTTGGTTAATAGACAACTTCCATACCAATCGAAAGTATGAAGCCTATAGAATATGCAAACGTTAGGTTGACTATTTTTTCCTGCCACAGCTCTTGAGTAGGCGGGTGTAAACAGGTAACTCGAAACTAGTAACTTGCATCGGTCTGCTTAATGAATTAAAGTTAAGTTAAAATAAAGATCATTTCATTACGAGCACAGTAGTATAGGGTTGTCTGCGAAAAATCAATCCTGACTTCCGGTTGTAGAGCTTTAAAAAGTAAAATATTGCTCCGAGTGAATACGTGCGACAGGGAGCCCAGCGAGGTAATAGTCATAGTAGGTGTCCCGCATTGAGATGTCATAACTTTAGGGGTTTATTCTGCACCTCATTTGTAGTTCAATGATGCAAAAATGAGCGTTCTATCTGAATATGTAGCAGAGCTACTCAAACTTTTGTCTATTTTAAAAACTACTCTTTTTTTTTTTTTTTAAAGAAAAACTATTTTTTCGGGATTTCTAATCAATGTATTGTAAATAACGACCACATTTTTAGAATCAGGTCCAAATAAAACACAACTTTATACTTTAGCCCTTTAAAGGCTGAAGAATGTTGTGGTGCTCTATGTGCACTGTGTGGCTGTCCTTGTATTGTTCGGGCTTCTCTTCTCTGCCAGGCAGATGTAAGTCGGGTGATATTACGCCGTAATTTACTTTTCCCATTTGGCTCTGCTTACAGTTTGACTACTACCATTTCCAAAGATATTGTACGACTTTAAGATATCTTATTTACCTTAATCAAAAATATCTACCGAGAAAAAATAAAAAAAAATTCAGTGAGGTGTCTCTCAAAACAGCCCAAATAAGTACAAGGGAGCATAACACTTTTTGCACATGTACCTTGTCTCCTTTCGTACTTTTATTTCGACAGACAATACAAACCATTTTTTCCCCCATGTAGACGGATTCGATCCAATGCAGTGCCCTACTTGTCCATTTTTCTGTTGGAAAAAAGCGGACATGCTCAATAGAAAGAATTGAGAAAAAAAAAAAAAAAAAAAAAAAAATGCTGACAAAGAAAACAAGGTTTTGATCTATATATAGATTTTAAAAAGGACACATTGCCTTGCACAATTTATTTTTTATATAGTTCCATGGCATCCCAATTTTAAAAATTGTATCCTGGGTTATCTATTAATCACCAGAGAAATGCAGCATTTGGAAGTACAACAGAAAACCATCTGGACATTATATTACATATCTCTTGATATTATTTCCTTTTTTAAAAAACAAATTTTACTTTAATAAGAATATTTTCTAAATTATACCTGGCTTCAGCCATTTGTCTCTGGCAAAGAGCACAGTATCGAGCATGGACTCGTAGAACAGGCAGTATCTGAAAAATAAAATACATTATAACATAATACATAAAGAAATATAAGCAGTCAGGGAATAGTTGGGATATGGCTGGGAAAACATCAAAACTATTTTAGTAAAAATCAATATTAAGGACGTTTTGGCTACTCTTGGTAGTAAAGACAAAACACGAATGCGGAATTAATAAACAGAATTAAACCAATAAAGAAATGTAGTAGATCTAAAGATACAAATCTGTAGGTACAGTCTTTTGTATTCTTTTTAACTAAGACCTAAAAACGTCAGGAAAGAGTTAATATTGTTGTTACGAATGCATAGTATTGAATGTGAAAAAAACATTTTTCACTTTCAATCTATATTGATGTGGCTGTTGGACGGCAAACTCACTCAGTGAAAGGGGAAAGTAACGACTGTCAAAAGGTCCAATCTGCCGACTATTTGACTGACCAAAAGCAAAGTAATGAATAAAAGTTTTTTCACTCTGGAAAGTGGTGATTTTCACATTCGATACTTTGCATTTGTATCGAAGATATGGTTGTATGGACTTACAAATAGTTTTTCAAACAACAAAGCTCACCATAGAGCCTGATGATAGAATTGAAACTAAAATCATACATACCCCATCCATTCTGAAATGATGACATCCACCTTCTCAATGCCATCGGGTAGAGTGACCTCTTCGACTTTCCCTTTAACTATAGTGATAATGTGAGATAGATCGTTGTCTGCTACAATCCTTCTGGCGTATTCAACAATGTTCGAGCATTCTATCCCGATCACCTTCTTGGCTCCAGCTTTAGCAGCGAACATCGAAAGGATCCCGGTACCACAGCCAATATCAAGGACTACACGATCCTGAAAAATCCATTTACTTAAGTTAACTGCAGTTTATTACCTGAGTTTATTTTTAAAATTAAAACAATAGGCTAATGGGGGGGGGGTCTCCCGTGGTCTAGTGGCTAGCGCGCTAGATTCATAAGTGGGAGATGGTGGGTTCGATCCCCACCGGCGGCAGGTATTTTCTCATCCCATGGCTCGCTGAGAAAATTCCTGGCTGCACCCTGGATCTCGGTGCTAATGGCCAAGAATTATGTCGATGCACCGTAAAAAAAAAAAAAAATAAAATAAAAAAAAAATAGGCTAATGGCCGAGATTTGTCAATGTGCCGTTAAAAAAAATAGGTTGTCAACTAATTAAGGTTTATTATGGGAAATATACGATCTTTCAGTTAGTACAATAATTCCATGTTTGGAGTACTGAACCATCAGCTCCAAAACACTGATCCCAGTGTATGTCTTTGCCATTCTTAAATTGTCTCATTAACCCTTTAATGAACAAAATTCCCTGTTGGTTCTAAAATGTTTATATTGCCCGATTTCCTACAATAGGAGGCCTACTTAAATAAATAAATAACAGTTTGAACAGTATAAAAAAAAAAAAAGAAGAAAATTGTGCTTCTGGTTTTCATTGCATACCGATATAGCGGCTTATGTTCTTTGAGGGATATGCAGGAGTAGGCAACCCGCAATACATTTAGATACGTCAAAACTCTAAATGGGTCATAGATTTCCGAATCCGATAAACTTTCATGAAAGTACATTCATACAAAATATAACTATTCATGATAGCTTTCTCTGTGAAATGATAGAACAATTTCATCCACCATTTAAGGCTTTTCCATGAAATTGTGTATGAGGCAATAAATAGATCAAATAGATCCACTCCACCCATATGGTCGTTATAATCTATAATGGCTTCTGGAATTTAGGTAATGTCTGTTATACCATCAAAACCAGTTCTCACTCTTATTTCCGAATAAAAATAGTATATCAGAAAAGTAGTAAAGATGGAAAGAACACAGTAGAATAAAAATAACTCTTAAATATAAATAATTCAAGTATTTAAGGAATTTTTCAACTGTTAATAAAGCAAAACTACAAAAAATATAAGAATTATCCACCATAAAAACGTTTACAATGAAAGACGCAGGTTATTTCCATCACAATTTATGAGAAATATGCTAATAACAAGTATGTGACAAGTACTTTAAGGCATTGACCACTCAAAATATATTTTGTAATACATAAAGGATTAGAAACATATCTTACTAGGAGTAGAAGTCTTGAAGATCAGTCTGTAAACAAAGTAATGCATGAAGAGTAGGAGGCAGAAGGGTGTAGAGTAGGGTACCTGGGATGAACATAGACCGCTCTAGCGGCGACCTTTTCCTTTTTCTTCCTGGCATCCAGCGAGAATGTTTAAAACTATTCTGGTGATGCTGGAGCTAATTTGAAAATTTCCAAACTAAAAGCCGCTAAATCGGAGATTGATCGCTAAAGACTTAAACAAGTTCTCATCAGAACGAAATAAATATGAACGAGAAGAGAAGAGGGTACAGTGCCTTGAATGAGCTTTTATCTCACACTGATGTTTTCTTTCAATGACTGGATCAGTGGAGTTAATTGCCGAATGTACACACCCGAATGGATTGTCTGCTTGTGCAGGTACACTGTTGTATTCCCCTAAACTTGTTACAGATGTTAGACATTTATCTGATCTAAAATATTTAAATTTTAGTTGCGTTTGGAAAAGAAAGTATTAGAAAAAAAAAAGATAATTAGAGATGAAACATTTTGAGATGGAAAAAAAAAAATTGACACGAGGCAGATAAAGGTTAGAATCGATTATGTTATGAATGAGGGTTATTTACATGGCGGGATTTAGCTAAACTGCTACACATGTAGGAATTAATCAATATTTAAAAATTGCTGGGGTACGTGACACCCCAGTGGGTCGTTCTAGGGTTAAGAGAAAATTTCACTAAGTAAACAAAGAGATTCTCTCTAAAAAGCGGTAGTTATGAACGACATGAAGTAAATACGAAAGTATTGACAATACAAACCTTGAATAGATGCCTATTGTGATACATGGAGTTACGATATGTCAACGTCCTAACTTCATCCTTCAGCATCTCCTCATGGATCCCGAAATGGGCGTAGGAATCAAAATAATAATCCCGAGAAGTCATCTCATCGGCATTCACTTCTTCAGCATTAGTTTCCGAGCTAGGCGAGCTCTCGACTGAGCCGTTCTCTGTCAGCTCCATCTTTCCATCGGGAACTAGACACAAAAAAACAAAAACATCATAATATGAAAATTCATAAAATGAAATTTAAACATGAACTGAATTTTAAAACATTTCTTTACAGGGTGTCCCGAATTTAAATGGCAAAACTTGAGGAGCGTGTAGGGAACTAAAAAACTAAGACAAAAAGTCCTTTATGATGATTAGGTAGTTAGCCGTCGAGGTGATAAGTAAAGATGAAATGGTTGGGATTCGGCTAAATAAACCTCAATATGATTTTGTTTTAAAAAATCTATATTTCGGACGTTTCGGCTACTCATTGGTAGCCTTCGTCAGCTAAAATGACAAAAAAAGAAATTAATACAGAAACAAAAAAAAAAGTTTATAATTGTGATAGGTAACAGAACTATAAATACAATTAACTTATAAAAGAACATATCGTCTTAAATTCTTAGAATGAAAAAGTAAATAGGTACAATAATTGATTTTAATAGTAATTAGTAACATTAATTGATTTTACAAAGAAATAAGATACTACATACAAATGGAAATGCCGAGCGGCAGAGGAAGACCAAGGTTGGCAATTAAGTAACCATTGTGAAAGTGTCTAAGGAAAAAGGAATCTACTGGGGTATATGTAGTTGAAAACAGCAGGTGGTGAGTGAATGTCATTTATGGTTTCTCCTATGTATACACCATTACAGGAAAGGGTTTGGCAAGGGACCTGGTAAACACAACGGGTGGTTTGTTCAAAAGGGATGGGATCTTTGAGTTTGGTATAGAGGGTTTTGAGTTTGTTGGTAGTTTTCAAACCAATATTTAGGGAAGGGTAGGATTTTTTTATTGTCTTTGTAAGTTTATCAGTCAGTCCAGGTGTAAATGGTAGAGATCAGAACATTTGGGAACTGGGAGTTAGGGAAGAATTGGGAGAGACAGTGTTGGAAGGTTGGGATTTTACTTTTTTAACAAGGGATTTTATGAGGTTGGGGGGTCCTTTAGAGATTTGCTCGTTTTGGAGAAAATCGCAATAAAAGAAACAAAACAAGATTTCATTTTTGTACTGATTTATTTATATTTTTAATGGAAATAAGTTGTCATTGCGAATGTTTCAAGAAACCAATTACTAAAATTCAATCTCTTGACATATTCTTGAAATAATAAATCCTTCCCTTTTTGAAATTGGAACGGGTAGCGATTATCACCTGTCAAAGTTCGGCATATTGCCTACATATAGGCGATATTCTTAATGCACCTTTTGCTCTTCGGATGCTAGATAGTGAGATCTGTACACACTTGATGTTATACTTTACATTCTTTCATTTATTTACACATTTGCTTTCTTCTATGATTTCATAAATCAGTTTACAGTTGGTTATTCAGATATTTTGGTGTGAATAGCATCAGCCACATTGCCGTGCACATTATGCCGCGTAACATTAAATACGCTGATATAGTATTCGTTTATAGGTTCTGCAATGGAAATACTTTAGAAGCGATGCAAGAGTAACCGCCCATTTCCTAATAAAAGAGTGTCTAATCGACTAGCCTTTTTGTTAAAGTTCAATAGATTACGAGATTGGATCACTTTTACTTTGTAATGAAGGTGACCAATTGCAGGTTACACCAAGAGAGCAATTAGAAGACCGAATCATAGATGCAGAGCACCAAATATCATCAGAACAATCAACAACAAGAAAGGGAGCAACATCTACATTAAATAGATGATAAAATAAGTAAAGATGGAATGGTTGGGATTCGGCTAAATAAAACCTCAATATGATTTTTGTTTAAAAAAAAATCTATATTTTGGACGTTTCGGCTACTCATTGGTAGCCTTCGTCAGCTAAAATGACAAAAAAAAACAAACCAAAAAACAGAAATTAATACAGAAACAAAAAAAAGTTTATAATTGTGATAAGTAACAGAACTATAAGTACAATTAACTTATTATAAAAGAACAATTTTGTCTTAAATTCTTAGAATGAGTAGAATGAAAATCAAAATTTAAGACGAAATTGTTCTTTTATAATAAGTTAATTGTATTTATAGTTCTGTTACTTATCACAATTATAACCTTTTTTTTTGTTTCTGTATTAATTTCTGTTTTTTTTGTCAACAAAAATTAAACTACAGAAAGAAGTTGATTACAACACCAAGTAAACAAAAATGACATAGCTAAACGGTTGAAATTACCTTTGTCAACACTCGCGACTATTATCGGTAAGAGGACCGAAATCGAGGAGAATTTTGTGATGTGAAACTTAAAAATATAATAATGTACAGCGTTATCTAACAACAAAATATGAACAAATAATAAAATTGTGACTTTTAAAATAACATAAATGCTTCGTAAATTATGAAGAATTTATCTTGTTTTTAAATAGCCACAAAAACTAGTACTATTCAGTTATATAAAATTTTCTCTTATACGAAACATTTTCCGTTTCCCCTCACATTCGTATAAGTGATACTCTACTGTATTAGGAGTCATTGGAGAGGTTTGATATTTTGTGAAAAATATAAAATAAAATATCGAAGAGAAAATAGATTTAAGGCGCTACAACAGGAAACTGACAGTATCATAAGCGATCTTTTCAACGTTCGCTCTTGGAAACACTATAATACTGTTTCACATTTTTTTACCTTATTTGATTAAAATACTCATTTTACTATTAAATGCAATTTAAAAAAATAACCAATTAATATATTAGTTAAACTAAGACAAAACCCCGTTGCAAAGAACAAAACTAACAATTTTGAAGTTTTAAGCACTTATTTCTCGGATTGACATCGCCCCATCAAAAATTACATCTGAACCTATTATGTAGGGAATTTAATAAGCTTTCAAATGGTCACGGTCCACTTACCACGATTTCCCAACCGTTATCGAGATATTTTAGAAAATTTACTAAGATCCGAAAACTTTTCATGTCCATTATTAATCTTTTTTTTTCTAATACTTCTTTACCAGTAAACGCAACCAAAATTTAAGTATGTTAGATTAGACGAATGTCGAACATTTGAAACAAGTTTGAACTGAATCAATCGTTTCTGAATACCTAAATTGAAAATTAGTTCGGAAAAGTAGGTGTTTCGATGTTTCTTGAAAACTGTTAGAGATATCGCTTTAATGATACCTATAAAAAGCAAGCGTATGAACTCGAAAACGTAAGCATTTCAACATTTTTTGCACGAATTTTGCTCCAAAAACCTTCTTCTTACGTTAGACTCCGGCAAAACTGGAATTTTGTGACTTGGTTTCATAATATAAAGATATTTTTGTACCTTATTTTTCATTTCGTGCAGTAAACGCACTGGTATTCAATATCATCGACTTTAACTATCTTGACGTAACCTTGCTCCGGGCAATTGAATCGTGTAAACGTGCCTTAAGCTAAAAATAGAGAAAAGTTATTTTGAAAAAAATCACCATTGTCGTTGAGCTCACCAATGTTGAAGTTCTGAGAGCCAACATTGTAGTTGTTCACAACTTGAACCATTTGTTCTTCCATTTTTATCTGAAAATATTATATTTTTAATATATTGATAAAAAAACTTGGATTAATGAATATTTAAGAAACAAATAAAAGAAATTATAACATATATTTTTCTCCAAATCTTCATAAGTCCGACAAACCTCTCTCACACACACACACATATATATATAAATATACATATATGTTTGCTGTAATGCGACTCATTTCTCCTCCTTTCTTCGTAATATTTCGCCAGATTCCTCTCCGGCTTCTTCTGGCTGTCATTTATCCAGAGATGAGATTGCTCTCCAGCCAAAAGAAGCCAAAGAGGAAACCAGCAAAATATTGCGCAGAAGGGAGGAGCAAGACCGCATTACAACAAACAAATGGAATTCCCAGCAAAGTAGTTTAAAAGAAAACACACACGCACACATATATATGTAATATAACAATATATATATGTATGTGTGTGTGTGTGTTATATTTTGAAAGAGGCAGGAAAGCTGAAAATGTGAGGACATTTTCAAAACATTGTAAAACCTCAATAGCTACAGTGGAATGCGATAAATTGAAAATTATAGACTAAAAAACTTGGTAATTCTGAGCAATGAATGCCCCAACTCTGATTTTTGTAGAACTTCGCATACTTCATTTCAACCTACAGTAAAACCTCATAAACCCGGACCAATTTTAAAAACGAAATTATGTTGTTCACCCTAGTAAATGAAGACTTGTTTTATGGACGATAATTTGCTATGCTCAGTAGGTAAATTACGGGAGTTTTCCAATCGTTTTTGCTGTTTCGTTTGGTCGTTGACCGGGATTTAGATGAAACAAAAACATTATTGTGACTAAAGAAGAAAGGATCGAAGCATTGACAAGAATTGATAAGGTAGAATTGTTAAAGAACATTGCAGTTGAGTTTAGAGTAGGAACATCGACCGTATCTATAACAGAACACGCTTTGAAGACTTTTGTTCCAAGATGATTTCGAAGGAGAGTTTATAGTGGTTATGACCCACGCAAGGCAAATATTGAAAAATTGCCGGTGTATTTCGAAAGTCAAACTGACACATTGCTAAATGAACTTCTAATGTTAAAGCTATGAGAGATCACGCTGCTCTTAAGTGATACACTAAACTCAGACATTAGAATCTCAGTGCCTTTTCTACTATAGACTAGTTTATAGCTATATTGAGTACAGTGCATATACATAGGTTATTACAGTACATATAGTGTATGTCTTTTTAGGTGAAAGTGTGTCGATAATAATTTCTAAACTCCATTAAAAATATTTTGGTGATTTAAATGTTTTTGTTTTTCCGACATTCTCTAGGTAACCCGGATTTTCGTTAACTCGGATCGGCCCTGGTCCCTGTTGATAAAACAGGGTTTTACTTTAATAAGGAATGAAAACGTGAAAAAAAATGTCGCAAACAGTATTTTTTTCACATTTTTCATTGTTATGATTCAATTCATAAAAACGTAAATTAAATCAATTTATATTCAAAAAATAATCTTAAATGCATTTAAATAAACTAAAACTTGCTCTGATATATGAGAAATTGTCAATTCATTAAAGAAAAGGATTATTACTTACAAAAAAAAAAAAAGGTAATAGGCCTCTTCACTACTATCTGGATCGTGAATATTTTTGTTATCAACTATTCAATTAGTGCCCAAACTTTGATTTTTGTAAAGCTTCACACTTTGAATAATTTCAACCTAAATAGGAATAAATGTGAAAAATTGGCCGAAAATTGTATTAAATGTCTTCAATTGCTCCACTTTTATAGACATTGCCTCCGTAATCTCCGATAGGATAAGCATTGTTCCAAGAAACCGATAGGAAAAACAAATGTCTATTATCATTCTTATGCAAATAATTATTACGTAGGGCGTAAAAATAATTTGGCAAGTTTTTTTTAATATTAATAAGTGAATGAAAACATGGAAAATGAATAAGTAATAATTGTTTTACTGTATTTTTTTTTTTTGTATAGAAATTGATTTAATTGTAGTTTATAGGAGTTGAATCAAAACAATGGAGTTGGATTGACTAGAGTCTAGATATCTTCTTGAGCGAGCAGAAACGTGTAACAGGTATGGTAAAACGTATTTTTTTCCATGCTAAAAATTACGATAATTGTGAAGTCAGGACGATGATAATCTTTGACGTTCTTCGTCTTTAAACCCTATCCACACAATCAATTGTGAAGTTTAAAAGCCTCCTCGTCCGTCTAACCTGTCGCATTATAGGCATACATGTTTCCGCTCCCTCAAGAAGATATCTAAACTCTAGTCAATCAAACTCGCTAAAATTAATAGAATTTTATCACGTAATTTGATTGATTTTTTGGTTAGTGCATTGATTTGTTACAGAATAAGTTGTAACCTGCATAACAGTCAACTTTGGTGCTTCATAACTTTTTTCTTAGTTGGGAGCGACTTTTTTTTTAGTGTTCTTGTTTAGTGCATCAACATACGTTATTGTGCAAAATTTAACGAAAATCAGTGAGGAGACTGTAAGTTAAAAATTGCCAAAAAATACTGTTATAGTCGTTTGTGACTTTTGTTTTCAAGTTTTTATTCCTAATTAGTATACAAAGTTTTACGAAAATCGGAGTTGGGGCATTCATTGCTCAGAATTACCAAAAACTTTAAATCATTTGATAAAATCAAAATACAAATTGAAATGAACCAGTTTTAATTAAATAAATCTAATATATTAAAATTTCGATCAAACAATTCTTAAATAATAGTTGGTATATTTTAATTTATTGTAATGATTATAAATACATATAACACTTCTATCAATTAGGGTTAAAAACAAAACAAAAAAAACAATAACATGTACACTATAAACAATAATAACATATAAACTATAAACAATAACATAGAATAATGTTAAAAACAAACATAGGTTGATCACATGGTAGTGAACAAATATGATAGTCAAGATATATAGGAGTTAACCCTTCAAGAAAATTCAAACTTTTCAAATAACAATGGATATTAAATATATAACCTGTTTATATTAACTTAATAATTTTGTTAATTACCTGACTATCAAACTTTTTCAAAACAGTGTCAATTAATTCACAATTGTTCTCCATTGGTCATTGGCAAAAAAAAAAAGTTAACAGAAACAAAAACTAACAAAATGCTGTTGGACAGTAAAAACGTGTTTAACGAAAATAAAGTTAATAAAACAAAGCAAACGTAAGTAAACTGAAAATGTTCGAACGGGACGAAAGGTTAAAAACTGAAAGGGCTTCCAAAAAAAGCAGGCGCCTCAGGTACAAAAGCCGGCACAATGCTCCTACACAACACAAAATAAGACTCACCTTTTTGTTAATTACAAAAAAACTTGACTAGACTTTTTTTTTCACTTTTCACCAAAATTAGCTCGACTAAAGCTGCCGGAGGGAATCAGAAATATACAGAAGAGTATTTACAACGTGCATTTGTCATGTGAATAATTGTTAACAGACAGACTCACAGCTTCTAAACGAGGGAAAATGGCGCTTCGCGAGGCTAGCAGATGGTCTGTTCAGCTTCTCTTTTCCCGCAGCGCGTGTTCGGTAAAACTCGGTACAGCCGAAAACAGCCGAACGTTCTTTTAACATAATATTTCAACATTACTTTTTATTCGTCATTCCTCTATAAAAATAAAGTCGATAATATATACAAATAGAAATCATTCTTTGTATTAAAAAATGTCCAAAGTAAAATTTTCCCACAACATTTATCAGTACTTTCCAGAGGACTAGATTGTGATTTAAGAATTTTGTGCCCCCCCCCATCTTTAATATATTAAACCCCCATCTTTAATATATTTAATATATTCTACTCATTCTAAGAATTTAAGACGAAATAGTTCTTTTATAATAAGTTAATTGTATTTATAGTTCTGTTACTTATATCAATCATAAACTTTTTTCCTGTATTAATTTCTGTTTTTCTTGTCATTTTAGCTGACGAAGGCTATCAATGAGTAGCCGAAACGTCCTAAATATACATTTTTTTAAACAAAAATCGTATTGAGGTTTCTTTAGCCGAATCCCAACCATTCAATCTATACTTAATAAAAATTTGTAATACCCATAACCTGCAGTATATTTCTAATCTTTGTGGTATATTTCTATCATATTATGATTACGATTGAAGAAGTGTTTTCGCCCGAAAAAAAAAAAAAAAAAGAAAACTTAAATTTGATAATCGTCGATCTGAAAACAATACCAAACCTGGAGGATCAGCATGCTGTGTAACCAGCAACCCAACAAAGTTGGGCAGCCCACTTTATTAATTAATTAGTTCTTTTTAATAAAGTTTTCTTCTGTAGTGTATTTTTATCTCTGTGGTATATTACTATACGTTTAACACAATTTATATTACTGTTCTGCCTATCACCTATGCATAGGTTTTTATTTTCACTTTACTACCCTACTTAAAAAATTTGTCCTAATGAAGTAACTAGATTGAATAATAATTACACAGAAATTTGTATCTGGCATTAGGAACAGATTGTAAATTTGTCCTTTCAATAAATAAATGAAAAAATAAAAATTACTGTTAACCCCTTAGTTGTACATTTGACAACTATGGTAGATCCTGTTTTGCCCGGATAAAGAGTCGTCATTCAAACATAGTCAAATTTGTCTTGCAGCGAAATATCGAATATACGATAGTATTAAAAAATTCGAATATTATTAAAAAAAATTGTCACGAGTTGTCGAAAAAAGGTTTGCATACCTAAAAAGACAAATATTTGAGTTTTTCAACATTTATTTATCACAATAATTTCAAATTTGGGCAATGTCAAGGTTTAATATATCAAAATATAATTATAAGAGGATGATTAATTTTTCGATTTTCAAGTCGACTTTTCCAATAGCCCCTTGGCACAATTTTTCCTCCTCTCCCCTACCGATGCAACATTTTTCGAAGAATTCGAAATACGAGTCCAATATTTGCCCAAGCTGCCTGAGACGTGCTATGAATCCTAAATCAACACGTCTACAAGTGACACCATAAGGATACATTTCAATGGCCAAAAGAGGATGAAGATGATCCCATTTTTCAAAAATCTTTTAACGAATAATTTTTAAAAACTCCGTTTTCAAGAACAGTGAATCTTCAATTAATAGTGATCGGTATGGTGTGTTTTTACCATAGATTTAGAAAGGAGTAGATGACTAACTCCGCTGGTTTTCCCGGGAAAAAGTGAAGCAGGCCTAACCGGAGAGCCGCCATCTTGTTGTGGGGAGAGAGGGTCATATGTCCATTAGCCCTAATGCTTTAATTTGACCGATTTTCTCCCATATAGCGCAGTATTTTGCATTTTTATTCCAGTACAAATATTATTAGAATATTATATTATATAATTATGTAACTAAAAACACAAACTAAGTCCTCACAAATACCAGAACACAGCTTTTTCAAGAAAATAAAATCATCAAACTAGTTGAGTTTTTTCGTTGTTTTTTGAATAAATTAATAGTTGTAATAAATAAATTACAAGAAACAATTATTTTACAAATTTTTTAGTGAAAGCGGGGTGGAAAATAAATTAGCCCTTATTTTAAAAACATAATGGAATCATTTAATGGTAAAATCCTTTTAAGGAAAATCAAAACCAACCTGCCGGGGTTAAATTTTCTTAAAGAAAACAATGTGTGATACACATATAAATATCCATAAAAAATATATAATTAAAAATGGAGTATTTAATTAAGGTTTAATATAGTATAACCAACATTATGTCATGGTGTTATTAAAAAAAAAAACTTAAATTATATTCATTGAGAGGAGATCGTTGACCGTAGATGATGCAAGGTAGGGATTGTCGGGGTTCGGTCACTGCTACTTAATAAAACTACATTTTATCATAAAAAAGACAAAAACTGTTTTTGTCTTTTTCCATATATATATGTGTATTTGTGTATGTAGGCATATATATATATATATATATATATATATATATATATATATATATATATATATATATATATATGCGTGTGTAGATTTCAGTATTACATCCGTCCTACTTGTTTTTTACAGCCCTGATGAAGGCTTGAAGTTCAAGCCGAAACGTCGGCACAATAAAACCATTTTTATGATAAAATGTAGTTTTATTAAGTAGCAGTGACCGAACCCCGACAATCCCTACCTTAAATTATATTCATTATTTGTACGTTTTTTTCTTTTTTAAATATAATATAATATATTGTATACCTGTTCATGTAATAATCTGTAGCTGAGGTTTTTCTCTATGAATGAAAAAGTAAGTGATGCAGGATTCATGTTATTATGCTAAAAGGTAAGTTTTAAAAACTTTTGTTCGAAATACGCTTTCACATGTTGTTATTGACTTTTTCCAAAGCCCTGACTGTTTTCAAAGTTTTGTGAGCTCTTCTTTAAGGATACTCGGTACTTACGTATTAGCGTCAAAGCAGGTTAAAGAGCCGGGTCTCAGAGAACTGGATCTACACCGTGTCAAGGAGTCAAATCAGATTTCGCCAATATGGCGACGGGATTATCAACGATTTAGGTTAACTAGAGTTTTGATATAATCTTTAGCTAACGAAAACGCGTAGCCCTTATATTAATAGCATAATTGCTATGCGTTTCCGCTCGCTACGCTCGCTCAAGATTATATCTAAACTCTAGTCAATCCAACTCGTTGATAATATAGATCAAGGATGGTTTTTCGCTGGATAATGGACTGATAAACAATTTGGCATCGCTTCGAAAAAGTAGCTTTCATCCTAGCTATTCTGATGTCGCTATCTCGCACAGAAACTGAAATCGCGTAACAAAAAAAAAACAACAACAATTGCGTGGGTAAATTAAGCACAAATGAATTTCGTTAAAAAGACAAAGGGAACAAGATGGCTACTATAAACACAATAGATGATATCTCTGATAGTGATTGACCAATAGAAATGCGTTATCCATGATCCAGATCTCTGAACGAGACCCGCCTCTTTAACCTGCTTTGACGCTAATACGTAAGTACCGGATACTCTGATGAAAAGTTTAGAGGGAGAATATTAAAATTAATAAGAAATTTCATGGAAAATTTAATTACTCATTTATTTAATAGAGGACCACAATTTAAGTGACCTGTTCTTTTTATGGACATAATATTTTAATATATTAATTTGTCTGACTAAAAAATAATAAATTACATACATAAGAAATAATAATTAAAAATAAATGTTTCACTTCACTTTCATAATGAAGCAATTGTAATATAATACCATATATATATAAATATATATATATATATATATATATATATATATATATATAATTATATGTATCTGAAGGAGAGCTGAGGACGCTCTCCTTCAGATCTACCATAATTTATTTACATAATTTATAGTAATTTATTATATACATCTATCTAAATGTGAATAAACAAATAACTTAAATATAACAATTTACATAAGTAATTAAGAGGTTTGTAAGAGTAATTTGTTCATAAATGTAAGTGCCTTAAAAAATTACACATATGTAGTGGGAACCTGAAACAACATTTATAAATTAGAAAAGCAACTAAATTAAATAATTAAAAAAAAAACGTAGATAGGTACAAATAATAACTGCTTGGTCACAGCGACCAAAGATGGATTCCACGACAGAAAATAATAAAAATATTAGTGAAATTAAGTTAGAGCTTGTTAAGCACTTAAAAATGTTATTAAAAAACAAGCAAAAATCGTTTTTAATTGTTCAATAAAAAATAAACACCCATTTATTTGATACTAAATTTGTTTAATGTATTTTTTAACTACATTTTTAAATTTTGGTTTTTCATTTATGTTATAATGATGTAAAGTTGAAGAAAACTCAATTTAAGATTTGTATATGAAGACTTGAAAATATTCTTTGATGGACAAAACGTTATGAAACAATAAAAAATTATTAAATGGCTGTATGGGTACTTCTTTACCCTTAAAGATCAACTGTTAATTTGTCACTCATGTATAAATTTAAACAATAGTTATGGAACAGCCTAAGAGGAAAGGATTATATCAACATAAGGTGCTGATTAAGGGCTTAAGCACTTAAAAAGTTTATTAAAAAACAAAAAAAAAACTTTCTCAGTGTAAAAGAAACATCCATATATTTGATACTAAATTTGTTTAATGTATTTTTTTAAATTTTGGTTTATATATATGTTATAATGATGTACAATTAATAAAACTCATGATATATAATAAAACTCAATTTCAGATCTGTGTATTATGACTTAAAACTATTCTTTGATGGACAAAACGTAATGAATTATTTGAAAAGTGCATGGACGCTTTTTTTTCATTGAAGAATTAAATCTTTTTAGCAGGCTGGAACATATTTATGTAAAGAAACTATTTTTATACGTACAATGGCCTAAGGTTAGGGATTTGCTGGCTTTTTAGGGAGAAAACAAGTCACTTGTTGAGCTTGGGGAAAGAACCTTTGATAATCAACTTGTAAATACTTACGAAAAAAAGTGAATATCCGATCCTTATTTAGCTTTGTTAGTACACCCATAAGCACAGCATGATTGAACCATAGTTGCACTAATATCAGAATAATATTCAATACAATATCAAGAAGAAATTACATGAACTGTCCAAGCACTACTGACATTGTTTATCCCCATAAGAAGATGGCCGCCAGAATGTTAGAGGTGCTTCACTAAAAAGTGGGGAGTTAGACATCTATCCTTTCTAAATCTATGGTTTTTACAGACACATTGCAAATTGACATAATAAAACTAATAAAAGGGAAGGACATGTAATTATTGAAGATTTTGATCGTACATCCTCAGGTATTTCGTCACAGTGTTCATCATTCTTTGAAGAGATATTTTATTTCATTGACATTTAAAATAATCATAATATAAAATGATTGTTTTAAAAAGTATTATAAAAATATTTCTTATTTATTCATAGATATATCGGTCCAATTGTTTTATTAAAAGAAAAGAATATTGATATGGCAGAAACTTTAAAAAAAAAAATATAAGTGTCTTGGTTCTTTGATAACAGTTCAGTATCATGGCGGCTCTCCTGGTGAACAACTTACTCCGTTCCGGCAAAGGAATTTCTTCCTCTCATTCCCAAAATGGTTAGTTTTTTTTTAACAATTTTCTAACAAATTAGTGACAAGGTTTGTTAATTATGATGTGGGCGTTTTTAATTTTCCTATATTGAGAAATTAGTAATTATTCAGTTCCATATGAAGCAGCAATTTTTACATTTCCTA
Organism: Gonocerus acuteangulatus; assembly: GCA_946811695.1. Classification (NCBI taxonomy): domain Eukaryota; kingdom Metazoa; phylum Arthropoda; class Insecta; order Hemiptera; family Coreidae; genus Gonocerus; species Gonocerus acuteangulatus. The sequence goes on along the minus strand of OX328128.1, from coordinate 86,527,392 downwards.
AATTTAATAATTGATTAATATTTTTCCAGTTTTTGCAAATTAAAAGCTAAGGATTATTGAGAATTTTTAATCCTAACACATTTACTGCGAAATAATGTATTTTACGGAATCTTATCTTTGTCCTTCAGTTTTTAAGTTAACAAATTGAGGCCAAACATTCTTTTGTTTTTTCCCTCTTTGCATTACTGTATTTATTTTCCATGACTTGTAGTTTTTACAGAAATGACTTTAGAATTTTTTCCTGATTCTGAATGACACTGAATGTACTATTGGCTATTGGCCAAGTGTACTTTGGAGTCAATTTAAGGTCAAGGCATTTTCTTAATTACATTTTGCTTTCGGCAGTGAATATCTCACTCCAGAAGTATTTTTAAACCCAATATTATCAACTATTTTCTTATTTGCCAATTCTAGTTTTATATAAGTATTTTTTGTTGTTGTTCTTTCTTAATGTAATTGAAGCTGCAAATAGTCTATTATCCTAATCGTTAATGCTCTTATAATTGTCAATAATCATTTCATGTCACAATTTTGTTACATTTGTATTGTTGTTATAAGTTTCATTTTACGAATTGCCTTATCATTCTTATCACCTAACAATTTGGTCCTTTGAACTTTTTATTTTTTGTAGTACGTCTGTTAAGACATTTATTGTTAGCAGTAAATTAAAATGGGTTTTATTGACTACTTATTAGATAATTTATAATGACTTATTATTTGAATAATTCATTTCTTGTCTCTTTTAGAACATTCCGAAGGAATCAAGCTATTTAGATACTAAAACCTAGTATTATCTATTACTAAAATTTACTACAGGGAAAACCTGTATATATATATGTTAAGATTAAGCAATTAAGTCGCTTCACTAGTATTATTAGTACATAACAAATGAGGGTTTACTGCCCATTATTTTTAATTCCTCCAACTACTAATCGGTAAAAAAAAAAAAAAAAAAAAAAAAAAAAAAAATTCAGAACAGATATTTAAATAAAAATTATTAATTGAATCAACTGTTCATTGCGAGCAATGGGCAAAACTAAAACTAAAATTATTACTACATAAACTTAATCTGAACTAAAAATTGCAACCTAAAAAAAAACTAAAATTAAATTAACTATTGGTTATTAGTTGAACCAAAACTAAAACTAAATCATTGGGAATTGATTAAAAACTGAATTAATACTTTATTTTAGTTTAGTTTTTTTTTTTTTTTTTTGGTTAAATTTAAGGCGTGGTTAGTTTTTAGTTTAACAAAACTCATATGTTATTCCGATAATTAAATAAATTATTAAAACTAATAGAAATTTTTTTTCATTTTGTTTTAAATAGGCTGAAGTTGTAGTTCTAAGCTGTAACCTCATTTTCCCCCATTTTAGTTCATAAATAAAAACTCTTTATTAAAACAAAAATACATACATATCTATTTTGTTCTGAATCAAAGTATGCAATAAACTAATTAGTGATTTAAAAACTAAAATCATAAATTAAGATAACTTTTGCTTAAATTAAATTAATTAACGTACTAAAAACGGATACCAAAACTAAAAACAACTATTTATTAAGAAAATACTCCAACACATGATTAATAATTTTACAAATCTAATACTAAACTAAAAATAAAATTAACAATATAACATGAGTTTATTTTTAGATAGAATGAATTAACGTTAGTAAACTAACGTTAGTTTTGCCCAACACTGATTTCAAGTATAAAAGGGCAAAACTTTCACGGATACTTTGTATGTATAAAGATAATTTCATGCAAATTCATCAGGAATACAGCAAAGTAATTTTTTATTTTAGTTTGAAAGTATTTGTTATTTTGTTGAATGAATGGTTTTTCTTTTTTGTATTTTTTACCGGGAATTAAACGAGGAATTTTATGTATGTGTATATGGTTAAAATATGCTGAGAGCCGGTTGGAGTCCAATAGTTCAACAGGTGATCCCGTCTTGCTGATTAGATAAATGATAATTGGACTGTAACCCGTTCTTAATCATAATATAATTGCACTCTTTTTTTGATTCTTCTTAATGAGATATAAACATAATATTTTTAATGAGACAGCTTTTCTAGTATGTATATATATATATATATATATATATATATATATATATATATATATATATATATATATTATTTTTCCTCTTTGCAGTACAGCACAAACCCCAGAAAAATGCCAATTATTTTGTTCTATATGTTCCCTTACATAATGTATATAACATGCATTTTGTACAGTTTTACCACATTATTTTATTTATAGTATTCTAATGTTTTTTTTTACATTATATTTATTTAAATTTTAACGTCCATTAAAATTAACTTAAAATTTTAGGACGGGTTATCTAGAGGTTACCACCCTTTTCTAGCCAAGATAGGGCTGATGCCTTTTGATTTTTCTAAAGAAAAGCCATCACCCCATACTGGGAATCGAACCCACGACCCTTGGCACAGAGTGTTAAGCGCTCACATTCACGGCCCATTATATTAAAAATGATAATACATAAATGTATACAGTATGTAAACATATATTGCAAAAAATAAATATAAATTACTATTTTTTGAATTAAATGGTTTTTGAATGTATCAATTGACTTCAAGGTAAAAACCTCTAAAATTTCAATTATTTTTATCAAACAGGTCTTTTTCTGTTATTGGCTATTTTTTTTTTTGTATATTTTTAAAAATTGTTTTTCTATCTTCTAAAAGTTAATCACATTTTTATACAAGATGGTCTTTTGATTGTGGTTTTCTCTTGTCGCAAGAGCAGGCCGAGCTGTTAGTTTTAGCTAAGTAAATATGCGTATTTAGCTTGAGTAAATATGTGTTTATCGTTCCGTGTCCAGTTAATAATTGTGTCGCGTAGAAGTCCCTACATGTATGTTTTCGTACTAAGTGATTATTTATGTTAGGTATGAATGAAAAGAGTGTTTGTAATTTTGTCGAGTTTTCCCATTGTGTTTTCTAGCGCTCTAACGTTTTATGCGACAGTATGGGTTTCATGTGTGTGGATCTTTGGCAGCTTAGTTTGCGGGTCTGTTGGCTATCTCGTTTCCTTAAAGTCTGCTGTATGTTTGACCCATTTAAAGTGTGTAGTTATGTGTTGTTGGGTCAGAAGCACTGCATTGTCTTATTTGTTCAATGATTGGTTTGTTTAATCTGGAAAAGTGAAGATTTACTGTCCATATTCTTGAACTATTGAATCTAGGCGTGTACGCTGTGTGTATATTGCACGAGGTATTAGAGCCGATTTTTACCCTCTCATAACTTTGAACCAGTTAAAGATAAACTTATGAAATTTTACACAGGTATTATTCTAATAGATGTGAGTAAAATTTGAAAGTCTCGTAATTACACATTGAATAGTTTCTGAGATACAGGCGATGGAAAATCGGAATTTATACGACTCACTCACTCATCAAAATTATTAGACACTTCCGAAGAAACTAGAGACTTGATATTTTGCAGGATTATAGACATTAGGGCGTTATTAAAGGCAAAAATAGAAACATCCTGAATAGTTGTGTTTGACTCTGCTCCCAGGCGAGGGTGCCCGTTTTGTACTAGTTGTTCTTCGGAAACCCATCACGTAGGGTATCAAATGAATCGTCTCGACATGCAGAACCTATATTAGGTGTTTTAAGAAATACTTATCTGCATCTTGACATTTTTATATCCATGAATATTATTTACCTATGTACCTTTGTCAATAAGACAACTTTAGTTAGACTTAGAATCAATAAATAAATTATCTATATTTATATAAATAGCTGTTTGCCTGTTTGTTCTTTATACAAATCCACACCGTTTGACCAATTTTTACCAAACTTAGCACACAGGTAGGTCTTGATATGGGGAGTGTCATAGGCTAGGACAAAATCGTCTATCAGCTATCTGTCTGTTTGTTCCTTATGCATGTATATTGTGGTATATTATATGCCTTGCAACTGCTCGACTGGAAGGTAAAGACATTTGTAAACAATGAAATCAAGAATAAATGTATTTTTCTCGACTTTAAATTCCTGGTATGAATGTGTCGTCACCTTAACTTGGCAATTGATGAAGGACACAGGCATAGAGCTTTAAAAAAAACTCAAGTCTTACACAACAGTTGCGTCACTCTCCACTTTCTCTGCTTGTCTTTACATCAGCCAGGATACAAAAAGAAAGCAGCAGAATAATAAATATCCCAAGAGGGGATCTTTAATATTACTTCTTTATGTAATCTATTTTAAAGAAATGTAATTGATAAATAATGACAAGCCTACCTTTTGCGCTTGGTGGTTTAGTAGAAAGGCGATAGAAATGTCTATTTGGAGGTCTAGGCAGCTTCCAGTATCGGGTCATTCCGTGTCAAATCAACACAGTGATTTTTCTTTACCATCTCAGATTTAAATGAAATTTGGTGAGGAGGTAGCCTTTGTATAGACTAAGAAAAATACCAAATATTATTGAAAAATATCAACTGATTTGGAAATTACAAAAATTTCAAAAATTGTCAAAAAATGCTGTTACCTGAGATGTTTGAATTGCTATTGTGCCTCTTACATTTAAGCTTGAGAGCTGGGAGGGGTGTTATTTTAAAGCTCTTTGTACGAACTTTCTTATGACATGCAACACCATATAGGTAAGGTGGAAAAAAAATTTCTCAAATTCAAAAACAAAATTTTATTCGTATATATCTCAAAATGCGTATTTCTTTTTCTAAGTGTATTTGAGAACTTGTTCCTAAAGTTTTATGATGGGATTCCAATGAGTTCACCATTTATTAATTATAATAGTGAAAGCATTTTTATTAAAAAATAAAATAAATCAGTACTAAATTAAACTTATACTATCATTACATTTTCTAATGATGTAATGGAAGGCCCGGTGGCGATGAGTGTCAAGGTGTGAGCACTTAACACACACATATTATCATTAAATTTTCTAATAACAAACCTTAAACAAAATTGTACTTGCCTTCATTAACAAAACTACTTTAAGAAGATGAAAAGTAAAATTTAATTACCTATGTCACGCAAGAAGAGTATCTAGAAGCTGGAAATTTCTTAAGTGATAGTTTTGAAAAGGCATTAACAATGTCATGATTTTTTACCAGATGAAACCAATTAAAAATCAAAGTAATGTATTTTTCTTTTGATCATAGCTTTGAAACTGTGTCTACTTTAAAATAATTAGAAAAACTATTAATAAAGGATGTAAGAGGTTATGTAAGTGCTACATAAGACACTAAATGGTGGTTGGCATATGTTTTGTATAAAAATGAAGCTTGAGTTAAGGTCACCTTCTTGCACCCTGCTGGACCTCCTCCATATTTTTCATTTCCACGAAAACCTGATTTTTTTGGGATGCCAATTAATTATAATGGACGCTCAACATTTAAATAAATAATGATATATTGTATAAATTTAATCCCGTTATACCAACTGGAAGACTTTACATACAGAAAATGATACTCAAACATCAAATGAAGCTATCCAGGATAAGACATAAGCTACTCAGCATTACTTTTCATCTCCTTAAAGTAGTTTTGTTGATGAAGGCAAGTAAAATTTGGTTTAAGGTTTGTTATTAGACAATGTTTATTTATTTACATTTTAACGTCCATTATTATTAACTGAGAATTTTCAGGTTATCAATAGGTTATCACCCTTTTCTAGCCAGAATAGGGCTGATGCCTTTTCTTTTTTCTAAAGAAAAGCCACCAACCCATAGTGTGTATCAAACCCACGACCCTTGGCTCAGAGTGTTAAGTGCTCACACCTTGACACTCATCGCCACCGGGTCTTCCATTACATCATTAGAAAATGTAGTGATAGTATAAGTTTAATTTAGTACTGATTTATTCTATTTTTAAATAAAAGTGCTTTTACTAATATAATTCTGATTCTGATTTATCAATAAATTTTATTTAATAAAAAAAGATTATGTGTAAACATTTTAAAGAGATTTGAAGTTGTATTGCAATATGACATGTATACATATATGATTTTGTTTTGTATATCGTCCAAAATATTAGCGTCTTAAAAAAAAAAACAAAAACATTAATAAATGGTGAACTCACTGGAATCCCATCGTAAAACTTTAGGAACAAGTTCTCAAATACACTTAGAAAAAGATATAAAATTTTGAAAATTTTTAAAAATACGCATTTTGAGATATATACAAATAAAATTTTGTTTTTGAATTTGAGAAATTTTTTTTTTTCCTCCTAACCTATATGGTGTTGCATGTCATACGAAAGTTCGTACAAAGAGCTTTAAAATAACACCCCTCCAAGCTCTCAAGCTTAAATATAAGAGGCACAATAGCAATTCAAACATTTCAGGTACCGGCATTTTTTGACAATTTTTGAAATTTTACATAGCTGTAATTTCCAAATCAGTTGATATTTTTCAATAATATTTGGTATTTTTCTTAGTCTATACAAAGGCTACCTCCTCACCAAATCTCATCAATTTCTGAGATAGTGAGGTTGAAAATGTTTGTTTTAGCACTTTCCTCCGAAGGAAAGTAGCTATTGAGGTTGGACTCATGACGGAATTTTTGAAAAATTTCTTCAAATCTTTATCGATCCTACCTAGTAGACAGCGAAAATGACCCCCGTTAAAATTTATATATATATATATATATATATATATATATATATATATATATATATATATATATATATATATATATATATATATGTCTGTTAACACGATAGCGGCCAGAGTTTTTGTTTTTTCGTCACGAAACTTGGTATATAGCATTCAATTAGCAAACGATTGAACGAGTTCGTTAACCACCAAAGTCGGTCCACCGGAAGGGGGGGTTTACCCCGAGCCCAAAACACTAATTTGACCATTTCAGCCGTAATATTTGTTATATTTCAACGAAACTTGGTATTCGTAGTAGTAATATAGAGAGAAAAGTGAGATATAAAAATGAACTAAATCGGTTCATAAGGAGGGGGGGGGGTTTACTCCGGACCGACAATACCAATTCGCCACTACCAGCCATGATTTTTGGTATATTTCGACGAAACTCGGTATTCATAGTTGTAATCCCCAATGGGGTCGCAGTGAATAAGGGCGAAGGGCCCAGGTCCCCTTATATTGTATTGTATAGTGGTAATCTACAGGTAAATATGTGCTGTAAAAATAAACTAAATCGGTTCATTAAGAGGGGGGGTTTACTCCAGACCCACAATACCAATTCGCCACTACCAACCGTGATTTTTGGTATATTTCGACGAAACTCTTTATTCGTAGTGGTAATCTACAGGTAAATATGTGTTGTAAAAATAAACTAAATCGGTTCTTTAGGAGGGGGGGTTTACTCCGGACCCAAATTACTAATATACTCATACTGGTCGTAATTTCTGCTTTATTGTAGTACGAAACGCGGTATACGTCGTGGTTAACTCATGAGAAAGAAGTGTTGTAAAAATGAGATGAATCGGGGGGTTTACTTTGTAATATATTTCAATAGAAAAGGCAGCCAGACATAGGTTCACAAAGGCACCGCAAGGAGCGCTAGAGGGACTGTATCCGGTTCCTGCGTTAGATCAAAATACGATAATATGAGGTTTTTTGTATTTATTACGTAGTGCAGTAGGTACCATGTGTAAACATAACTCTGGAAGCAAATTAATAATTTATTAGTTACTCATTACAAAATTAAAAGAGAACTATTCATGTTTTTATTTTATTTATGTAGGATATTTTAAGCAAATTGTTCTGGAAAGCAGTCTACACTACCCAAATTCTGAGGAAAGTGCTTAGTTATGCAGCTCCTGCGTGACAGAATTTTTTGTGTTGATTTGACATGGAATGACCCTATCCTTTTATTTACACAATAACTTCCAGGTAGTTGCAGTATCAGATAAAAATCATTCTGGAACCTGATACATGTAAAACGTGGTTCTATGAGCTGGGAACTGAAGCTTTGGTGTCGATGGGATTGTCAAAGGCTTAAATAGGTTCCTTAACCCTTTTTCTGCTGAGCTAAGCAAGGCTTAACCTTGTCAGGTGCCACAGGGCTGGTGACTCACCTCCCAGTGAGTGGTAACAGATACGCGCACACTCAAACACACATACATATACAGGGTGTCCCTAAAATAAACGGCAAAACTTCGGGGATCATTGCAGGATGAAAAAAGAAAGAGGAATGGACATGATTTTATTTCCTTTGTTATTTATGGGAACGGGATAGTGTCCTATATCATTATGTAGATTGCAAAGTCCACATTAACAACATGTTAAGTCAATTTAATGAAAAAATTAATTCGTTTAGAGCCTTCTGCTCAAATTCAGGAACATAAATATGCTTTAGTCCACCCGACAAACCTATGTTATGTAATGTACAACATATAGTCTTCTTTTTTGTACATGGCCACCAAGAATGCCAGCGGACACCTTCTTTTGACACTTTTTTGTAATGCTAGGTCTACCCGATAAACCTATGTAATGTACACTATAACATACAGTCATTTTTTTACGTACATGGCTACTGCGCATGCATGAACACCAGCAGACACATACAGTCTTCTTTTTCGTACATGGCCAATGTACATGCACGAGTGCCAGCGGACAATTTTTTGTAGCGTTTTTCCAGTTTAGTCACCGCTAAAGCATATATATGCTAAAAATTGCTTTGGCATTTTTCTTGTTTTTTCTTCGTTTTCGAGAAAAACACAAAAAACTATAACACAATCTTGAATAGGTATTCTTTCATAATGCCTATATAAGAATCATGACAAGTTTATGATTTGTCTTCCACCCCCCTTCGCCTAAAAAAATTAAATGACGTCATGTAAAGCTGCAAGTTAAACATAATTTAACATAGCTACTTTTCTTCAGAGGAAAGTGATAATACAAAACAAAACTTTCAATTCTTTATAAAATTAAAGTTTCAATTCTTAAATCAGTTAAACATTTAACACTGGGCGCATACATAATTTAAAAAAAAAATAATAATTTCTTCTTCTCATAGTCCCTGACAATCAATTCAAAAACTGTACAGAGGTTTGGTCCCTTGCAGCATTACAGGCATCACATTCTTTCCTGAGCACAACCTCAATAGCTAAATTCCTTTGAAAAGTGCTAAAAGGCAAATTGTTAGGACTAATTTTGTACATGAAATAAGTTGTGTATGTTTATTATGTTGTGTGAGTTATTTGCCTATTTTCCAGCTGTGAGGTGTATATGTACAAGCCAGCCTGCTTATAATCCGAGGAAGTCTATCAAAGACAGGACTGGGAAGAATATCGTCTTTGTTGATGGCGTACGAACTCCTTTCCTTCTCTCAGGGACGGATTATGCGAAGCTTATGCCTCATGAAATCGCGAGGCATGCGTTAATGTGAGTATTTTATTTAAATAGTATTTTTAAATATTTAATTCAGCTGAATTTCAGTATTTTAGAAAAAAATTAGTGTCGATTTTTGTTTGGAACCCTGAAAATTGGGAAAGCCATACTTACAAGGGGAGTGCACGACGTGCCACTCACCTATTCAAACAAGAATTTTTGAATGTGTAGTACCTAATTAGAAACAGGTTCTGTTAAAGCAAGAAAACGCGCTTCTCAAGCATTCATCTGAAAACAGAATGTTGAAAATTTACCTGGATTTCCTCAGACGATCTGATGAAACTACTATCAATCGGTTGGTAGCGTTATACTGTTAAAACCCTAAGATCGCTGGATCGAATCTCCCCGTGTATACCTATTATTTTTTTTTTTAATTTTATTTTTGTTTAATTTTTCTTAAGAACATTTTATAACATTACAGTAAAACCTTGTTAACCCAGACCAGTCTTGAAAATGAAATTATGTTACCAGTGTAGTGAATAAAGACGTGTTTTATAGGGGACAAATTGCTATATTCAGTAGTTAAATTACGCGAGCTTTCCTATCATCACGGTCGAAGTACAGTATCGTTTTGCTGTTTGGTGTGCTCGTTGTCCACAATTTGTGAATATGGAAAAAAAGGTGGAAGCATTGACAAGAATTGATGACGGAGAATCGTTAAAGAACATTGAAGCAAAGTCCGGAGTAGGAACATCGACTGTATCTAATTGGAAAAATAACAGAAAACGCATTGAAGGCTTTCGTTTGAAGATGATCGCTAAGGACAGTTTATGGTGGTTATGACCCACGCAGAAGCAGTAGCAAACATTGATAAATGTATAGTTTATTTTGAGTCAAGCCGAAACATTGCCAAATGAACTTCTCTTAAAACGAATGCGAGATAGCATACACTCAACTAAGGCAGCAGAAGCTCACTGCCGTTTTTACTGCAGACTAATTTGTAGCTATATTGAATACAGTGCAAATGCATAGGCTACTAGCCGTTACCCGGCGTGCCATGCTACACCTACTTTCTGCATATAGAAAAGCCTATATAAATTAGAAACCAAATAAGTATTATTAAAATCTAATAACACGAATATGTAACTGTTATGAACCCGTGGCCTCCCAACTGTGAGTCCTAGACGACTTTGACCTAACCTATAACACCCCCCGTATCAAGACATACATGTATACCAAGTTTCGTAAAAATTGGTCTAACTGTGTGGATTTGTATAAGGGACAAACATACAGACAGACAGCTGGTAGATTTTTTTGACCTAGCCTACGGCACTCCCCAGATTAAGATCTACCTGTGTACCGAGTTTAGTCAAAATCGGACGAACGGTGTGGATTTGTATAAGGGACAAACATACAGACAGACAGCTGGTAGACGTTTTTGACTTAGCCTACGACACTCCCCAGATTAAGATCTACATGTGTACCGAGTTTAGTCAAAATCGGACGAACAGTGTGGATTTGTGTAAGGGACAAACATACAGACAGACAGCTGGTAGATTTTTTTGACCTAGCCTAGGAGATTTCTCGTATCAAGACCTACCATTATTCCAAGTTTGGTCAAAATCGGTCAAACGGTGTAGATTTGTATAAGGAACAAACAAACAGAAAAACAGACAGACACATGATTTTTATATATCTAGATTACAGTACATGTAATGTGTGTGTGTTTTTAGGTGAAAGTGTGTCGATAATGATTTCTAAACTCCGTTAAAAATATTTCGGTGATTTTTATGGTGTTTCCTTTTGGTTTTCTATTGCTCCGGGCTAACGAGGTTTTACTGTTTAAATAAATATTAAAGTTTTTTTAATGATTGAAATTTAATTTTTATCTTGTTGTTCCATACATTACAAGAAAATTTGAATGCTATAAATTTTCCATATGTCCAAGAGTTTATAGTTGTGAGTCTTGATAAGGACAAATGACGAATGTAAACACAGGTAATACATTGAGGATTAAAGGCATATAAATAAAAATAAGCCTTCTTGTTCATTATAAGTTGAAAGAATGGAGATAAAACCTTATTTTCAAAGATGATATTAACAAGTGCCATTAAAGCGAGAAAACGCTCTTCTCAAGCATTCATCGGAAAACTACAAGCAATATTTATAACTTTTACTTTGTAATCAAGCAGAATGTATTCTACTTGTTTTGCTTCCGTTTCATCTGGTTCATATTCATCAGAATCTTTACAATCTGAGTCATATTCTAGTTCTCGTAAATAATTATTTTTGTCAGCTCCATGCATAGTCAGCTAATACATGAGAAAATCTGCCACACGTGGAACTTGAAAACCATAATCTACTACAGGGGGGGGGGCAAGTTCCTTGATAGTCCGAGCCATTTCTAAAAATTTGAAATTTTTCGCGATCCACAATCAAATACTTGTTTAAAAGATTTGGAAAAAAGTTATTAAACTTTTTTTTTTTTTTTTTTTTTTTTTTTTTTTTTTTTTTTTTTTTTTTTTTTTTTTTACAAAAATTATATTTATTGAAAACACATAATTAAAAGTACAAAATATGTTTATTGGATTGAAGTATTAAAAATTAAACAAACTCATTTATTTTATTTTTATTGAGAATTATTTAGTAAGAATGATACAAATTGTTTCCTACTGAGCACAATGTCAACTGTCTGTTGTAATAGAGTTTACAAAATCAAAATCTGTCTCAAGTTGGCGATTACTCGCTGCTTATGTTTGTTCACACAGCTTTTGATGAGTAATATCATTCATAACTTGAGCGGAAATGAAATTTGTTACAATGTTACATGTTGTTTTTCACATTTGTAATTCAATCTGTCTTTCAGCAATTTAAAATACATTTTGAAAACATTCGTAGTGATAATATTTTTTTAAAAATATAATAGCACAAAAATAAAAAGGGAACTCGAGTACATTTATCGAGAGCCACAAATAGCCCTTCAAAGAGCCCCCCCCTCTGATCTATAATAATGTTTTTAATAAGTCCATTCCATAAGATTGAAGGAGATAAATATCATGGACCATTCCATCATATTGGTCCACGAAATTGCACTGTGGAAACGTGCTTTAAATGTAATGAATCAATATTTTTTTAATTGCAGGTCTCTGATGGAAAAAACTCAAGTTCCCAAAGAGCTCATCGAATACATTATCTATGGAACCGTAATCCAAGAGGTGAAGACTTCCAACATCGCAAGAGAAGCCGCACTTGCAGCTGGTTTCTCAGACAAAACCCCAGCCCATACTGTGACGATGGCCTGTATTTCTAGCAACCAGGGAATGACAACAGGTAAGAATATACATACATATACATAAATGGGACAGGATCCAAAATTATAGGGAATTTTATTATAACACCTTTATTTTTCATTATTATTACACCAACATTTGATCACCTTCAGAGTAATTACCACTGACTGTAATGCCCATTGTTCAAAACAGTTTTGATATTCACTTAACCTTTTCGATGCCAGCGGTCACTTTTTTGTGACATACAGTTTTCTTTATTGTACATGGCCTCAACACTGCGCATGCACAAACGCCAGTTTACACATTTTTGTGACACATAAAGTCTTCTTTTTTGTACATTGCCACTGCGCATGCACGAACGCCAGCGGGCACTATTTTGTAACGTTTTTTTCCAGTTTAGTCACTGCTAAAGCATATTTATGCTAAAAAATACAGCCTGCCGAATCTCACAAAAGTTGTAACGTTTATTCTGCTTTCCAACAGTATACTCATGCTGAAGAATGGAAGATGAAAACATGCTAAAAGGTCTTTCTCAAAAAAATGTCTCTGCCCAACTGTTACTCTTTCAACGACTAACAGATGCATACCTCATGAAGATTGTGTTATGAAGGTGATCAAAATTTAGTCTAAAAATAATGGAATTAGTATGAAATTCCCATTATTTTTGGCCCCCCTTCATATACACGTGTATATCTCTTTTGTGGAAATTTTATTTTTTTATTTTGTGATTTTTCAATGAGGATTTATGAGTTATTTTTCAATGAAGATTTCTCCTATTAGTTTCGGTGCAGTATAGCAGTTATGTTACAATATAACAAAAATTCTGGCTGTTAGAGGTATTTTAGTAATTTCATGTTTCACTTTGTTATATATTTCAAAATCACTACTTAATTAGTCTGAATCTGTTAAAACCTTGACATTGAAAGATTAAAACACGAGAACCCATATTTTCAATATTGCACTAATTAAATCAATCTACCCCGTATTTTTAATTATAAATATAAAATAATTTTACAATATACTGGAAGAATCTAAATTTAACAGAGAATGAGTTGTGTAAAATCATCTTACCTCTCCGCGTATGTACTTACTCAGCATCGCATACATTCACTCCATGATCAGATTTACGTACGAGATTTTCAATCTGTTTTTCTTGCAGGTATCGGTATGATTGCTGCTGGTGCGCATGAAATGATAGTAGCTGGAGGTGTAGAAATGATGTCTGATGTTCCTATCAGGCATTCTCGCAAAATGCGTTCTCTCATGCTCCGTGCGAACAAAGCAAAGACTCCAATGCAGAAGTTGCAGCTCCTTGCAACCATACGACCAGACTTTTTCATTCCAGAGGTTTTATATACATATATATTTACACAAGTTTTTTTTTTCATTTTTAATAGGTTTGGTTTGTTTTTACTTTTATTTTTGCATGATTGTGGTTTCTTCATTATAGTACATAGCTTTCTTACTCACAAATACCCTAACTCATAGATTTATTGCTAACTGTATTCATAAGCTTTGTCTATTCAATGGATTAGTTTCTGTAAAAATATAGAGTTGTCAGGTTGTAAAATAAGTTTTTAGATATCGTCGATACAAATGCAAAGTATCGAATGTGAAAAAACCGCATTTTTCATTTTAAATATTTACTGATTGCTGTTGGACTGATCAGGGCCGCCACAGGGGTGGAACAACCGGGTACAGTTGTCCCGGGCCCGGCTCTGAGAAGGGGGGCCCCATGATCTGGTCCCAGGCCCGGCTCTGAGATGTGGCGGCCCTGGGACTGATGGCAAACTCTCGAATCTTAAGTTCACACAGTGAAAGGAGGATGTTACCACTGTCAAAAGGTCCAATCTGCTGACTATTTGACTGCCCAAAAGCAGAGTAATACATTTTTTTTTTATTTATTTATTTATTATTTTTTTTTTTATTTAATTTGTTTATATGAAATCTGTACAAGTCATGTAAGTACAATAATCAAATTAGTTGATACAGATATATATTAGTAGGTTTCAATGGGTCTCCGATTCAATCCGTTGGGGATGCTCCGCCCGATGCCCCTTGAGTTGCCAGTTTGAACTAAAGGCAATTCTATTAAGTGAATATCAAAACTGTTTTGAACAATGGAAGAAACGATTAGAGAATTGCCTTGAAATCGGTAGTAATTACTTTGAAGGTGATCAAAACTTGGTGTAAAGATATTGAAGATAAAGGAGTTGTAATGAAATTTACTTTGGGGAGTTGGGTTCCCTCTCATATATAAATTTAGATGGGTGTGTGTATATGTTTATATTTAAAATATAGTAGAATGGCAATCATCCAAATAAATAGAGACCGGGAGTGCTTCAGATAATCGAACATTTGGAAAATTGGACATGTAATTGTAATAAAAAAGAAACGATAATATTATGTTGTAAAATATTATTTAATAATGTTCCAAAGTACTTTCAACACAGATTAATTAATACATTTCTAAAAAAAATTGTGTAAACTAAAAATTGATTTATCTTTACCTCTAGATCAGTTATAAAAACTAACTATTGGCGCGTGTTTTATCTTAGTTCAATAGCGAGAATGTCATTATGATATAGACCACAATAAAAAAAATCAAAGACCTACCAACTTAAACTGAAAAATCAATACTCTAGTTGAATTGAATGTTTGAACTATGGAAACAAATATTGTCAAAACAGGCATCTTTGTTTTGCCGCCCGCTTGCGCTTTAGGGAGTCGATTCGGATAATGGGTGTTCAGATAACACAGGAACACAAAATAAAAATATTTCGAAATCAGCGACCTTCAAAACCATGGAAGCTCTAGTTATTTTCTCTTAAACGACTTCATACGAAATTTGGCCTTGAACTGCCCTTAATCCTGACGTGCTGGGGTCAAACAGGCGGAATTCGGATTCAGCGTGTCAAAATACATAAGAATATATGTACGGTGTCTTTGGACAAGACCGCTTTTTTTTGTGTGCCTGTGTAATCAGCGTTCTGCTGTACTAAATAGGTAGTAAATTGGAATTTATTAAAAAGTACATAAATAAAATGTAGTAAAGCTAATTTCATTATAATATGCATAAGTTGCTTTTAACAATTATATTAGTGGAGTTGATTGGTATTTCTTTTATAATATGTTTTTGTTTGTTGCTTTGCTAACTCTGCTTGCTTGCATGCTTTTACTAACATTTGCTTTATTAGGAGCCTTATCCTCAAGCACAGATCCTACCTCCTCTTCCAGATATAGACCCTACGCCTACTTGGGCTCAAGAAATCATTTTCATGGTTGGTAATCTATTTACTAATATTTTCCCAATTTTTTTAATAACGAATAAATTAATATTTTTCAATTTGAAAAAAATAGTTTTGAGATAATTGACTTTAAAGTTTAATGTACTGGAATGTTTATTTATTTATTTTTTTTTTTAATTTTTGTTTAATAATTTCTTGTCCTAAAGATAGAAAAAATAGTTTTTAATTTTGAAATTATCAAGACTTTAGTTGAAAAATCTAATGTTTGGCCTATTTAAAAACTGTTCCGCCACATTAACACTCTTGCATATCATTTTTGATTAGTTGACGAAGTATAGAAGCCCATAAAAAAGAAAATGCTAAAAAAAAAAGTTACAAGGTAGTTACTTCTGAAGGACGTTTTGGCTACTCTTTGGCAGGCTTTGTCAGCTAAAAGACAAAACACAAATGCAGAATTAATAAAAAGAATAGTTGAAATAATATAGAAATATGGTAGATCTACAAATATAAATCACTTATAAGAACACTGAACATGTAAGTGAACAATAGTTTTTTCGTAGACAGAACTTAGGTAAGAGTATGTACAGATAAAGAAAACATAGAAAATAAATAAAATGAAATAAGTACAAATGAACTGACAATTGGTGTTAACTACAACATTTTCTTATAAGTGATTTGTATTTGTAGATCTACCATATTTCTTTATTGGTTTAACTATTCCTTTTATTAATTCTGAATTTGTGTTTTGTCTTTTAGCTAACGATGGGTACCAAAGAGTAACCAAAATGTCCCTAATACAGATTTTTACAAAAATCGTATTAATATTTCCTAGCCGAATCTTAAATATTCCCTTACTGCTTATTACCTTTTCAGTTACTATGTTTAATTTAAATACAGCGGTTTTAGAGTAAGAAGTCTTAGAAACTTGGATCTTTCTGCTTTTAACAGAAGGAATGCCATTTCCTCTAAGATAATTTATTTATTTATTTTTTTTTTGTTTTAATATCAATCTCTTTTAAGATAAATAACCCTTTTTTGTGTGTGTACAGCTTCCAGCAGTAGCGGAGTTTTCGTCTGGAGAAACGATGGGTCACTCAGCAGACAGGCTTGCTGCAGCGTTCAAAGTATCACGTGAAGAACAAGACAAGTTTGCTATTAGATCCCACACGTGTGCCAACGAAGCCTTCAACAAGGGTTATCTCACCGATATGATCCCCATGAGAAGTAAATATTTATTATTATTGCTAATATTAAATCTAATATCAAAGATAAGTTGGTAAGAGGTAAAGATTTGTCGAATATTAATTTTTATGTTCAGAATGATGGTGAATTTTTTTCTCTATTCTCCGTGTTGCACTCATTCATCTTTCACAGGGAGGGGGTAAGAGGGAGGAACCTGTACCTATCCCCTTCTCCCCATCCCTCTCACATACACAAACCTTCTCCCTCTGTCTCATGCTCAGTTATAATTTTAATAAAATAATTAAAAGATACATTTTTTTTTTAATCAGTTCCAGGGACTGATAAAGTTGTCGAGAAGGATAACGGTGTGAGAGTATCGACTCCTGAAGCAATCGCTAAGCTGAAACCTGCCTTTGTGAAACCTCATGGGACTGTAACTGCTGCCAATGCTTCATTTCTGGTATCTTCAATCTTCTCTTGGTTTAGATAAATTGCAAACATGTAGAAAATACATCAATTGAATTCCAGAATTCTAAGTACCCAAACCGAAAATGAGTTACAAAAATGTTTTCCACTGCTCTCAAAAACGGTACAGATATCGCCTTAAAAATGGTTTCATTCATTTATTTACATTAAGGAACCTATAAAACAAGCTTATGAACACGAAACCTTAACCTTAATTTTTTTTGCTTGAATTTTGCTCAAAAAAACATTTTCTGGTAGACGGATTCTGCTGGTTAGCGAACTGTTCAGGTATATAAGTCCAAAATGATCTTATCCTTTCCCGAATTAATAGTACAGTGAAACCTCCCTTAACGGACACCTCCCTACAGCGGACACCTCTATTAATGGACATTTTCTCGCAGTCCCAAATTTTTCTATAGGTAAAATAAACCTCTATATTGCGGACACCTCTGTACAACGGACACGGACAGAGAAACCTGATTTTTTACCTCCATACTACGGACAAGTACAGCTAATGTAAGTTATCGAAGCGTTCCTATTGGTGTAGGTTGCCAGTAAAATGTGTTAACAATAACAAACTCTTTGTGAGAATAATATATATTGTAATGATAATTTTTACAATAAGACATAAAGAAATTATTATTAGTTATATTATATTAATTTAAATTAATCTCATGGATCAAGGTTCCGAGTGAATTACTGGTATTACATTTATCTCCAGACAATTCTGAGATACAAACAATATTAAATTACATGCAAACAATAATAAAATAATTGAAAACTACAACAAAAACAATTCTTACCTCTAAATCAATCCGCTTCCAACGAAATCTCAATATATTCGGTATTCCTTGGAGGAGAGCTCTGACTTCGGCCAACGCTAGGAACCAAAAGACGCCATTCGAGCGGGAAACTTTTGCTTCTGTCTTTTTAACTTCCGCAGTTTGTTGGGTTATACATAAAGATAACAATTGTTTTTTGCCATACAAAATAATTAATTTATTGTTATCTGAATGTACATTTAATATGGATATATTGTACATCAGTATTGTCCAAAAATATTATTAATTTTGATCGTATATAATATAATGTTATTTGTACATATGGTTTGTGATTTGCGCGGGCTTTTCAAAATATCGATGGTTATTTGAATTTAAAAATATTTTCAAGAATGTAATATATCATTACATTTGCACTCCTGTCTAAAAAAAAAATGTTTTAAAAAAAAATGTTTTTAGTCCGGTATAAAAAATAAATTTAAAATTGAATTTTTTAATTTGGAGTTTCGGGATACAGAACTATTAATTAGATTGGTCAGCCTGTTATTTATTCAAATTTTCAATAACTTATTTCGTTACATAATTTTTATTCATTATCATTTCTCAATTTAAATTATCATTTTCCATTGTTCATTTTTAAACATTATCATTATCAAAACTATCTTATCCTAAAGTAATATGATTATTAAATTTATGATAAATTTTTAAATATTATTATTATCAATTAAAACTTATATTAATATAACTCTTATTTTATTAAAAAACGCTAAACTAGTAATTTTTATAAAAACACACTAATCTAAAGCTAAGTTTAACAATTGCCTTGAATTTATTCCTGGTCCTTAAATTTTCTTTTGCAGTTGTCCAATTTCTTTTTATAAAAGTGTTTTATTCTTTTCCTTGGAGGCCGATTTAGCTTTGAAATTTTTTCTATTCCCAGTTGTCTTTTATATTTATAAAGAATTTTTATTTTATTTCCATATTTGACATTCAAAATCTTTAAATTATTATCATTATTAATAGTTCTATTCAGTTTCTTCATTGGTATATTTCCACTTCTTTTATTATAACTCTTTTCATTTATTTTGAATTTATAGTTATCAGATAATTTTTCAATTTTATTTTGTTTCATCATTTTGTTTATAAATTTGGTTCTTATTGTATTTTTGAAATTATCATTTATTAGCTTATTATTTATTTTATTATTCTTAACCTCATTTTCATTATTTAATTCACTTAATAATTCTTGAATTGTATTATCTTCATTTATTAAATAATTATAGTCATTTTTATTTTTAATCAATATTTTATCATCTTCAAATATCTGGTCATTACTACCATCACTACTATCTAAATTGTCCTTTATTGTTTCATCCAAATCGTCATTATGTATTAATGTATCATTTTCGGCTTTTTTAACTAAATTTTCATTATTATTTTCATTTATCTCAATGACCTCTTCACTACTTATATTATTTTTATTAAAAAGGTTATTATTCGATTTCTCCAACTCTATCGTCTCTTCATTCTGATTTTTACCCATATTATTTAAAGTATTACATAAATCGTCCAATTTTTTATTATTTTTATTTATTTCTTGATTTATTTCATGCTTAATATTGCAAATACTCTTACTTAAATCGAATTTCAGTTGTCCTAATAATAACCTCATCATTTCTTCTAAGCCTTGAGGATGCACCTCATTATCCCTTTCGGAATTACGGTCATTGGCTAGAATTGCCGTTCCTAAGGAACCCTCCGATGATTCTCGGAATGTTGCGTCACCCGCTTGCAATTCGTTCTCATACATTTCTCTCACGTTATTTATTTCCCAATTTTGTGTTGTAAAATATTCAAAATTCGGCGATTCCACCCTATTTTCGTCTCCGTTATTCTGATTTTGTTCTATATTATTTAGAGACATTTTATTTTTTTTTTAACAAAAATTATTTTTTATTTTTAATATTTATTTACAATTGTTATCTACAATTCACTCGGCCGTCTACGTTGGGCGCCATTTAATGTAATGATAATTTTTACAATAAGACATAAAGAAATTATTATTAGTTATATTATATTAATTTAAATTAATCTCATGGATCAAGGTTCCGAGTGAATTACTGGTATTACATTTATCTCCAGACAATTCTGAGATACAAACAATATTAAATTACATGCAAACAATAATAAAATAATTGAAAACTACAACAAAAACAATTCTTACCTCTAAATCAATCCGCTTCCAACGAAATCTCAATATATTCGGTATTCCTTGGAGGAGAGCTCTGACTTCGGCCAACGCTAGGAACCAAAAGACGCCATTCGAGCGGGAAACTTTTGCTTCTGTCTTTTTAACTTCCGCAGTTTGTTGGGTTATACATAAAGATAACAATTGTTTTTTGCCATACAAAATAATTAATTTATTGTTATCTGAATGTACATTTAATATGGATATATTGTACATCAGTATTGTCCAAAAATATTATTAATTTTGATCGTATATAATATAATGTTATTTGTACATATGGTTTGTGATTTGCGCGGGCTTTTCAAAATATCGATGGTTATTTGAATTTAAAAATATTTTCAAGAATGTAATATATCATTACAATATATATATATATATATATATATATATATATATATATATATATATATATATATATATATATATATAGAATAGTGACTAGTAATATCTTCCTAGGAATTCCACAACAGGAACCTTTTCCTTTTCAGCAGAAGCATATGATTTTCCCGCTGGCAGATTACTATTGTTTTGCCTACGCGGTATCACGGTTCCGGAAATATTCCATAACTCTCATTCCGTTCACATTCCTCTCTTCAATTTTCAGTTGGTTTTTAGCTCTTGTTGAGTAAATATCGTGCTTTCTCTTCAATATGTCTAATCGGAAATCTCTGACACTTAAAGAACAAATTGACGTGATAACATTTTCTAATCGCGAAAATGTGGTGTACGTAAAGTTGGTACCGAGGAAAGCAGCAGAAATATTGAAAAAGAAAGATGAAATTTTGCAGAAATGGACGGAAAATTGTGACAAACATGTTGTCCAAGAACTAAGAACTGGACACAGATTTACAATCGATCTCGCTACACTGGAATGGTTTAAAAGAGTGCTTGTTCAAAACATTCCCGTATCAGGTCCTATGATCCAGGCAAAAGCACTAGAGATAGCTCGACAGTTGGGCTATTCCGAATTTAAAGCTTCCAATGGGAGTGGCTGGAAAAATTTCGTGGCAGGCACAAAATTTCATTTAGAGCCATTTGTGGAGAATCGGCATCGGTTAATGCGGAAACAGTTAATCAGAAGGAATCCAAGCTTCCATCATTACTCTTTGATATACGCCTGAAAATATATATTTTTTTTTTTAAGTTTATATTTATTGAACTTCTTTCTATATACTTAAAAAAACTTGTGATGGGTAATTATTAAATGGTTAATTAAATCATGAATTAAATGTACAAATTCGGTACGTATCCATCTGGAGCAACCCCTCTGTATAGCGGACACCTCTCTATAGTGGACAACTTTTCCCAGAGGTGTCCGCTATAGAGAGGTTTCACTGTATTAACTTTCAAGAACTTGTCTCATCTCAGCGTAGTTTTATCTGTTTTGTATCTTTGTGTTTGTAACGGTAATCCTAGAGTAAATTAAAGCTTTGAAATGGAATTCCGCTTTTCTAAAACATTCCCCATTATATATCCCTTTAAATTTTGTACTTGCCAACGCTTACAGTATAGTTGAGCAGTTTTATAATTTCTATGGCTTCCTTGATAAATCTACAGACATAGTATTTTCTTGTCATCTGTTCGCTCCAACGATCCCTGATCCTCGTCGAATCAAAGAAGTTATATGTTCAAGGAATCTACCTTGATCAGTGGGACTGGCTGTGACTTTGGAAATTAATATTTCTTCTGAGAGTTTTAAAGATATCGAATATGAAAATCAGAGCAAACTAGCGAAGAAACATATTCGATACATTAACAAAATAATATATTGAAAAAT
Source organism: Gonocerus acuteangulatus (assembly GCA_946811695.1). Taxonomy (NCBI): domain Eukaryota; kingdom Metazoa; phylum Arthropoda; class Insecta; order Hemiptera; family Coreidae; genus Gonocerus; species Gonocerus acuteangulatus. The sequence continues at coordinate 86,505,110 of OX328128.1, read as the reverse complement.
GGTCTAATTCTATACTTCATTTAAGACATTAATCTTTTTGATGCGACATGGGCTAGCGAGAGTAATGTCGTTGGCCTCCACAGACCAAACTCCCTCTCCTAGAGCGGCTGTACGCACTCGTATTCTTTTTTTTTTTACTTAGGCGCTCGTTACTAATCATCATTTTCATGTTTATTTTACGTGAACAACGACGTGTATTACTTGAAACAATTTATTTACTACAATTCAGATGTGCAGCAAACCTTCAATAACCATTTAAAACAAAATTTACTTACTTTTCTTCCCTATATTTCTCATTCTATTTCATTCCTAAACCACTACTTGTTTTTAGGCTTGATTTTTAAATGTAGCTGTGAATTTTTTTTTAAATTATTATAATAAGCTACTCCTTTATTTTATGACCTTTGAGATTTATTCTTTTTTGGGGGCTTATAGGTCTAAAAAAATAGTACTTCCTTTTTTTTCTTTTACTCCCTTATTATTTACAGTTTCACTAAAGAATGCCCCTAAGACATTTTTACTGTGCGCACGTCTCAAAGACGCTTGTTACTTATAAAGTTCAAAATTTGTATGTCACCAGTTAAGGGTCAAACCAGCAATTATTCCCATTCCTGCTGGAGCATACTGTACACGCTCAAGACTAAAGATGGCTCGGAATCAAAAGATACAGCTGTGGGCCTCAGAGAATACTCGGGCCTCACCTCTGAGGGTCATCTTTTTCCAGCGAGTATTCTCGGGCGTCGCATCAAATGGGTTAAAATTTTGAGAATTTGCAACAAGCTGTATCACCCACAATTCAAGAGCAAAGTCTCAAATCTGAAGAACGAGATTTTGCATATTCGATAGTTTGACATGGTTTGAATGATAGTTATGCTAATTATATATTTACTAAAATATGGTAATCTTTCCTTGACAGACTGACGGAGCTTCAGCCGGACTTATCACGACAGAAGAGAGAGCCAAAGCACTTGGCCTCAAGCCGAAGTGCTATCTTCGAGACTTTGTGTATGTTTCACAGGATCCTAAGGACCAGTTGCTTCTTGGGTGAGTTGTAATTGGAAACCGATATAAGTATTTTCAGAGATTATCAACTAATAATATAGATATGCATATATTTGTTGTACTTTTGCATGTTGTGGAAGAGCATAACTGATAAATACCGATCACAGACTCACCGAATCACTTTTAAGTCATAATATACACATTGTACATAGTCAAAAATTATATCTCTCTAGTATTTCTAAAGTGACATAACTCAAAAATCGGTGTTTTTCATTTATGACTATGAAAAAATTGGTAAATATCCCTTTACCAACCATCAAAACTGTATGAACCTAGCTTCAGAGTTTGTACACCAGAGGTCACTCTTCTCGTCTTAATGGTATTCCTTATCCATAGGCGAGTGACACATTTTCAGTTGAGTTTTTATTTCTAGTTGTGTAACTTCAAAAATAATAAGTTGTTTATTTTGAAGGTACGCGAGTCCATTTTTTGTTATTACGAGATATTTAAAGGTTTGCATTTGAACAAATTTAAAACTATTTGTAACTGTTGATTGACATATTTTTTGTATTTTGTAGCAGGCGATAAGGGTTTATAAGTTTTTAATCCAATAGTATTTACAGTGATGATTAACCCTATAGAGAAGGCGGGAGTGGTATAAGGGAGAGTACCTGGTGATAGGACCCTCCCCATACCTGCCTGTCAGGAGGGACAGGCAGGTATCGGTAGGGTCCCTGGAAACTGTGATGCTTCCTCAGCAAATTACATTGTTTACGCTTCCGAAAAAGCCTATGGTCTTCCTCGAAATCCTAGAATGCTCTTCAATATTACTTCCTAGAGCTGAGGAAGGGCCTGGCTGCAATCATCTTCCGAGAAGTCTCAAAGATGAAAATTGATAGTGCTAGCCTATCAAAACATAGTTTTGAGGAAATCTACTTTAAATTTTAATGTATGGAAAAGTTCTTTTTTTTTATAATTTCTTGTAATAAAGATACAAAGAAATGGTTTTTCAAATGTATCAGGTCTTTAGTTGAAAAATTGTATTTTTTGCCCATTTAACACTCTCGGTGCTGATGTCATTTTCTGGGAATACCCCGCATACTGATGAATTTTTTTGTTGAATTTTTCATGGATACATTTTTTTTTTAATCATGTCTGATGTGTTTAATAGTAATACAACAAAGAAAACTAGCCGGAATTGCATTTTCGGAAGTGTCCTTCAGGAGGGACATCAGTACGCGAGGAATTCCAGCTGCTTTGCGGGCTAGTATCAATAGGCGCCCATTAGTCAGACCCGCTACACCTACACCTAATGTTTATTTATTTTAAAAGAAAACTCAATAATTTTTGACAATTTTTATTAGAATAACAAATAACAATAACCAATCATATATAATTATTGGTTTAAATATTATTTTGTTGGACATTTTCAATTATTTTAACATTAACGTTGAACACCATTTGCAAATATAATTATTTTAATTGTCATTTTAAATTTGTGGGAATCAGCTGAATTATATTGGTATGAGATCAGTGAAAAGTGTGGATTTTCTTCAGTCGCTTCTGGCCCAAAAATTTCAGTTCTCAAGTGTTCGTTGTCGAAGTCCGAGTCTGAGTCAAGTTCATCGGCCGATACTTCTTCCAGCAGTTTGTAGACATCCTCAGATGTCAAATTGGAAATAAAATATTTCTCTACGCTTTCCTTATTACCCGCAGATGTATCTGTGATATAAAAAAATATTAAATGGAGGGCATATAATAATAGATAAATAATTTAACATAATAAAACAGCGATGGCTTTTCTTTAGAAAAAAGAAAAGGCATCAGCCCTATCCTGGCTAGAAAAAGGTGGTAACCTATAGATATCCCATCCTGAAATTCATATTAATAATAAATGAACGTTAAAATTTAACGTATTTTAAAATTTTAAATTTAATAATAATAATAATAATTTACAACAATAAATGTGATAAATAAAAAGCAAAAATTACCCTGTAACTACCAAATTTCGATGCCAAACGATAATATTTTTAAAAATATCCTTTGTTGCCAATCAATATCTGCAACAAAAATTCAACAATTTAGTGAATTGTATTTAAATATATTAAATCAGGAAGTAAATATCCATTATATAAAAAATTGTACTTACTTATAAACAATTTATCGAAGAAAAAGTTTAAAAATTCATAAAAACTCTTCCGGTCAGCCAATTTGAAAATGGATAACACTGCTAGAAAGCCCAAACAATACTGAAGACAACTGCGTTTACCTGGAGTCGTAAAAGTCAACCCCCTCCATTTGCGAGCCTTTTGAATCTCAAGTGAAAAGTAACGAAGGAGTGTCCTTCGTGCCGGGTGGACACCCGGCCGCGGGGACGGCCGCTACTGTCCTTCCCAAAGGACGTCAGCACCGAGAGTGTTAAAAACTTTTCCGGAGCATACGCACTATTAGATACCATTTTTGCTTAGTTAAGAATGCATTTACGCCCTTTAAAAAAAATTTCAAAAAAGTTGCAAGGTAGTATTACCCCTTAATTTGAAGCTGATATAATAAGATAAAAGTTATACTGTTTACAGTTAACATAATAATAAAATTTATCAATTTTGAAAGTTAACATTGTTGTCAAAACATAAAATTAATATATTCTTTTTATTATTTATAGTAACAAAGACAGATAAACAGGACCCTAGATTTAAGGCATATTTAAACAGCCACATTTGCTTCACCACCATTCAGCAAACAGTGCTAGATTTTCCCATAATATATTCAGTCATAATAATTTCAAATTAAGATGGGCTTCTATCTCATGAACACTAGAATCTCTCTTTTTTTTTCTTTCTTTTTTTTTTTTTTTTTTTTTTTTTTTTTTTTTTTTTTTTTTTTTTTTTTTTTACTTTAAATTGTTCACATATAAAAAAAAAAGTATAACAAGTTTTGTCTGTAACTACCATTATCTTCCTTTGTTTCCAAAAATAAACTTGCCCTAATTTCAAAATTGCACCTGGAGTCGGACTTTTAAAATTTTTATATTGAGTTCAAAAAAAAAAAAAAAAAATGTTTTATTCATAACTCCTTATTACTTTTTAAATTATTAATTGTTCACTTAATATGAAACAAATTCCTAAAATCCATATAATAGCTGTATAATGGAAAATGCAGAAATGAAATTCCAGCATTTCAGGGTTACTGTAACATTTAAAAAAAAATATGCTTTGATATAAAGAGATGTTTCTTTTAAGTCGATGGCAAAACATTGCTTCGAATAAATGTTCTGTTTGTTTCCAGACCTACATATGCTACTCCGAAAGTTCTTGAAAGAGCTGGTCTATCTCTGAGCGATATTGATGTCTGGGAATTCCATGAAGCATTTGCTGTAAGTTATTTTCAATGTTAGTCAGTTTCAATATATTTCTATATTAGAGATTCATTGTGATGAACATGTACTGATTGTTCCCAGGGACAAATTCTTGCCAACATGAAAGCCATGGACTCCGATTGGTTTGCCCAGACGTACATGGGAAGATCTGAAAAGGTTGGCGCCCCTGACATGAGCAAGTTCAACAACTGGGGTGGCTCACTCAGCATTGGCCACCCATTTGCTGCCACTGGTATGTATTCAAGAATTTGATTATAAAGAGGAAACTGTTCGTTCCTCTGAACAATTTTTTTCCTTTATTTTCAATAGTTTTTAATTTGGGTGTTGTTTATTCTAATTGAATTTAGTAATAAATGAATTTTTCAGTTAAACAGAGTAACTGGTGTTTATGACCTCAACGGTTGACACGCCTTAAATTCACCCCCCCCCTCCCAAAAAAACAAAACAACAGGATAAGTAAATAGGAAACACAATTGTAATAGTGTTGATTGTCCGCTTGGCTAGAAATTTTCATTGGTTCATGAAGATGAAGGCCTTCCGCTTTATGGTTCATCTGCAATCTAGTCCAAGAGCTGGTAACAGCTTGTTTCAAGAATTGTTTTATGCACCTTGAAAATTTCCTATAATGTACCTCTTGGGTAGATAAGAAGGTATGTATGTGTTGGCTAGACTTACCATGTAACACCAAGTACTCCACATAGCGGAAAGGTGCAAAAACATATTGCCCAAAAATTGTGTTTTATTCAGAAGATAACTATCATTAATGTAAACGAAATTGCAAATTAAGGCAATTTTACAATGAATAATAAAGAAGACAGGCAGTTTTAAGGGGGATACCATGTAAAAAAAAATAAAAATGAGAGTTTTATTCACAGCTGTACAAGATCATGTGAGCAAGAACCAATGAGAGCACAGAGAACAACCACAACTGCGAGGTGTCTCATACACTCTTACGGTTACACGCATTCTATTGCAGTCTATCATAGGCAACATTTATTTTAATGTTTCCTGATAATTAAACCCCACAAAAGTGTCTGCTCTTTTGTAATTATTTTCAATTTTGTTTATTGAAGATGCTGTTTATATCGTAGCGTGAATAAAGCACTTCATTTAATATTAAAATAAAAACTACGTATTTTGGTTATTTTTTTAATTTACATTTTAACCCCCTTCTTTATTATTCACTGTAAAATTGCCTTGATTTGCAATTTTGTTTACATTAATGATAGTTGGTTTCTGAATAAAACTCTACTAAAAGGTTTTTGCACCTTTCCCCTATGCACAGTACCTGGTATTCCACGGTAAGTCCAGACAACACATATTTATCTTCTTATCTACTCAAGAAGTACATTATAGTAAAATTTCTAGGTGCATAAAACACTTCATGAAAAGTGTGTTACCGGCTCTCAACAATTCTTAAAAACCCTCAAACCACCGAAAAACCTTGGCCTTGACAAAATAATATCTCCGTAGACCTGCTGAAGTTTAGCAAGAGTTTCCGTTGCATAGTGCCAAAGCCTGAAGCAAAACCTGATATGACATTTTCAGAACACAATAGAAAAAACTGTTTCTCAAAAAAAAAAATAAATGAGACAACCAAATGACTCGAATGAGTTCAAACTCGTTCTGAAGGCAGATCAGATCTTCCCCTGCCCACATGTACTCCAAGCCCAGCACCTCCAGTGTTGCCAGATTGAACTCTACTTTGCCAGTCTCATCACTTAATTTACACACTTTTTATGTCATTGGGGTAAGTGTTTAAATTTGTCACTGAATATAAAAAGAAAACATTAACAGATTCCAGAAAACATTCCAAGATTTCCAAATGAGACTAGGGATAAAAAAGGATGTGTTCATAAAGTAGTGGAGTTTCTGCGAGTAGAAACTTTTCATACTAGTCTTCATGAAGAAATGTAGGGATATTCAGAAGAATGACGTCCTTTATGAAAAGAAAATTTAGTAATTTATATTGAACAAATTTAAATGTATTTATTTCAAGTTGTTGTTTGTGTTGCAGGTATCAGATTGACTGTTCACGCTGCTAACAGGCTAGTCAGAGAAGATGGACAGTTTGGTCTGATTGCTGCATGTGCTGCTGGTGGACAAGTACGTATTAGATAGTATCGCTCCCTATTTTCATATCTCCTGTTCAGATAGATGGTGCAGTTCGTAGAGATAAGGGGCGGAGCCTATATTCCCATGGCATAACTCCGCAGGAAAAAAAATTATGCAACTACTTTTTGCGGCAAAACATTCGAGACAAATTCCAACTTCTCCCAAGTGTGTAAAGACATGTTTGCCCTAGTGTTGTCATGCAAAAAACATTCGCCCCCCTGTCTGTTGCCCAATTCCAGACGCTTTTTTGTGACATTTTCTCAACTAGTCTAATTCCTTGCAGTATTAAATGGAATTAATGGTTCTCTTGAAAAAACTCATGAACGACATTTTTAATCGTTTGAGTGCTGAATTGGAACACACGGGAGTTGTGCAAAGCAAGAGAAATTCATTTTACCCGAGCTGCATGTTCTAGGAACCCATGAATGGAGTAGTCCCCCGAAATCCATGGTTTAGCATCCACCTTGAATTCAGGTGGCCAACTGCAGTCGTGTTCTTTTGTACCAATTTCAAAATTACTTGAAAATTAGATGAGATAGAAGAAATCTGATTGCAGATTCTTTTTCTACATTAAAAATTCTTCAAGGTAGTGCTATTATAATTTTTGTGACGGCTTTACGACGGGCATGATGCAACATTACATTGCAAATTTATAACGATTTTCTGACAAGTTATTGCCTTTGAAGTTGTATACCTCTGGATATGCTCAACAGATTTTAATCGGTGTGGGGGTGGTTATAAAGAGAATTTAATACCCTAAAATTTTCATTTTAATTAAGTGAATAGAAACTTCATTTTTAACCAAAATTCGATGAAAAACGCTGTTTTTTGTTTTTCCCATTTCTCTAAAAATGGAAGGGTGATTGCAGGGTGGCACCCCAAGAACGTGGGAATCGAGATCTATAAGAAATTCTTTATAAATCTCTTGGGGGGGGGGAGTTCAATTGGGAAGACCAGCAGTGTCATCAAACTTACAATTGAAGGGCTCAGTGCCAAAGGTGACTAACCCACAATTACAAATAGCTGAGAAAATTAGAGTTAAAGCTCAGAAGAAAGTGAAAAAATTATTGTTGGTGACAGAAATTATTTTAATAGGAACAATTAACTCCATTTCTGCCACAAAAAAATTTGTTTTTCACATTCTTCTTAACTTTAACTCCAATTTTCTCAGTTATTTCTAATTGTGGGTTAGTCACCTTTGGCACTGAGCCCTTCAATTGATGAATAAGAAGGTTTCTTCTCTAAAAGAAATCTCACGTTTAATCGATTTATCCATATATTATTTATTTTTGCAGGGCGTTGGGATGATTGTCGAGAGGCATCCAGATGCACAGGCAACATAATAATGGAGTCTTCAATATTAATTAGATATTATCTTTACACAAAAATAAAAAAAAAAAATATTTTTAAGAGTAAAACAAATCATTTTGTAAGATATATTTTTTTATAAATGTGATCAATATATTACCATTGCATTATGACAGGTGTAATAGGTGCTCGTCAATAAATTATATTTCTTGTTTTATTCTTTGCATTCGTAATTTTTACCTCTTGTTTTACTTTTTTTTAAATATTTATTTCATCTTTTATTATTTGTTAAAATCTATTCAAAATGGAATAATTAAAACTTAAAAAGGCATTGTGTGTTTAATGTTATGAAATTGTATTTGTAGGTGCTTTCATCAATTATTTTCCTCATGCAATTTTTCTATTGCTAAACAAGAAATATATCCAGTGAACTGTTAATATAATATGGAAATTAAATACATAATTGTGATGAAAATGAGAGTTCAGTTCTTTTTAAGCAGCCCAATTTAATTAGGCAACTGTTTTTCCATTAGCACTTTCCGGAGAATGTAGCTATTGAGGTTGCACTCACGAAAGAATTCATGAAAAAAGTCTTCAAACCTTCTTTTATCAGTCTACCTGTTCAGTTTTGAAATTAAACTCCTTCCCCGCCCTTCCCTGTGCTCAAGTGCATCCAGCGCAGGACACAACACACTCTCTCTCTCTTTCTCCCTCCTCTGACCTCAGAACCTTTTACTTCAGATCACTCAAGTTGCTAAGTTTTTCTATCTTAATCCTATCCTTTTCCTTGCCATATTTTATTCTTCGGCCACGTCTATGCAGCTACAGGTGTGACAATCGCTGATTAAAGGTAATATAAATAGAATATTTTATTTGTGAGGTTTATTTTAATGCACAACATAACTTATGAAGCACGCATGAACCAGCAACCATCCAATAATTTACCCCAATAACCCTTCTCTAAGTTACAGTCCACTCAATTCTCAACATAATATGGTCCTCTGAGCCAGATGTGTTCTAACATGTCAATTTGTTTTAAGAATTTTAAACCACTAAAGTTCAACTGTACACTTGTTAATCCTTTCTTCAATGCTTTGTTTGCTCACTTGGGTTAATGACATATGTTAAGGATAAAAAGAGAATCAAAGTAAAAACAGAAAAATCTAGCCGTACAACATTCACACTTCGTTAGTGAAACTGTCCACCAATAACCCTCCAAAACATTATAATTCCACAGAAATCCTAACTAAGATACTTAGGACTGATTCTAGACAAACGTTTAACTTGGAAGCCACACATAACCCAGAAAAGACAGGAACAGTTATGTTTTCTTTTAGATTTTTACTGGGGTTTTCATTTTCTTTTTAAATGTATTACTCTAGTGGGTTATGTAATTGTACATATTCCCTCATAATGCTTCACAAAGTCATTGTAACAAAAAACTGCAATATTACTGAAAATATACCGGTGCTAATGACCTAGATGTAGATGCGCCGTAATATATATATATATATATATATATATATATATATATATATATATATATATGTATAACATATTGTAGTAATTATCAATAAAATAATAATGACTTAATCTAGTCCCTAATCCTAATTCTTAACAATATAGTTTAATTAATAAAAGCATTTAATTATTTATTTATTCATTTAATTAACGAAGAATCTAGGGTTTTATCAAATTTTCTATAGCATTATAAATTAAACGTGGTGAAGAACTTACCAATAATCGATGCCATTAAGACAGCCATAAAATGAGGCCATATACATTAGCACAGATGAATTGTTATTGATTTACACCTTGGGCAAATTATATAAAACTAGCTGACTACTCGTGCTTCACCATGGGGGATAAGTAGTTTTTATATTGCATTAAATAAGGTATGATGGGGTCTCCCGTGGTCTAATGGCTAGCGCCTTGGATTCATAAGCGGGAGATGGTGGGTTCGATTCCCAACCTCCGGCAGGAATTTTATCATCCCACGGCTCGCTGGTAAAATTCCTCGCTGCACCCTGGATGTCGGCGCTAATGACCTAGATGTAGATGCGCCGTAAAAAAAAAAAAAAAATAAAAAAAAAAAAAAAATAAAAAAAAAAAATAAGGTATGATAAAAAGCTTATTATTGCATGGACCTTAAAGTTACCCAGGAAACACCATGTGGAGGAACTGTGCTTGTTTCTGTTCGGGAGTAAAAACAAATAAAAAAAAAAATACAACCACTTAAAAAGTTAGAAAAACATTTATTTATACATTTGTGAGGACGCGACTATGGCAATTCATCACAAAAAAAAACAAACTAATATATAAATACAATATTGTAAATTCCCAAGATTAATGGTATACACTACAAAGAGGCATGGTACTAAACTTTATGACAATTTTCAGATAAGTGTCAGATTAAAATTGTCCTGAAAACGTAATGATTTTCTATTATAAGGTGAATTATAGAAGAAGCTTTTATTAATTGAGTTAGAAAAACAGACAAATACACATTGAAAAGAATAAAACTAACAACTTTGAAGTTTTAAGCACTTATCTCTTCGATTGGCATCTCCCCACCGAACATTACAACAGAATCGTAGAGAATTTAGTAACCTTTCGAATAGCTGCCTTCTACTTACTACGATTTCCCTACCATTTTCGAGGTATTTTAGAAAATACACTGAGATCTGAAAACTTTGAATCACCATTAATACATTTTTTTTCCCTTGAGAGGAGATCGTTGACCGTAGATGATGCAAGGTAGGGATTGTCGGGGTTCGGTCACTGCTACTTAATAAAACTACATTTTATCATAAAAATGGTTTTATTGTGCCGACGTTTCGGCTTGAACTTCAAGCCTTCATCAGGGCTGTAAAAAACAAGTTGGACGGATGTAGTACTGAAATATATATATATATATATATATATATATATATATATATATATATATATGCCTACATACACATACATATATACATACATACATATATGGAAAAAGACAAAAACATAAAATACTAGAACATAATATATAGAAGAACAATGTGCTCTAGAAGTGTTTGGATTATTAGGAAAACAGATATAAGAATAACAGATTACATATTAGATTAGATATAAGAATAACAATATGGGCTTACCGATGGGAAGATAGAGAACTATTCCTCACAAATGCGGGATCATTTCTGAGAGTTAATACAGGGAAACATAGGAAGAAAGGAGTTGGTGAGGGGGGGGGGTTCTGGACCACCCAATAGACAGAGAACATAGAAGATGAAAGAAAGAGCGGCGAAGTACAGTAAGGGGTCATAAAGTCATAAAATATTGGGTACTTACGTATTAGCGTCAAAGCAGGTTAAAGAGGCGGGTCTCGTTCAGAGATCTGGATCATGGATAACGCATTTCTATTGGTCAATCACTATCAGAGATATCATCTATTGTGTTTATAGTAGCCATCTTGTTCCCGTTGTCTTTTTAACGCAATTCATTTATGCTTTATTTACCCACGCAATTGTTGTTTTTTTTTTGTTACGCGATTTCAGTTTCTGCGCGAGATAGCGACATCAGAATAGCTAGGATGAAAGCTACTTTTTCGAAGCGATGCCAAATTGTTTATCAGTCCATTATCCAGCGAAAAACCATCCTTGATCTATATTACCAACGAGTTGGATTGACTAGAGTTTAGATATAATCTTGAGCGAGCGGAAACGCATAGCAATTATGCTATTAATATAAGTGCTACGCGTTTTCGCTAGCTAAAGGTTATATAAAAACTCTAGTTAACCTAAATCGTTGATAATCCCGTCGCCATATTGGCGAAATCTGATTTGACTCCTTGATCCAGATCTCTGACACGGTGTAGATCCAGTTCTCTCAGACCCGGCTCTTTAACCTGCTTTGACGCTAATACGTAAGTACCAAATGTTGAGTTAATGGAAAGGGAGGCAGGTATAAAGGGCTATATTGCAGGCGGTATAGGGGATTAGGATGGAGTTTTTAATAAATGGAAGATGTTGGAGTAGGTAGAGGAGATGACTTCTTTGTCAATTTTGTCATTAACTGGGTTATTTTCTAGGTGAATAAAAATTGATTCGGAAAGGAGGCGTTTGTCTTCGTTGGATTCAGTGGAAAGGATGGAGTATTGGTCAAAACCAAAGTCATGTCCGTCTGTGATGGCATGTCTAGTTAAAGCTGTCTTTATGTCTTTATTCCGTACATCGTTTTTGTGGTTGTTGATACGTTTTCTTACTGGGTTTTTAGTCTGTCCATTGTACGCACTATTGCAGTTGGGTCTGATGCAGGGGATTCTGTAGACTACATTGGCCCTGTCTTTTTGTGGGATAGGGTCTTTAAGAGTCGTATGTAAGTTTTTCAGTTTGTTCTGTGTCGATAGTCCTAGTTTTAGAGTGGGGAATGTATCGCTTAGGGATTTTTGGATTTTTTCTGTGAGGTTTGGGATATATGGGAGGCCTCTGAATTGAGGGACAATATTGTCTTGGGTAGTGGGGATGGGTTAGAGTTATTAAAAGAATTTATGAGACGGGTGATAATGTTGGTAGGAAATCCATTGGTAGTAAGAATATCGAGAAGTCGGGATTTGTTGGCAGGGTGAAATTTGGTGTCGGATAGGGAGAGGGCTCGATTTATTAGGTTGCTGGCAGTATTGAGGATTTGGTGGATGTACTTCTTACCTCCAAACGATACCAAAGTTTAAATATCTTAGATTAGATGAATGTCAAATACCTGGTACAAGTTTCGAGTGAACCAATCATTTTTTATGAATACACAAACAGAAAATTAGTTTGGAAAAGTATGTCTACCAATTTTTCTCGTAAACGGTTACAGAAATCGCTTTAAAAATGGTTTCACTCGTTTTCCTACGTCATGGAACCTATTAACGAGTACCTGCAAGCATAAGGACTCGAAAAAATAAGCATTCCAATATTTTGCGCTTATTTTGCTCCAAAATAACCTTGTTCCAGTAAACGGTTTCAGCTGGTTAATGAATTTGACCTTTCAAATGAGAAGAAAGATTTTTGTACCAAATATCATCAAAATCAGACCATTTTTGAGCCGACAAGGAACTTCTTATTTACTTCCGCTTTATGGCGATTTACACCTTACTTTTTATATAGTAATTACAAACATTACACATACTCACACACACATACATACATGTATGTATATATATATATATATATATATATATATATATATATATATATATATATATATATATATATGCTTAATACAAGTTTGGTTTTATTATTTACACACATATAACATTAGATTACATGATTTTAAATTAAGTTTATTTACATTATGGTTGCACATCAGTCTTTTTGCATTTGCATCCTAGGAAAATCAGAATGGATCAGTGGGATATTCATGTCTCTATAGGACAATAGTCTCAAATGAGTTTGTATAATCCATTGTGTGTAGGTAATGTAGTATAGAGTCTATGTGTTGGCTATCTTCTCTTAACAACTCGCATAAGTTGTAGGGTAAGTTCAGGTCACGTCGTCTCATGCATTCTGTGAGTAAGTGTTTTATCGTAAGAGTAGTGTTACATATTTCACATTGCGTCTGTTCATGTCTCGTCATTAAGTAACTGTGGGTCAGTCGAGGATGACCAATTCTTAAGTGGGTCAAAAACACTTCTTCTCTTCGGTTTACACGGGAACTGGATGGCCATGCTTTTACTGTATGTTTGATAGAACGGAGTTTATTTTCTGTTAGTTGTGTCCACGAATTTTGCCAGAATAATGTTATAATGTCTCTTGTTCTGTTTGTCCAGTATTGGTGGGTTAGTCTTGTTATTTCTACGTTTGTTTGTTCAGTAGCTGTTATTGCATGTGAGTCGGCCAACGAACTTTTGCCTAAGTCTTCGTGACCTGGTAGCCAGTGGAAGGTAACGTTGTTTAGTGTGTGAGCCTGAAATAGTATTCGTTGTAATAGTGGATGATGTGTGTAGCTGTCAGTTAGTGCTTCAAGTGCGCTGAGTGAGTCCGTGTAAAGTACGATTTCCCTTGTATCTGTAATAGGTATATTTTCCAGGCCAATAAGGATGCCATACGGTTGAATGCACCCTTAATTCCAATTAAAAAAAAAAGGATGCCATAGAGCTAGGCTGTTAAAATACTCGCCTGATAGTTGATTCCTTTTAGCACTTTCCTCCGAAGGAAAGTAGCTATTGAGGTTGGACTCATGACGGAATTTTTGAAAAATTTCTTCAAATCTTTATCGATCCTACCTAGTAGACACCGAAAATGACCCCCGTTAAAATTTATATATATATATATATATATATATATATATATATATATATATATGTGTCTGTTAACACGATAGCGGCCAGAGTTTTTGTTTTTTCGTCACGAAACTTGGTATATAGCATTCAATTAGCAAACGATTGAACGAGTTCGTTAACCACCAAAGTCGGTCCACCGGAAGGGGGGGTTTACCCCGAGCCCAAAACACTAATTTGACCATTTCAGCCGTAATATTGGTTACATTTCAACGAAACTTGGTATTCGTAGTAGTAATATAGAGAGAAAAGTGAGATATAAAAATGAACTAAATCGGTTCATAACGAGGGGGGGGGGGGTGTACTCCGGACCGACAACACCAATTCGCCACTACCAGCCATGATTTTTGGTATATTTCGACGAAACTCGGTATTCATAGTGGTAATCTACAGGTAAATATGTGTTGTAAAAATAAACTAAATCGGTTCATTAAGAGGGGGGGTTTTCTGCTGTATTGTAACGAAACGCGGTATACGTCGTGGGTAACTCATGAGACAGAAGTGTTGTAAAAATGAGCTGAATCGGTCAATCGGAAAGCGGGGGTTTAATTTGTAATATATTTCAATAGAAAAGCCCGTCAGACGTAGGTTCACAAAGCCGCCGCAAGGAGCGCTTTCTAACACTAGAGTGACTGTATCCTGTTCCTGCGTTAGATCAAAATACGATAATTTTTTTTTTTTTTTTTTTTTTTTTCTTTACGGCGCATCAACAAATCGTGGCTATTAGCGCCGACAAAAATACGATAATATGAGGTTTTTTGTATTTATTACGTAGTGTAGTAGGTACCATGTGTAAACATAACTCTGGAAGCAAATTAATAATTGATCAGTTACTCATTACAAAATTAAAAGAGAACTATTCACGTTTCTATTTTATTTATGTAGGATATTTTAAGCAAATTGTTCTGGAAAGCAGTCTACACTATCCAAATTCTGAAGAAAGTACTTAGTTATGCAGCTCCTGCGTGACGGACTTTTTGTTATTACTTGCTCTTATATAACAGCTTCTGCTCCTATAACAATTATCTGTTTTGGAACCATCAGTGAAGGTAGAGAGTTTTTCTGAATTAATTGACTTAAGAGTGTCATAATGTTTTTTATATATTAATTTTGATAATGGGTTATTTTTTTTTGTACTTTGCTAGATCAGTATTGATTTCCAACATGTTTAAGAGCCAGGGGGGATTTGTTAGTGGGCCGGCAGTCAATATTTCAGAGTCATTAATATTGTATTTCACTATATCTTACACTGAACGGTCTCGCAGCCTGGGGTTTTTGTCTGTACGTTTCAACGTATGGATTATTAAGACTCATTTGAAGACAAGGTGAAACGCCCATTGCTATGAATTTATGCATGTGAGAAGCGGTTTGTATATCTATTCAGAGGTTAAGTGGGGGTTCCCCTGTTTCTGCATATAAGTTAACACTTGGGCTACTTCGGAATGCATCTATTGAGATACAAAGACCGGTATTGTGTCAAGTATTTTAAGTGAGCTAGGCTTGGCAGATGAGTATGCGGTTGATCCAAAATCAAGAATGGACCTTGTGAAGGAGCGGTAGAATTGTAACATGGTTTTCCTATCAGCTCCCCATTTAGTTGTACCTATTACCTTGAGAAGGTTTAATGATTTTTTACATTTTTCTCTCAAATTCTCAAAGCCTAGAAATTTAAGTGTTGTATTGTGTGTTATTAAGCGCTGTTTCAGTGTGAGTGTGGGTACAGGTTGGTTTCTTTCTCTCGTAATAAGTTTGCAGCTCATTTTTTCATTAGAAAAGGACAGTCCATGTGTTAGACTCCAATTTTCTAGAGCCGTTATTGTTGTTATACAACTTTAATTGTATATATTCTTAATAATTCAAATCCCCATAAAAGTACTTAAACATTTGAATATCAAAAAAACTTTCTTAGCGAGTGTTTACATTCTAAACAGATTGTCCGTGCAAAATTTCAAATTTTTGTTTCAAGTGGTTAGTAGTATTCATAGAGTTTCCGCCCTCAGATGGACCAGGGCGTTAACTCTATGAGGAACAAAATCACAGTTTATTTCTAGTAATTCAAAGTCTGCTATCATAGTTGAAATTATCCTCAATTAAAAATACTACTATGAAATAGATACAGTACGGTAACAGCTGTTTTATTATCATCGTAGCAACGCACGCTGCCTAGGCGTGCATGCTCTAAAATTTGAATATCAAAAAATCCTTTCTTAGTGAGTGTCTACGTTCTATAGAGAGTGTCCAAGCAAAATTTCAAATTTTTCTGTCGAGTGGTTTGCGCTGGGCAATGATAGATCAGTGAATGACCCAGTCAGTCAGCGAGTGGTATTTGACAAATATATAGTAGATAAAGTAGTCAATATAAAGGAATGGTATACTACTTCATTGAACCAATGAAAATAAATAAGAATATATATACAGTGTATCTCAGATGTAATCGGAAAAACTAAAGTTTTGATATTTTGTTAGAATTTCTTAATATAATTATGGCTAAAAAAAAAAAAATAAATGAAAACAATAAACTTCCACACATTCGAACGCCAGGGGGGGGGGGAGACCATTCTGAAAGGTAGCTGACCACTTTGGGCCACAGCATTCTTCGAAAACCAATAATAGGCAATGATTTAAAAAAATTAATAATCATTTTTATTTATTATTATTAATTCTTCTTTATCTTTATTATTGGTTGAGTAAGAAGGCATGCTTTAGTCGTTACCGCCTCAGTAGTCTGTTTATTTTATTTAAAAATTATTTTTCGTTTTTAACATCCTTCTTCTCAGCCGTAAAGGTACCGATTGATCGAGGTGGATAGTTCTGCTGATTCGTAGTAGGACCTCTTGTTTGATTTGGAATTTTCTGGCTAATTTTTGGATAAATTTCGTGTTGGTGCCGCGAGCTCCAAACATAAGTCCTATTACATCCCACTTTTGAACCTTATATTTTTCTTGAAAATATGGGATACAATTTTCGTAAATTTTTCTTTTCTCCATATCGACTGCCTTTGGTTGGTCCACATCTAATTCGAACCGAATTGTCGGGTCTAATATAGTGCCTGAAGATGCTTTCTGGTTAATTATCACTATGTCGGCCCTTCGATTTGAACCTTGATCGGCGACACAGTGTACCTCTTCGAACACTTCTAACCCTTCTTTCGATCTGAACACTTCGGCTATGATTGTACGAATTTTATGGTGCCTGTTAATCCTCATCAACTCAGTCTTCCGGCAGGCACCCAGGATGTGTGGAAGGGTTTCGGGCTCGTTGCAGGCTCTGCAACGGAATCCTGAGCTCCTACCGGGAAGAGTTCGTACGGGGATCGAATTACAATTTAGTTTGATAGCCGTGGACCACTCACTACTTGAAAATCCTGATTTTGAGGACATCCAGGAGTTTCCTTTCTTGAACTGCGAGAAAAGGATTACGCCTTTCCCTTTTGAAGGAAGTGAAGCCCATTTGTCGAAACTATTTTCTCTCAGGATGTGCCTCGTATTCCTAACATTCCTGAGATCATCTACACCCAGCTTTTCCACACATTCCCTGATCTCTGCTTCGAGTTTACGAGTACTTAAGATGACTTCGTTATTGTTCTCAAGTAACTTATGGGCTATGTTGGCATGCTGAAGAAATGCTTCCCACTTTGCTCTTATTAGGCCTAACCCTCGTTTATTTCGGGGAGCATAGAGCATTTCGACGGGACAATCAGTTGGCAGAGATAGGATTTCCTTGATCGAACTTCTTATCATTTTGTCGACATCCTCCAGAAAGGCAGACTTGAGATCCTTAAGAGGTGCACATTGGAGAGGGTAGATGAGAGTTGGCCAAATATACTGATTAATTATTGTTAGTTTCTGGTCAGGCTTGAGTAAATAGCTGCTTGTCAGTTTGTCTATTTTATTTTTTAATCTGGCAATGACGTCTTGTGAGTTCAGCTTTATCTCATCCTGAAAGTTAACGCCAAGATATTTTAAATTTTCAGTCTTGGAGATACATTTTAGTTCAGTCCCATCAATCAATTTGAGCAACCCATCTACCATTTCTCCTTTTATGATATTAATTCCTACGCATTTATCCATGTTTAACTTCATTCCGATCATGCAAGGATGAAGATAAGCTCAGTTTCAAACCATAAACATCCAATAATTAGTCAAAAAAATAGCAAAAACAAAAATACAAGTTGTTTGTTAGCACCTATTTACTTGTATATACCTCATTAAAAATGTTTTTTATATTTCTATTGATTTTCTAGAACTAGTTTCTAGATATACACTAATGTTCACTTTACCTGATTATTAATAACATAATTGTTCTAATATTTTAACAACAAATTGTTCTTTTATAATACGTTGATTTCTATTATTTCTTATAGACCTGTCATTTATCTTACTGATAAACCTTTTTTCTGTGTATTAATTTCTGTTTTTTCTTTGTTTCTTGACATTTTAGCTGACGAAGGCTACCAAAGAGTAGCCGACACGTCCTGAATATAGATTTTTTACAAAAATCGTATTGAGGTTTTTCTTAGCCGAATCCCAACTATTCCCTGATAGCTTATATATATATATATATATATATATATATATATATATATACATTACGGCCCAAACCGCTGATGAGCTCATTCCCTTACCAACCAGCAAGGATGAGTGACTGCCAGAAGAAACCGGAGAGGAATCCGGCGAAATATTGCGAAGAAAGGAGGAGCAAGACCTCTGGAGAAAGAAGCCGATTGCAGAAAACACATTTAATTCCCAGCAAAGCAGTTTAAAAGTAAATATATATATATATATATATATATATATATATATACAGGGTGTCCCGTAAATGTCTAGTCATATTGAGAGGGGTGATAGAGGACCCTTAGGGGAACAAAAAATGTTCTATGGCGATTTCCCGAATTCTCGCCCATAAGGAAGAAAACGTCGTTTCATTGTTTTATCGAGACAAACGTGGTTTTTAGAAACATAATCGTTGTAGCTCCGTCCCAGGTGGTACTACTAGAAAGGGAGTGAAACCAATCGAAAGCTGAGTAAATTTACTATAAGACTAGTTGAGAGTAAACGTAAAAATGAATGAATGTAAGTATGTATATCTTACAAAAAGAAGGCAATTCTAAATTTCCTGACATTTTATTGATATTTCTTTCCAGCGTTACTCCTCAATGGGCAGGATCTGAGATTTCCGGGTTTCAGAAAAACTTTCTCATTTAACCAGCTTTCCATTCATGCATCACAATCCTGTGTTATTGAAGTATTTGAACGGTTTAAGTACAAAAGTTTAAAAAAAAACATGGATCTGTGAAAAGAAAATTATATTTTTTTCTTCAATTTATTCAAAAAGCTGAAGGGAAATATTTATTTTTATAAATGTTTACATAAATATTAAGTAAATATTTACTTAAAACAATAAAAAAAAATTACTCCCACGAATATAAAAAAAATTCCTAAAACAGTAAATAAATAAAATACACATTTATTTTGAATTTGTTAATTCAGGTAACTAATACTGGGTCCAGGAGGCGGCCATTAAGGAACCCCAACCATACATTAACCTCAAAAATTATTATTTTTACCTAGATCACACATTTTTACAGGTACTTATATTTAGAAAACAAATGCTTTACCATAAATTAATACTGATGGCTACGCTTGTGAAACTCACTGGGATTCTGAGCCCATGCGTTTTTGTTGTGGTAATTAAAAATTCTATCCCTCATAAATAATATGTACATAGTCCTGTAAAAATGTGTTCAAATGCGTGATATAGGTAAAAATAGTAATTTTTGAGGTTAATGTATGGTTGGGGTTCCTTAATGGCCGCCTCCTGGGCTCAGTATTAGTTACCTGAATTAATAAATTCAAAATAAATGTGTATTTTATTTATTTACTGTTTTAAGATTTTTTTTTATATCCGTGGAAGTATTTTTTTTTATTCTTTTAAGTAAATATTTACTTAATATTTATGTAAACATTTATAAAAAAAATATTTCCCTTCAGCTTTTTGAATAAATTGAAGAAAAAAATATAATTTTCTTTTCACAGATCCATGTTTTTTTTTAAAACTTTTGTTCTTAAATCGTTCAAATACTCCAATAACACAGGGTTGTGATACATGAATGGAAAGCTGGTTAAATGAGGAAGTTTTTCTAAAACCCGGAAATCTCAGATCTTGCCCATTGAGGAGTAACGCTGGAAAGAAATATCAATAAAATGTCAGGAAATTTAGAATTGCCTTCTTTTGGTAAGATATACATACTTACATTCATTCATTTTTACGTTTACTCCCAACTAGTCTTATAGTAAATTTACTCAGCTTCCGATTGGTTTCACACCCTTTTTAGTAGTACCATCTGGGACGGAGCTACAACGATTAATCTTCTAAAAAGTACGTTTGTCTCGAAAAAACAATAAAACGACGTTTTCTCCCTTATGGGCGAGAATTCGGGAAATCGTCATAGAACATTTTTTGTTCCCCTAAGGGTCCTCTATCACCCCTCACAATATGACTAGACATTTACGGGACACCCTGTATATATATATATATATATATATATATATATATATATATATATATATATACACATGTAGACACCCCTTGCCTGTTTATTGCCCTCCAAAACAGGAATCTAATCTAATCATATAGACACCCATACATAAACTGAGATACCCTACCCCAAAATAATAATATACTTATATAAATAAGAAAAAAAAACAATTTATAACAATAATAAATGTAATATACGTAAAAAAAAATACTATAATAGAATTAATTTATAAAACACTTGCTTTGGTTTGATAAGAATGAAGCGGGATAATAAGTAATTACACTCCTAAAATGTGAAATGTTATCAGGAGCGTGGAAGGAGTATGACGTCATTTCTATGTAAGTGTGAAGGAAAGCAGCCATTCCTGTTAATTCATCCAACCAGTATCTTGTCTTATCACTTTGCATCTCTGTCTTCATGGATTTTCAAGGTATCTTACTGGATTTTTTTGTGAAATTCAAATAATACTGATGTTTCTCCTTTATCTGGGTCTGCTAATATTCTTTGAAGAATTAGACTCGGGTATTTATTTAGTATAGGTACTACCAGGTTTCCTGTTGGCTTTTTGATGCCATCTACACCTTTCCTTCGATACAATGAGCAGCGTGCAAATAATAATAAACACGCTTATTTAATCCTGGTCCCCTACTTGGAATTAGTTCAGTAAATCCGTAAAATAAGGCTTTATTTAAGTCTAATTGGTAATATAAGAAGGTTAAATGCAGGAAGCCTGGCTTGTATTTGTTCTTCTTCTAATTATACAAGATGGCGACTGCTCATTTCCTCACTCAGTGACAAAGCTGGTCACTTTTTAAATATTAATTTCATTACTCATTAAGCAACTACGGTACTTACGGGTCTCAGAGAGCTGGATCAAGGAGTCAAATCAGTTTTTGCCAATATGGCGACGGGATTATCAACGATTTGGGTTAACTAGAGTTATGATATAACCTTTAGCTAGCGAAAACGCATAGCACTTATATTAATAGCATAATTGCTATGCGTTTCCGCTCGCTACGCTCAAGGTTATATCAAAACTCTAGTCAATCCAACTCGTTGATAATATAGATCAAGGATGGTCTTTCGCTGGATAATGGACTGATTAACAATTTCCAACAGCATCGCTTCGAAACAGTAGCTTTCATCCAAGCTATTCTGTTGTCGCTAACTCGCACAAAAACTGAAATCGCGTAACAAAAAAACAAGAACAATTGCGTGGGTAAATAAAGCACAAATGAATTGTGTTAAAAAGACAAAGGCAACAAGATGGTTACTATAAACACAATAGATAATGATATCTCTGATAGTGATTGACCAATAGAAATGCGTTTTCCATGATCCAGATCTCTGAACGAGACCCGCCTCTTTAACCTGCTTTGACGTTAATAAGTAAGTACCGCAACTACATAAACGTGAATTTGGCCGCTTATTTGGTACTTACGTACTAGTTGCACCGATCTCGAGGAGTGGCTTCCGTTAAGGCCCCCAGTCAGTGATCTGGATCAGGCAATATGGCGACCATTTATAGCACCAAGACCATTTATTAATATTATCAACGAGTTGTATTGAGTAGAGTTTCGATATAACCTTAAGCGAGCGGAAACGCATAGCAATTATGACATTAACATAAGTGCTACAGGTTTCCTAGGTTATATAACATTAGCAATTATGTTAATTGTCTAATTGGTATGCGTTTCCGCTCGCTACGTTCGCTCAAGGTTATATCGAGACTCCTCTAGTTTATCCAACTCGTTGGTAATATAGTTCACTGGGTTTCAGGTAGAAAATGGGCTGATATGCAATTTAACATTGCTTGAGTACTTTTTAAGTCGTTGGTAAATCCCAAATACTTATTTCCCTAGCCGAAAGAACTGCACAAAACACAAAAGAAGTGAAACAATAAATATAACTTGTGCTAAAGGCCTCAGCAGCCGATGCACAAAAATTAATAATAAAAAAGAATAAAATAAATATAACTTGCAAAAAAAAAAAAAACCTAACATTAAGAGAACACGAAACGACGACTGGAACAGAAGAAAGAACAACTAATGAAATTGCTCATAGGAATGAACCGATAGAAACGCTTCATTTGAGTTCTCATTTCATGATCCGGATCCCTGAAAGAGACCCACTTTTCGAGATCGGTGCAACTAGTACATAAGTACCGCTTATATTTTGATATATGTACACTAGGGTGGTCGCTAAAAGTAGATGTTGGTGATCATCCAGATATTTAGATACCTGAAGTTTGAGTCCGATTGGACGTCGTTAACAAGAGCCGCGAGGCGCCTTAAAGTTTTCAAAATGTTGATGTTTTCGCTGTTTGGCGACTTTCAAGGCCAAAATCTCAGGAACGGTTCCTCCTATACTCCCCAACTATGTCTTAAATTAAAGAAAATATTGTTCTACGTAATTCACATACTAAAGAGAATTGCCTAATATCAATTCTAACGGAGCTAGAACAGCCTTTGTCATAAAAAACCGGGAGCCAGTATCTCTAAAAACTAACTTCGTATTTTATGAGATTTTTTTTTTTTTTTTTTTTTTTTTTTTTTACAAGTACTTATCAAATTACTTATCAAATTAATATCAGGTCTTTTTGCAAAGACCACATCCACAAAGTTCGTTTTGAGTGATTAAGTTCGGTTCGTTCATCCACAAAGCCTATTCTAGATCCATTATAGTTGATATTACGGCAATTCACTTTAGCATATGAATTATGTAAAACAATATTCAAACATTCAGTGTAATCGAATGCAACTGTTAGGCCATGCGCCTCTGGAATAACCACATTCATTCGCTGGGAATAATTGAATGCTATTAACAGTGAAACGCATCTCGTCTACAACCTACAAATGTCAACGTGATTCTTTACATTGGCATAATGTTTTTTTTTTACCCGATGTGTTTTTATGTAGAACCGAACATGAAAAAAACACTAAATGTTAAGTGAAGTTTACCACAATGTATTAGTGAAAACTGCATTTAAATCAGATAAGCCGTTTCTGAGATTAGTGTGAAAAAACGCACAGACAAAAGGTCTAACAATCATTGTTTTTATTGCTCCAATAAAGGCCTCCAATAATATTTTTTCTCATATATCTTCCATGTAGAGACAGCGATCCTTTACATTTTTAAAATGTGTATTAATGTCTTAATTGACACATTTAGTTTACATGAAACATTTTTCCCTCTAGGAATTGGCCAATATTCATGGAGTTACCCGCACATTAAAACTGAACCTGAGCTGGATATTCCTGTGGATTTGGAAGGTAATGTATTTGTTGTGTCCTCATCTCCTTATTCTTGTTTACCAATCTGTCTTGTTGAGGTAAATCGAGAAACACAAATTATTGGAAAATAATATAGAAGATGTGAAATGTATATCTGTTTGCTAAATTCATCTGACTGAAGTTAACCAGCATACTAAGATAAGTAACAACTAAACTCTGGAGCCAATGATGCACACACTAGAAGTATAAAAGCCATTATCCCATATACCGCCGCCTCAAAGACAGATGTTTCCTTTTCTAAGGCAAAGTGGGTAAGAATGTTATCTTAATGAAGTCTAAACATCAATCGGTGGTCGTAGTAATTCATTGAAGTAAATTTTTTTCTATCATCATCATCATCATATCCGGCACAACAACCCATAACCGGGTCTGGGCTGCCTCCAAAAGCTTCCGCCAGATGGCTCGGTCCTGTACAGCACCTTTCCAGTTCCTAGCTCCCAGCAGGTCTCGTGCATCTGAGTTGACGGCATCTTCCCATCTCACGTTTGGTCTGCCAACTCTCCGTTTTCCAAGCATCTTTCGATTCAGTATCTTTTTGGTCAAATCGCTATCCCCCAATCTCACTACATGGCCAGCTCAGTGAAGCCTTCAAATTTTAATGAATTTGGCAGCATCTGTATCCCCATATAACCGATACAATTCTGCATTCTTTTATCGCCTCCATACATCCCCATCTCTAACAGAACCAAAGATCCTTCTAAGTATAGTTCTTTCAAAAGCCAAGATTCTTGAGTCGTCTGCTTTAGTTGTGGCCCAACCAATAAGTTAGATAATAACCAACCCATAAGTAAAGACTGGCCGGACCAACGTTTTATACAGATTTATCTTGGTCCCGTTAGAGAGGGAATGGCTTCTAAAGTGTCTGGAGAGCCCAAAGAAACATTGGTTTGCCGCCGAAATTTTTCTGCTGATCTCCTGGGTGATGTCATTCACTGTGTTAACTTTAGTTCCCAGGTAAACAAAGCTGTTTACCCTCTCAAAGTTTCTATACATTACCTAAAACAAATTGAGTAATTGGTAAATGGTTATAAAATTTATGAATAAGAAATTCGAATCACCAAAATAAGGAATTAAATAGTTGAACACTGATGTTGATATCAGTGATTGGATCACACTGTTTGATATTGATGTGATATTCATTCTGCCCTTGCCTGAATTTTAGAGGATACTGAAGTGCGTTGTGTGAATGATGTGGGGCTGAAATTAAACTAACAGTGCTGTCTCGAAGTGTGATTTTTATGTCTCTGATGTTGACTGTATCACCAACTATAATATCTGCAAGTTCATCTACGTTCGGGGTGTTCTCCTGATGGTACATTGTCGGTTTTGATGACGATTAGATTAGTATCACTTCTTAATTATGGTGACACTCTTTTAAACAGCTGATTATGTTGAATATTCTCCCACCATTCCACAATTTCTCTCTCTCTCTTCTGCTTGTTCATTGAAATTATACAGGCACCGAGTTGTCTAGTGTTCTTCACAACTACCCGTTAAAAAATTTGGAGAAACTTTAGGGCAAAATTAGGCATTAGTATTAGTGACCCAGTCTTATGATACACTTGCTCTTCAATTTTTAATTTATTTTTGTAATTATGTCCATCAGATGGGAGATCACAGATTTTAGTTCCATCAAAGGACGTAATTTGAAAGAGTTTGCGTTTTTTGTTTGAATAAAATTTCAAAATGTCTGATTCGCCAGCAAGAAGTGATTTTAAAGATTCTGGAAAAGTAGGACTAGGTGACAATACAACTTTTCCTGGTGCACAACGTATACCAGTACTTAATTGCGAAATTTTAACAAGCAATTAGGTTTTTCGGGAATGGGGGGGGAATTGAAACAATTTTCTTATTTAAATACATAAATTAAATCAAAATAAATGAATGAATTAGTTAGCAATTAACAGATTGCAAAAGCTAAATAAAATACAACTAAAATTAATTATTTGATTTGATGCGAATATTAATAGACAAAAAACGTCTATTTATGAATAAACAATAAACTCTTATGTTATTATTTTTCTGTTAAAAATAATAATAGTATCCAAATGATACACTGCACAATTGCAACACAATACACAGCATAATTATAAAACTCATTAACAAATAATTATAATAGTATGGTCAGGTTGCGAATATAAACAGATATGATGTAGAATTTAATGTATTGTCTGAAAATAAAAAAAGTAATCTACCGGGTGCCTATGAACCTAGATGTCAAACGATGTTCTAGGGAATTCTTGTTAGATATTTTTATGGATGAATTAACTTGTACCGCCAAAAGGCGGTAAGCAAATAATTGAGATAATTACTATCCTATCTTTTAATTTGAACTAGATTACAGATAGTTACGGAATATGATCATATCTGTCTACTGCATCAAATGTGCACCTAATTCATCCAACCAATAACATTACATAAATAAATAAACTACTAAAACATTGCCCATAGTATTAAATTGCCCATAGTATTAAATCTAACATTATCAAAAATAAAGAAAAATGAGCCTCTAGCCTCAACTATGTACAGTAAAATGTTTACAGCATTGAAATCCGAGAACCCACACGCCCTAAAGATATTTACTGACGGCTCGAAAACAAGTTTCGGTACAGGTTCAGGTGCAATTGTTGGCCAAGATTTCTATCAAGAAAAACTGCCACAAAATGCAAGTGTATACAGTGCTGAATTACAGGCCATTCTGTTAGGTATCAGCAGAATACAGACTACTGATTATAACCAGGTAATGTTATTTACTGATTCGCTCAGTTCCTTATTCTCTCTTAACAACATATACACAACACACCCCATTGTCAAACAAATATTAGATCATATACACCGGTTACAGGAAAACAATATACAAATTAAAATGATATGGTTACCCGGACATGAAAATATTTCTGAAAGCACTAACGTAGACGAACTAGCAAAATTAGCAACACGAAGAGATACAAACGACATTGATCTCTTGACATTACAAGATATTAAAAGACTTACTTACACTAAAACTTTAAACAACTGGCAGCAATATTGGCAACTCACATGAGACAACAAACTCAGAGAAATTAAACATACAGTTCTAGCTTGGTCTTCAAGCTCACGGGATGTAAGACGAGAAGAAGTCGTCTTATGTCGTTTAAGAATCGGACATACTTTACTCACACACTCGTTTTTAATGACTAAAACTGAAAAACCTACTTGCAGACAGTGTAACTTACCTCTAACAGTTAAACACATATTGACAGAATGTAGAAGACGCGATTACTTACAAATACCGCACGACATGACTGAACTTTTGAAAGAGGGTAGCCAATCCATAAACACTATTTTTCAACATCTAAAACACACACAGCTATACAACAAGATTTAAATTTAGACTCTAAAGTTGCTTCTGATATCTGGTAGCATTGGAGAAAAGATAATCTTCATTATAATTATTTGTTATTTTAAATTAATTTTATTTTCACTTAATCGTGATTTATATGCGTGAGTGTATGAATACGTATGTATGTACATGTGTATAACATGAATTACACATAGTGTATAAAAGCAATGTATATAATAATGTTTTAATATATATACATGTATATAATATATATATATATATATATATATATATATATATATATATATATATATATATATATATAATAGTGTGCATACTTATAACTGTTATAATAATTTGTAAAATACTTTTATTGTTAATTAATGTTTTTACTTTATATGAAATATCAATAAGAAATTGTAACAACTGTTTAATTATAAGAACACATTTGTAATTATCAAGCGAATCATCTGCGTTATGAGAGTCTTGATAATAAAAATAAAAAAATAAATTATCATCAATAAATTATCAGTATTAAATTGTAAATCTAAACCATTATCAAATCAACTTAATTACTCAAACGATTTCTTTTAAATCGGCCCAGCCTTTAGAAGGAGGTCTATTACAATCACATGCACAGTAGAATTTTATTTATAAAGATTGGTTTTCTGTTGTAAGCTGATGACTGTAAATGAGGTTTCTAAGTAGTCATTCATTGCTTTTTTATCTGAGAGAAATAGAGTCTATATTTGAGTGATGTAGGGAATTCACCACGGTAGAAAGCTCAGCAGTAATTATTACAATCTGTATTTAATATTTCCTCTCCCACAAATTCTAATTTTATATCCTTTTATTATTAAATAGTTCTAAAAGTTTCATGTACATTACTCTTAAAGAAGAATTTTAAGATATTTTTTTTCCTCAGGGACTGATAAATATTCCAGGAGCCATACACACATTAAAACTGAACCTGAGCTGGACATTACAGCTGATCTGGGAGGTAATGTATTTGTTCTGTTTTCACCTAAAGCCTTAGTTATAGTTCAGTTCTATTCTATTAAATTTCTTCAGTTAAATAAAACTGAAGAAATTTAATAGAAACAAACGTATTGAAAACAATGTCCATCTGTGTATAAAACCGTTGTGAGGAAACAATTGTACTAAGACAAGTAACAAATAAACATTGTGATCAATGTGCATATAGACAACAAAAATATGCGATTTTTACAATTGCTTACATATTATTGGGGAAGCTCTAGCCAAGAATAAATTACAATCTGAAATAGTCTTGGCTATGTAAAAGAACTATAAAGAAGAACATTATTTTAGGTCACCATACAGGATCTGATTTTCGGTGAGGTTAAATTTATGTTCCATTATTTGTTATAAAATTGGAATTTATATTTCAAGAATTATACACTCGTTAAATAAAATATTTAAATTTTTATATGCACAACATTTGGTAAGTTCTGCTTAGGATTATTTATATTATTGTATTTTAAAAGTAATATTTGCATTATCTATTTCAGGAATGCTACTAAGTGTGAATTGTAATGACTCAGAATCTATTCACGATTTCCAAAATGTAAGCCAAAATATAGACAGTACTAAACCACTTAGAGAAGAGCTATACAAGAAAACATTGTGTGAAGAAAAGTCATATACTTTTGAAGATTCTGGGAAACGGTTAGCCAACAGAGATTCCTTGACTAAACACAAGCCAATCCACAGTGGAGAAAATCCATTTACATGTAAAGAATGTGGAAAAGGGTTTGCTGACAATAGATCATTGACTAAACACAAGTTAATTCACAGTGAAGAAAAGCTACATACATGTGAAGAATGTGGGAAAGCATTTACTCTGAGCTTTTATTTGGCTAAACACAGGCGAATTCACACTAATCAAAAGCCATATAAATGTGAAAATTGTGAGAAGGCATTTATCTGGTTTCATGAACTAACTAAACACAAGCGAATTCATAGTGGTGAAAACTCTTATACATGTGAAGAATGTGGGAAAGGATTTGTTGATAATATTGTATTGACTAAACACAGGCATATTCACAGTGGAGAAAAGCCGTATACATGCGAAGAATGTGGGAAAGCATTTACTCATAGTTCTTATATGGCCAAACACAAGCGAATTCACACTGGAGAAAAGCCACATACATGTACTAAATGTGGGAAAGGATTTATCTGGCCACATGAATTAACCAGACACATGCGAATTCATAGTGGTGAAAAGCCATATTCATGTGAAGATTGTGGAAAAAGATTTGCTGTAAAGATTGCATTGGCTAAGCACAAGCGTATTCACACAGGTGAAAAGCCATTTACATGTGAAGAATGTGGGAAAGGGTTTGTTGACAATAGTACATTGACTAAACACAAACATATTCACAGTAGAAAAAAGCTATATGTATGCAAAGAATGTGGGAAAGGTTTTGCCAACAGGTCTTTATTGATTAAACACAAGAAAATTCACGACGATGAAAAACCTTATACTTGCAACGAATGTGGAAAAGGGTTTATTAACAGAGATTCAATGACTAGACACATGCAAATTCATAGTGGCAAAAAGCCATATACATGTAAAGAATGTGGAAAAGCATTTACTAGAAGATTCTATTTGGTCAAACACAAGCGAATTCATAGTGGAGAAATGCCTTATGAATGTGAAGAATGTGGGAAACGATCTGCTGACTATACTACATGGACTAGGCACAAGCAAAGTCACAGTGGAGAAAACATATATACGTGTGAAGATTGTGGGAAAGTATTTACACAAAGTGTTTATTTGGCCAAACACAAGCGAATCCACACTGGAGATAAGCCACATACATGTAAAATATGTGGGAAGGGTTTTACCTGGGGTTATCAATTGACCAAACACCAGCGAATTCATACAGGAGAAAAGCCATATGCATGTAAAGAATGTGGGAAAGTATTTGCTGACAGTAGTGCATTGATTAAGCACAAGCGAATTCACAGTGAAGGAAAGATGTATACATGTGAAGAATGTGGGAAAGTATTCACTCAAAGTTTATATTTGACAAAACACAAGCGAATTCACACTGGAGAAAAGCCACATACTTGTAAAATATGTGGGAAGGGTTTCACCTGGGCACATGGCTTGACCAAACACCAGCGAATTCATAGAGGAGAAAAGCCATATGCATGTAAAGAATGTAGGAAAGTATTTGCTGACAGTAGTGCATTGACTAAGCACAAGCGAATTCACAGTGAAGGAAAGATGTATACATGTGAAGAATGTGGGAAAGCATTTTCCCAGAATTCTCACTTGAAATCGCACAAGCAAATCCATAGTAGAGATAAACCATACAGATTTTAGGATTGTGGGAAAGCATTTTTCCAAATTTCTCACATGACTGAGCACAAGCAAATTCATAGTTGAGATAAGCCATACACATTCTAGGATTGTAGGAAAGTATTCCCCAAATTGGGAGCTTGAATGCACACAAGTGAATCCACAGTGGAGGAAAGGTTTCCGAATATGTATTGTGGAAAACAGTGTACTCTTCGTATCTTTGCGGATTTACAGTGGAGTAGCACCCATGCATGTGAAGATTGCGGGACAGCTTTTTGCCTGCAATATAAGCTTTTATGAATACAAGAGAATTTGTAGTGGAGAAAAATGAAGTGTATATTTTTTTTCATGCATATATTTATTTTTTATACATTTAATATTTTTTTTATTAATTTAAAAAAAAATAATCGTACAGTGGTCAAAGGTACAACATGTAGTTGTACCTTTGACCATGGGGTGTTGTACCTCTGACCACGTAAAAACAACACAGCAGTGCAGAAAAAAAATTGTATTGAGTAATATTATAATTAATTGTAAGTTTAATAAATACAGGACATGGATGTAAGCATAATAAAAAGCTATTATTGATATTATGTTATGCTTAATATGCTGAAAAATCCAGTCAAATCGATAATCGTTTTAACTGTCAAGCAGATCCACTAGCAATAGTAGGGTATGGAAGTTAAGCCACAATGTCTTCAACATCAATATCATACAAATTTTCATCTTCTCTCGTAAACTTGTCACTTAAAGTTTGTTTTTTCAAATATTGGATCTTAAACATTGGACATTTAATACCACAGATCTCTGCGACTAAATATGTAATAGTCTTTTTACTTTTATTTTTAACAAGTATAAAAATTCCTTTTTCCAAATCATATTTTTCAAATTGTTGCTGGTTATTGACTTAACTCACGATCAACACTTTCTCCTGAAGAAATTTCGGTGTCAGTATCGGAATCTGAACTGTCATTAGAATAATTTTCTTTTTATTTACCACTTTTTTAGGAAGGGGTTTTATGCGTATGTGGTGTCTTACGTTTAGGGTGTTGCTTTGGTTTTTTATTCACCTTTAATAATTAGCTTTTCAGGAATATCCGTCAGGATACGAGGTTTCCCTTTAGGCCGGCCCTGGTCAAAGGTACAACAACTAGTCGTGGTCAGAGGTACAACACCCTGGTAGTACAAATTAAAAAGCATGCTAAAAATTTTAGGGTTAAGATAAATCAATTTCAGAAGCTACACCATGTTTCTTATTGTAATAGCTACTTTGTCAAATGATTTACATATAAAAAGACTTAATACAAAAAATATTATGAGGCAAAACGTCATCAATAAATAACTTACATTTTTATGATAGAAATGGATAAGTATTTTTTACAAGAATCCTCTTTGACTTGAATAATCCAAAGTAGGTTACACAATCCCTCTAGTGAAGGAGCTAAACACTAATTACACCAAAATTTATAAAATGTTTCTACGTGCCGCGACAGCCTCGGTGGTCAAAGGTACAAGACGGTCAGAGGTACAACACCTTCCCCTATATATATATAAATAATATTTACTTTGTTTTTTGTTTGGTTTTCCCTTTGTTAAAATATAAGGCGTGGAATTTTTTTTGTAATGAGCTTCATCTTGAATGTTTTTAAATATACATTCTATATAATGTTTAGGATTTACTTGATTTATTACCTTTTATTCCTCTGTGTAACTTAAGGCCTAATGAATATGCTGCTAGGTCATGAAGCGCTCTCTCTCTCTCTCTCTCTCTCTCTCTCTCTCTCTCTCTCCCTCTCTCTCTCTCTCCCTCTCTCTCTCTCTCTCTCTCTCTCTCTCTCTCCTCTCTCTCTCACTCTCTCTCTCTTTAAATACAATGTTAATGCATATTTTGAAAGTTTTTCATTTTTTATTCTCTCGGTTATCGTTTTAATTGTGCCATACATACCTACTTGTACTTTACTACAAGAGATAGCCTAAAAAAAAAATCAAAAACAGAAAAAGTATTATTGTTTTAGGTGCATGGACTGTTTCTTCCCTTTGCTAGGATTTCTAGACATTCATAGTGAAGTAGAGTAAGTTCAACCCTATTTAGAATGGTTGAACAAGCTCATCGTAGATCACCACTAATATTGACCGCAAAATATGAAGTGATCCGTGTAGCATATTAATAAAATTAATTATTTTAATAATTTATTAATTAATTATAATAAATAAAGTTTAATTATAAAATGTAGTTTTATTCAACATATGATCTTTTGATAAAGAGAAATATGGCTTCAGATTCTAACCTGTTCCTATAGTTAATTCTAACATTGAATTCATGATTCCAAATGACATCATTTGGAGCAACGGAAATAGTAAAACATAATGCTTCCAATGGTCAACAATTTAATTCAATATTCATCAAAGGCTAAGTTTATCACAAAGTGGGATCATTAATGCCAATGCCAAACGAACCACATCTATTTTTACATATTTACTTTATGGGCGACTCCGTACACGCACCCGCCAATTGCGTCGATGCACCTTGGGGCTACATTAACCTCAATTCACAGTTTGCCAGGCCCATCGCATCGTCAGTGAGCTGGACGATCTATTGAATGAGCAAAATGAATTGTTGAAATTATTTAAACCACACATGCACAAATTACAAAGTGATAATCATGCTGTTGTCATCAAGCCTGATAAAGAACCATCTGTAGTGTATACATTCAATCCACCTGTTGCTGATAATGTTGCTGGAATCATGCTTGGAGACCATACAACAATGCAAGAAATCGTGATGGAATAATAATTTTCAGCCCATTGCTGATATTTAAATGTTCTAGAAGGGACAAGAAGATAAGATTTTTCTTGTTGTTTAATATTGCATAAATATTAAACAACGAGATCCCGCAACTGGTACGAGATTATTATTTCACTACCAAAATATTCACTAGGAATGATGTATATGGCAAAACAATGTTTTCCGGGTCAGCTAGTATATATATATATATATATATATATATATATATATATATATATATTAAGATTCAAACTGTCTAATTCATTAAAATATTGTAAGAAAAATTGTAAGAAATCAGGCATTATACAAATTTTAGAACCATCAAGGATTTTTTTTTCTTTTAAGATAAGGATCTGAGGGACAAGGTACATTACAGACAACAGAACAATTACGAATAAATTATAAAATATAACATTTATTTGGAATGAGCTCATTAAAACATGAACATTACTAAACATATTTAACAACTATTTACAAAGCCTAATTACATTGATTATGATTTCAAGTTGCATTGTTTTGATTTTTACTTTTTTTTATTTAAATTTTTTAATAAATAGCAATTTAAAATTACAGCCAATATATTTGATTTATTTTTAGTCTTAATTTATAGAAACCAATAGTGGGATAAATCAGTACAAATCAAAATAAAATGTAACTACAAATACAGTCTATTGATTAATAATATTTACATCATAATATACATTCTGTACATATGTAATTTAATTAATACAGGTCGAGTCTTGGAGTTATGAGGCAGGTGGATAAGCGAGAGCTTCTGCAAGTGCCCTTGTTCTTGTTTGGAGGTAATTCTGGAAGGATTGGGCAGCACCCTGAAAATTAAAAAAAAAATATATATTAAAAAATTAATTTCTTTAGAGCCTTTTGCTCAAATTCAGGAACATAAATCGGCAAAGAGAAAAGAAATAAACGCTCACATATTTGAGTACAGATTATGTAGTTAAACAAAAAATTGGTTTAATCATTGCTTAATAGTCGAAGGTAATCATTCGGTATCGATATGGCTATCTCCAGCAGTTGTTTTTTTTAACAAACACTATGTGCTTTTATTGTTATCAGAACCATTTTTACCTTCAAGAACAGTGGCATCATTTATTTTATGTGGTGGCACATAAAATATGTAACATGGCACATAATTTGAATGTCATATATATATATATATATATATATATATATATATATACATACATACATATATATATACACACAGTTTGGCCTGGGCTGCCGTTGAATTGACATCGGCTCTGTGAATGTCTTTCTATATAGTTGGTTTCTAGAGTTCGTACTTGAAAAAAAAGTATAGTGGTGATAGTTTTAGTGCTTTTGATGATGTGTAGTTATTTTTAAACAATTTTATTGACTACAAAACTCTCCAGAAACGTGTAAATGTATTGCCTTGAGAGCGATATTCAGGAGATAGGAGAAGATAGGACCGAGCAGGACCGTCCCCACTACCGCCTCTTTACCACCTCTCTACTACTGGTGAGTCATACTACTGTCTCCAGCTTCTTATCAGTCACTCCTCGCTTCTTATCAATCAGCTGTTTATACATATTATTAATTTTACGCTAATTATTTCGGCTGGCATAAGTATTTCTAATGGCAAAACGGGATAAAAAATATGAAAGCTCTTTCTCTATTCTTTCTAGAATTCTAGACTCTGAATTTGAATTTGAAAACGACATTAAAGAGAATATATCAATTATGTGCCTAAAAGCGAATACTTTCAAAAATATTCTACATAATGATGACCTAAGTGCTTTTCTCCTTCATTTAGAGTTTATTCTAAACAGTTTTAATATCATTGTAAAGGAAAAAAATAATTCTGATTTGAATTTAATTGAAAAAATTCAGAAATTGAAAATCTTGTAAAACAACTAAATCATGAAAAGAATATTTTAAATGAATCGAACACAGAACTTACGATTAAACATTTACTGACTGACTGCCAGAGAGGAGATACTGATAGCCAGTACATCAACACTATACTGACCTACCTCAAGAATACAGGACTATACAACCTTATTTGATGAACTTCTGTAATGTTGGCTTATAAGATATTGTAATGATATTTTACATTACATATTTAAAATTTTTAAATTCGAATAAACGTTAAAGGTATAAAAAAGGCGGGAAAAGACGAATACAAGGTTTGCGGAAAATAAAAAACAAATAAATTTTTTCTTATATTAACTTCATAAAAAATTAAAAGTTCTAAATTAAAAACTAACACAGAAAATCCGGAAAATCCAATAAAGCTCATTGATATGTTAGATTCATTGTGATAAACAATTATTATTTGTTATATTGGTCTAGCAGTCCATACAGGTAGCAGTGGATAACGGTATGACGCTCCCGCCATGAAAGTTGAGTCACTCTGTCGATAGCCACCGAATAGTGCGGAGCTACAGTCTGTTAAAGTTAAAGTCTGTGAAAAGGTGGCTCCAGTTTCATATGAGAGTCGGTTACAAGAGACAGTTACAGTTTGTTGTACAGTGGTCCAGTCTTTTTGAAAGCAGTGCAGGCTGTTGAGTTAAAAGGAAGCTGTTTTTGTAACGAAGATCCTGTTCTCTGAGGTTGGTTCCAGATTTGGCTTTTATATCAGGTAATGCTTGTTTGTCTAATTCGAAATTTAACTTATCTATGAGTTTTTTCTTATGTAAAATGCTTTTTTGTGTTACTTTACTGAAAATCGAACTCTAACCCTGAGATAAAGAGTTTCTAAAATCAATTATTATAAAATTTTCTTTATTTTTGAATATTATAACATTTTGGCAACCCAACGCGGCGCAATTGTCTATTCAAATCGTATAAATATAAATAATTTCTTCTTTATTCTTTAAATATTATAACATATTGACGCTACCAACGTGTGGCTACAATTAATTTTATAACATTTTGACGCAACCAACGTGTGGCTACAAATATTTTAATTTATTTTTTTAATATTATAACATTTTGGCGCCCAACGTGGGGCTAAGTAAAGAAATAATAAGTAAATTAAAATGGCGGAAAATAGTATTCTAGGTATTTCAAATGGAAGCCAGAACGCGTCTGGTGATGACGTCATCCAATGCGAGGAAGTTGAATTCTCAGAAACGGCCGATGTTGCGAGTGGCGAGTTCCTACAACCAATGGATAATACTATGGAACCAATGACTAATACTATGGGCGAGGTCCTGCAAATATTACTAAGCCAAATTAACGATATAAAAAACGATATAAAAACAGGACAAGCCAGCCAAATTAATCAAATTAACGATATAAAAACAGGACAAGCCAGCCAAATTAACCAATTCAACGATTTTAAAACAGAACAAGTCAGACAGATTAGCGATTTAAAAACATCATTCGATAATTTTGAAAAGAAAATATCTAAGAATATAGACATTAATATCGAGTTGCTAAAACAAGGAATAAATGGGCATGATACAAAATCAGAAAATTCTATTAATGATGTAGATCAAAAACAAAAAATAAACACAACAAATATTGCTGATATAAAAAATGACTGTTTTAAACATGAAGAAAACATTTCCGAAATAGTACAGTTATGCAATGATAAATGTGATGACATTCTTAATAAAAATAATGAGAAAAATTATAACAATTTAATTGAATATAATGATAATTTAAGTGAGTTAATAAAAGATAATTTGAAATATGATTGTAGTATTATTGATCAAAAATTTGAAGAAAAGAAAATATTTGTTGAAACTAAAGATGATAGTGAGTATGTTTGTTTAGTGAATGAAGATGGTAAAAGTAAAGAAATATTATTGAGTAGTTTGAATATTAAAAATGAGAAAATAAATCAAATAATTAAAAATAAAATAACTAATGATAATTTAAAAAATAAAATAAGTACAGACGTTATGGAAGAGATTTTGAAACAAAATAACATTAAAAAATTAGTTGATGATCATATAATTAATTTTAAAATAATGAGTTATAATAATAATAATGGTAATAATCAAAGTAATATAATGAATAAAAATGTTGACAACAGTGATCATCTGAAAAATTTGGACATCAA
The DNA here is from genome assembly GCA_946811695.1 of Gonocerus acuteangulatus. NCBI lineage: Eukaryota > Metazoa > Arthropoda > Insecta > Hemiptera > Coreidae > Gonocerus > Gonocerus acuteangulatus. The sequence goes on along the minus strand of OX328128.1, from coordinate 86,467,691 downwards.
ATTTGGAAATAAAGTAAAATTTCTTTTTGAGTATCAATGTCAAAATGGAATAGTAAAAATTGCAAAATTAAATCGACCCCCAAGAAAGAGAATAAAACAAATCCTTAGAAATAATTCGGACAGATGCAAAAAAAGATATTAATGATAAATAGTGGATCCAGGACAATTTTTAAATTTAGAATTAGTTTAGTATAAGATTTAATTGATAATAATAATATTTAAAAATTTATCATAAATTTACAAATCGTATTAGTTTAAAATAAGATAGTTTGATAATGATAATGTTTAAAAATGAACAATGAAAAATGATAATTTAAATTGAGAGATGATAATGAATAAAAATTATGTAACAAAATAAGTTATTGAAAAATTTAAAGAAATAATAACAGGCTGGCCAATAGTTCTAATCTCGATAACCAAATTTTAAATTCTATTTTTTATTTTAATACCGAGCATAAATCATTTTTTTTATTATTTTTTTTTTTGACAGAAGTGCAAATGTAATGATATTTTACATTACATATTTAAAATTTTTAAATTCGAATAAACGTTAAAGGTATAAAAAAGGCGGGAAAAGACGAATACAAGGTTTGCGGAAAATAAAAAACAAATAAATTTTTTCTTATATTAACTTCATAAAAAATTAAAAGTTCTAAATTAAAAACTAACACAGAAAATCCGGAAAATCCAATAAAGCTCATTGATATGTTAGATTCATTGTGATAAACAATTATTATTTGTTATATTGGTCTAGCAGTCCATACAGGTAGCAGTGGATAACGGTATGACGCTCCCGCCATGAAAGTTGAGTCACTCTGTCGATAGCCACCGAATAGTGCGGAGCTACAGTCTGTTACAGTTAAAGTCTGTGAAAAGGTGGCTCCAGTTTCATATGAGAGTCGGTTACAAGAGACAGTTACAGTTTGTTGTACAGTGGTCCAGTCTTTTTGAAAGCAGTGCAGGCTGTTGAGTTAAAAGGAAGCTGTTTTTGTAACGAAGATCCTGTTCTCTGAGGTTGGTTCCAGATTTGGCTTTTATATCAGGTAATGCTTGTTTGTCTAATTCGAAATTTAACTTATCTATGAGTTTTTTCTTATGTAAAATGGTTTTTTGTGTTACTTTACTGAAAATCGAACTCTAACCCTGAGATAAAGAGTTTCTAAAATCAATTATTATAAAATTTTCTTTATTTTTGAATATTATAACATTTTGGCAACCCAACGCGGCGCAATTGTCTATTCAAATCGTATAAATATAAATAATTTCTTCTTTATTCTTTAAATATTATAACATATTGACGCTACCAACGTGTGGCTACAATTAATTTTATAACATTTTGACGCAACCAACGTGTGGCTACAAATATTTTAATTTATTTTTTTAATATTATAACAATATTATATTTCCATTGATACTAAGCTCTATTTATAGGTGAACCATAAGTCTAAACCATTACATAACCACACACACTTCCAACACCAATAACCATGCTGATTTCCTGGGATAGCTAAGTTCAGAGGATACTGTTCTTTGTGTCGTCGCCATTGAAGCGGGACACAATAAATAAATAAATAAAAATAAATAAATAAATAAATCGCTTGATATGTGCGCAAAGATCGATGATGATTTACGAGAGGAGCTTAAAGTTTTGGAGAGTAAAAATCTGACTCTGAATAAAGAAATTAGAACTTTAAAGTCTGAACTCCAAAGATGTAAGGATTTAATTGATTTCCTGGAAGATAATGTAACGAAAACATGTTCAAAAAATGTTTAAACTCAGACTGAGTCAATCAAGGAAAGCAAAACTTTAGTATTCCCTTCTAGATCCATTCAAACATAAACAGTATTTTCAAAATCTGATTTTTTAAAGAAACATACTCCAGTAAATATTAATAGCTCTATGTTTAATATGGTCAAAAATAATGTTATAATTCACAGGGACCAATACTTCAAGAATATTAGGGATTCGCTTTAAAGGAGACTTCCTAGAAATGTCAGGATCCAAGAATTTAATAAACCATTTTCAAGGTTTAGAGTTTTGGCAATTGCCTCTGCAACTCGGCTAAATGAAAAAGATTTTCTCATTCTTGGCTTAGGCTCTGATTGTTTAAGGGGAACAAAGAAATCCGATATTAAAGAACTGTATTTTAATATAACTACTGCTGCATGCAACACTAATGTAATTTTATTATCTTTTCCATATTATAAGAAAAACGAAAAACAATTCATGAATTCATTCCTGTATGAAATAAATATGATGCTATTCCGGTTATCTACTCTTCATACCAATGTACATTTTATAGATACCAATGATAACTCATCTGGAAACATGGGAATGAATGTTAAAGAAGTAATTGTGAAGAACATATCAAACAGTTCTATTGTGTATACTCAGGGACGACCTATCCCAATAATTTGTGACTATTTTCGTGGTATGGAATCTAAGAAAACAATTGATCAACGTTTTTTATGGGATCAAGCCTCGAAGTTGACAAGCCCAGAGAGACGGGGTTAAATTATATTAATTCAAGTGACAAGGATGGTCTTTACAATCCGCTAAATGACATCTTACAAGATAAGCCATATTTATTTCCTAGCAGCCTACTAGATTCTTCTGTAATTTTAAGTAACATTAATGACGTTTACGAGCCTATTCACCAGCCATCAAGAAATCAAAACCTTACTTATGTTAATATTGATACGAAACTTAAATGTCCAGCTAAATCAAAATTCCTGTCAGCGTATTATCAAAACGTAAGGGGCATAAATTCGAAACTTGTAAGATTACAGAATAAAATGCTCTCATCTGATGTTGACATTTTACTGTTTACAGAGACTTGGCTTACCGAAGCTGTAGAAGATTCAGAAATTCTCTCACAATTTAATATTTATCGAAATGATAGATGTGTGAAACTGACTGGGAAACGAAGAGGAGGAGGAGTTCTTACCGCGGTTGATAAAGATATAAATTTTAAATGCCTCTATGACAAGAAAAACATGTTCGAAGAGCTCTGGATTTCTCTTGAAACTTCCTCGGCAAAATTCATTTTCTGCAATGTTTATATTCCGCCAAATTCACCTATTGAGCACTATGTTGACTTCTTATGCAGAGTGAATTATTTTGTTGAAGCATATAGTACTGCTGAAATTATTATTTGTGGCAATTTTAATTTAAGAGGCTTCTCAAATTATGTTCTTGGGGATGATTAGAAGGGATGCCTCAATCTAAATATTGTGAAGGCCTTATATGATGAGATGCAAGGGTTAGGATTTCAGCAATTTAATACAATTGTGAACTGTGATGGTGTGTTATTGGATCTAGTTTTCTCCTTCAATGATAATCTCAAAGTATCCTCTGCTGTAGACCCACTACTGTCCGTTGACCGATACCATCCTCCAATCCAATTCACACTATCAGTTAAAATGAGGAATGGAGTTTTTCACAAGGCAACAGATGTTCAGAACTTCCATAAAGCAGATTATTCTGCATTGAATAGCTATTTCTCAAAAATAAACTGGAGTGAAGTCCTCAGTAGTGATGATCTTAACGAAAACATCAGCCTCTTTTATAGGATTCTGAATTTTGGTATTAGGAAATCTGTGCCAACTTACAAAACCACAGGTTCAAGATATCCTACATGGTTTTCCACTGCTACTGTTAAGATGGCAAGAAGAAAGCAGCGCCTTCATAGAAAGTACAAAGCCAGCGGAACTGGTGGTGCTTATGAAAAATATTCAGCCGTAAGGAGTCAATTAAAAACTATGATTGATGAAGATTACTCCAAATTCTGCAAGAAGATTGGGCATTTACTTCCACAAAATGTAAATTTATTTTGGCGTTTTATGAAGAATAAAAGAAAGACAAATGCAACTTGTACAGTAGAGTACGATGGTAGGACTATTTCAGATCCGCAGAAAATCGCGGATAGTTTTGCTGAAGTTTTTGCTTCTGTTTATCTAATACCTGGATTGACAATTCAAGAGGATACATCTTCCAGAATTCCAGCGACAAATGTATGCTCTCAGGTGGTCATAACCAAAGATCATATCCTTGAGGAAATAGGTAGATGTAATAAAAAGGCAGGTCCAGGCCCTGATGGCATTCAACCAATATTTTTGTTTATGTGCAAAGGGACACTTTCGGAACCACTAGTTATATTATTTAATATGTTGCTGAAAGTAGGGATTTTCCCAGAAGTATGGAAGGAGGCGTTTGTCACCCCTATACCGAAAAGCACAAATAACAAGAGTATCAAGAACTATCGCCCCATCTCTGGTCTCTCGGTTTTAGTAAAATATTAGAATCCTTAGTACTCAAGCATTTATCTCCCCTAAATCTGCAGTTCTCCGAAAACCAGCATGGATTCTTATCTCGGAAATCTACGGTATCAAACCTAGCATGCTTCGTCAGTCACATAACACAGGCGTTTGAGGAGTCCTTGCAGGTGGACGCAATTTACATTGACTTCCAGAAGGCCTTTGATAGACTATCTCATGAAGTCCTTTTGTTGAAATTAGAAAGGTTTGGAGTTCATGGCCCCCTACTCTCCTGGTTTCAGTCATACCTAGCCAACCGAGTACAATATGTCAAATGGAATGGCAGATTGTCGAAGTCAATCGATGTCTCCTCCGGGGTTCCTCAGGGATCCAAAATGGGCCCTTGGTTGTCCCTTGTATATATAAATGACTTAGCAACGCCTATGAGTAAAGGCCACTCTCTTTTCTTCGCCGACGACTCAAAAATCTTTTTGAAAATCAGCAATAATGATGACTGTGGTAGATTGCAGAGCGGTCTTGATGATCTCACCAGCTGGTGTCACAGGAATTTCATCGACATTAATATCGGTAAATGCAGTGTCACCACATTCACTAGGAAAAAAATCCTATTATTTACCCCTACTTTCTTGGTGATGAATTAGTAAAAAGGATGACTGCGGTGAAAGATTTGGGTATTCACATGGATTCTGCGCTAACGTTCAAAAATCATGTTGACAACGTTTGCAAGAAGTCTGTGAAGACATTAGGTTTCCTGTGGAGAAATGCTCGGGACCTTAAGGATAAACAGGCATTTTCTGCACTCTACACCAGCCTGGTGAGGTCCTAGCTGGAGTATGCCACGGTAATCTGGTGGCCGTATATAGCTGAGGATATCAACAGACAGGAGAAAATCCAGAGAAGGTTCCAGCGATTCCTCGAGAGAACAATTTGTTCTGAGACCGCTGTGTCTTTAGAACCCTTGGAGATCCGAAGACAGCGTGCGGACCTTCTATTCATCTATAGATTATTACAAGGAGAGCTAGACTGTCCCGAACTCCTCGCATCAATTCCTTTGTACGTTCCTCCAATCAGGCTAAGAAGATGCAGTCAATTCGTACCGGTACAACACAAGACTCGGCACTCAGCATTTAGAGATGTAGTGTCTAGGTGTTGTAGGATTTGGAATGGTACTATTACTAACAAAGACCTTTTTAATGGTGAAATTTCCAAAAAATATCTGAAGTCGGTTAAAATGAGTATATAGCTGAGACTTTATTTTATATATTTATTTAATTTTGATTTGTTTTTGTTTTGTTAGTACTGTTATATATTTATTATTTTTAATTTCTGTATGACTACAATTTGATTGGCCGAGGCTGTAATTGTTGTAAATTATAAATAAATATAAAGAGAGAGAGAGAATTTGGCTCTGCTGTAAGGAATTCGACTCATATTATTGAGGACCTAAGATTGAAAGTTGGGGTCCCAGACCGCACCTAGACACATCCAACCTTTAATCTTTAAACGGAGGGTCTTAAATTGGGGGGGGGGGTGCAAAGGGGAAAATTAGCTGGCTATTGCATAGTACTGACCATACTATCTACCCACCTTGTGTGTTGAATGGCCAAGAATCAGACACCACTAGAGTATCTGCTCGTTTGGGTCCTCATGGCCTGTGATGGGTCTGATTTTATATATTTCACTCAGATTGGTAACAAGAAATGACAACTAATTAAAAATAAATGGAGGGGGCTAAAAATTCTAAAGAAAAAAAGATAAGTGTCTTAATAGATTAATATTTAAACATGATTACTAAGCACATTTTAATCAATATTTTAAATTTAGAATGTACTTTTCAGTGTATAATGTTGCCAATCAGGTCCAAGAATAATTTTTTACCAACCAAATGAATGCTCTATATCCACCAATCTTACATACTCAAATATATATAAAAAGTTATATACATCATATAATGAATCAAAGAAAAGGTAAATAAGAATAAATACACTATAATTATATGAAAGAAAAATAAGTTACATAAATGTATTATTCATTTACTTTTTATAAATACATGTGACCATTTATTTTAACATTGTCACTATTACCTTTATCGAGCACTAAGTTGACATTCAATTACCGTACCATACGTTTACAAGATATTAAAAATTGAAAACTTCTTTAATAATAGAATAAAAATACTCACAATTAAACAAAATACAAGCTCAGGCAATGATAACCATGCAGTTTTAGCCAGAAACACAAATTGAATAAACAAGAAAATCATCTACAAGTGCAATAGGAACATATTGTCATGATCTCGTGCTCTTGAGAGTCGAATTAAGTCATTTCAATCCTTAATATTTAAATGTCAAACAACATTTCATCGTAACGAGTTCATTACTCGCTTGATATTCTCAGTAATTGGCATGCACTATTTATTCTGTCGAATTGAATACCATTGAAGGGATAATACTACCTAGCAATTTTTTTCAGCACTTTCTTTTTTATGCGCTTAAATGATTTATTAACTAATAAAAAATTATATCCAAGAGCGTTTATGTGCCGGACCAGTTTTTAAATGTGCCAAAAATTTGATTTTTCAACTAGAGTCCTGATACGAGGTAAGGTCCATAAGTTTCCGGCCTGTCCTGCTTCCCCTCCTTCAAACGTGCCAGGACCTGCACGCCTATGCAGGTCCATGCCTGCTCACTCCATACCTCCAGCCTTGAAGGAAACTGCCCATTTTTACAATGTTCAAACTCGAGTACCGTGCGGTAATTAAATTCTTTTGTAAAGAGGGTCTTACTCCTGCGCAAATTAAAGAGCGCTTGGCTTGCGTATACGGGCAGTCCTCCCCTCGTATTCCACAGTGAAAGAATGGGCAAAATTATTTAAGTTAGGGAGAGAAAGTCTAGAAGATGGCCCATGTCCCAGTCGCCCTTTGGAAGCTGTCACTTCTGAAACAAACCAACTTGTGGAATCTGAATTGCTGTCTGACCGGCGACTAAAACCCAAGGAAATAGCAGCGAGGTTAGGGCTTTCAAAACCAAGTGTTTTGAGGATCATCAAAGAACATTCGCATATGAACAAGGTTAGTACAAGATGGGTTCCAAAAATTCTTTCAGCTGCTCAAAAACAGGAACGAGTTCACTGCTGCAATGAATTTTTACACGAGTATAATGCCGACCCAAGGAATTTTTTGGACTTAATTGTAACTGGGGATGAGAAAATGGTTCTATATTATGACCCACTCAGCAAAAGAGAGTCCATGGAATGGAGAAGACCAGGAGAAGTGCCTCCTTTAAAGGCAAAAGTCACGCAGTCAACAAAAAAGGTAATGGCCACAATTTTTTGGGACTGTAAAGGAATACTACTGATAGATTTTAAAGAAAGGAATACCACAATGAATGGTGAGTATTATGCAGCCCTACTTCACCGGTTACGAGACGCCATTAAAGAGAAGAGGCGAGGGAAGTTAAGCAGACGTGTCCGCCTCCTTCACGACAATGCCTCTGTCCACACAGCATTGATTTCCAAGGCCGCTGTGAAGGACTGTGGATACCAAGAAATCTCTCATCCACCCTACAGCCCAGACTTGGCCCCCAGCGATCTCTAGCTTTTCTCAAAGTTAAAATCTGACCTTCGTGGAAGGCGATTTAACACCGACGAAGAGCTCCAAGCAGCAGTGGAAGAACATTTTTTTAACAAAGAAGAAAATTATTTTTTTCATGGTATAGAAATGTTGCCAAAGCGTTGTATTAAGTGTTTTGAACTTAGAGGAGAATATATTGAAAAACAGTGAAACCAGTTTTTTTCTTTCATCTTTCCTTCTATCCCAGGCCGGAAACTTATGGACCTTACTATGGACATTCAAAATTAAAACCATTTTTTTTATTTATCATTATTACAAGAAAGTTAAAAAGAAAACAAATGAACTTTAAAGTCAGTACATATTCTCAAAACTATGTTTACAAATCGGATGATACGCTCGGGCTTTCACTTTTCACCGAAATTTTAAGTGCGAATTCCTAATGATATTTGCTAGTAAAGTACGTAGGAATTATTCTATACATTGAATTATGACCGATTTTTGGCAGATTTTTTAATAGAAAATGAAGAATTGTTCACCATTTTTGATAACATTAATATTTCTTAAATATCCTACATACTTTACTAAATTAAACCTTCTTTCAAAATAATATTAGCTTTTTTGATCTTTATTAAAAATTGCTGCTTGCAGACCATTGCCTGTAAATAGAGCATTTCTGATCGTTAGACACAGCGCCGGCATTTTGTTTTTGAACAATTAAAACTTTTTTTTTGTTGATTACTTTAACATCCAATATAAATCTTATGACATAAAGAATTGAAAAATATTTATTTATTTGTTATCCATAAATTGATGAAAATGACTTTGATTTAGACGACATGGTAGTATTTCCCCTTAATGGAAGTGCATTTTGTACAATATTGTGCTGAAAACCATCTGAAATTGTCCCTACCAATTTTTAAAAGGCCCAAGTACTTCCTCAGCTTCATGTTTCACTGAAAATACATTTTAAAATATTTTATGAGCTCTTAAATTTTTATTGTTATAATTTTTTTCATTGAGGTTTAGGAGTAATCTTTTCACAATACTTGTAAAAGTTTCTTCTGATTTTTGTGCAGAATCAAATTTAGACTATATGTTGAGACCTCCATATACATAATAAATGTTCATTTAAAAACTAAAAAAAGATACCTAAATAAATAGGAATAACTCATACATGTTTAAATATGCCGTAATATTTGGCAACACTGAGATGTTTGTCTTAATTTTATTTTTAAAAAATAATTTAAAAAATAAAAACAAAATTTTGAAATTAAAAAAAGTTTTTAAGCCTGTCGTTGACTGGTTCGAACACCATAATGAGAAAATGGTAACATACAACTTTTTAAAGAAAGAAATAACGAAAGTGTAGAATTAAGAAGAGATGGCCAGAGGAGAGTCATATCATGTAATCAGAGATTCATCGTTAAAAATTAATCTTATGAACACAATTTACTAGGCCTGAATGTAAAGTGGTAAGGCAATTTTTATTTTGTCTATTATATTACAAATGAGTTTAATCCATACCTGTATGACAAATCCCATGAATTGAGAAACAGCTCTTGAAACATTAATAGCTGCGTTGACTAGTCCTGGTCCCTGTTGTGGTTCTCCAAGCTGAAAATACATATTTTTTTTGTTGATAATTTTATTGGAAAATGGGTGATCATGTCTATTCAGTCTACTTCCTAAAAGTAAATTTAATGAAATTTCTATTCAAGATGTTGCTTATTTCTTGAGAACTTTGTCTTCTATATATATTTTTTTGAATACACTATAGTCTGTTCAGATAAACTCTGGAGTTCAATTGGGCATGTGCGAACGTGGAACTGGGAGTGCTGGAATTTCTCCCAGCACTCCCTTTTGTTCCGCCATTTTCAAAGTCTTTTATTGATCAAACACAACGTGAATCCCTATAAAACAGATTATGTCTCGTTTAGGAGCAGGGAAGGCTTTGAGAGGTCAGGCAAGGGAGATAGTTTTTAATATTTATCAATACTTAGCCAAAGTTAAGGCTGAAAACGATCCCACAAGCGAGGCGACTGTGGTAATGGTTGAAAACTGATAAGATTATAACAGAGAGTTCTTCCCACTATTTTTACTGCCTCTCGGGAGTATAGGCCCTGCCCATTCCCCTCATTTCCTCCTCAAACTAATCTATCTAATTGAACAGGCTAGAGCATCCTTATTTTTAATTAAAATAAATGCGATATTTTTAGTTAAATTTTTATATTAATCCACTTCAAATATTTTTATTTTTAAAAAATATAATATACAACAAACCATCAAAAATTATTCCATAGAATGTTCTCCATCTTCTACCTTCTAAATTCTCAGTTGTCCAAATAAATGTCTTACCTTCTCTGTAATCACCTTCTGAAAGAAAATGATAAAATACCCAGAAAGAAAGATTAAATTTGGATTTGTAAGAAGTGCGTCATCCTAGTCTGATCTCCTACGTTTAACTCTGTTGTGACTTGAAAAGCCCAGGATAGAAACTGTTAATATTTCGCCTTTAATGGAAGGAAATCAACACTTTCAAACATCCAGAACTGTTTTCTTTGATTGAGAGGATTGTTACATTATTAAGCCTCAACTTTCTTTGTTGGAAATTTATTAGCGTTTCTAATAGTCATTTTTCACTTACCTAAATTTCTCAACTGTTTTCGAAATATTTCGTAGTTTATTTCAGTGTCAAACACGTGAAAACGTTGCCAGCCCAAGTTGTCGTTTTGGAGTAGATTTGTCCAATTTTATTGAAAAACTTATTGTCTTGTAAGGGCCCATTTTTGTTTTTCTTATTTTTTCATTTTTTTAGATTTTAAAATCTTTACTTTTCCTATTCTTTATTTTCTGCCGTAAAAATTTGCTTTTTTACGTTTATTGAATATAAACGTAAAAAAGCAAAATCCCAATATATAATTAAGCAATGTAAGAAGAAATGCTGGGCAAATTTTGTGAGCTCCATAAACAGGAACACCCCTCCGACCAAAATTTGCTCCATGATCAACAAAATTATTCATAAGAAATATAAACCCCCAATTTCGGCTCTAAAGGAAAATAATCTCATAATTAATGACCCCGAAATTATCAGTAGTATCTTTGGCTATCACTTTAGCTTCATATCCAGCGACGAAAGACTCACACTAGAATCACAACAGATCAAAATTAATTTTGAAAGTACTCCTCTCTTTACCAGGGCCGCCACATGGGGGGGGGGGACAACCAGGTACAGTTGTCCCAGGCCTGGTCACCATGGGGGCCCGGGCCGATCCTCGCTAATTGGAAAAAAAGTACTAAATGTGACCTTTGCAGCACCGATTGTCGGCTTTTATTCTCATTTTGCTCAAAACTCAAGATGAAAATAATTTTAAAATGCCCAAAGTCCTATAGCAAAGTAATAGAATTTTCATTCTGGCTCTGAGAAGTGGGGGCCCGGCTGTGAGAAATGGGGCCCGTGATCTGGCCTCGGGCCCGGCTCTGAGATGTGGCGGCCCTGCTCTTTACAACCCCAAAATTTAAACATCTCTTTAACGAACCCTTGACATTGCAAGAGCTGACTCAGGTACTTTCACAAGTGAAGTACACTTCACCCGGAAATGATGGGATTGCTATAAAATGCTGAAATATCTTCCAAATGCTGGAAAGTCTATCAAGATAAAACTATACAATAATGTATTTGAAAATAGCAATTACCTACCAGAATGGAATGAAGCAATTATTCTACCACTTCAAAAGCCCAATAAAGACACATTATCAGCTGAAAATTATAGCTCTGACAAGCTGTACATTTAAGATTTTCGAAAGAATATTGAATAAGAGGCTACTATGGTTCCTCAAACAGAATCAACTCCTTTCAGAGAATCAATGTGGCTTCAGATCGAATGACTCGACTATAGACCACATAGTTACTTTAGAAAGTGAAATATTAGACTCGTTCATTAATAAGGAATATGTTCTAGCCGTCTCTTTCGATATAGAAAAAGCGTATGACCCAGTTTGGCACCGAACTATTCTTTCTAAATTATCTGAATGGAATATTCAAGGAAATTTCTTTAATTTTGTACTAAATTTCCTTTCGAATAGAACATTTCGTGTAAAAGTTCGGTCCACAATTTCCAACAGATTTTGATAAGAAAATGGGGTGCCTCAAGGCAGTGTTATAAGAACTACTCTTTTTAAAATAGCTATGGACACCATCCGCGAGCATATTGCTCCGCCAGTCAAATATTGCCTGTATGTGGATGATTTTCTTATCTATATTCGAACAAAAAATATAGAAAATGATTCTATATTAGTTCAAACGACAGTAGAAAACCTTGAGAACTGGCTTACTAAAAAGAGACGGAGACCACATATTCAACTAACTTTAAGAAATACTCCAATCACACTGACTAACCAAATTAAATTTTTAGGGCTTACTTTTGACTCCAAGCTTACCTGGGTTCCCCACTTAAGGAGCCTCGTTGATAGATGTAAAAAATCTTTACATCTTTTGATGATTCTATGCAATACCAAGTGGGGTGCAGACAGAAGTGTAATGCTGACACTATACCGTGCATATACCAGGTCCCTTCTGGACTACGGAAGTGTTGTGTACTCATCTGCCAAGCCCAGTGTTCTTAAAATGCTAGACTCGATACAGAATACCGGTTTTAGATAACTGGAGCGTTTAGATCAAGCCCAGCCAACAGCCTGCACGTGGAGTGCGGAGAACCTCCACTGGAGTTCAGATGTATGCTCAACTGCTTAAAATTTGCATTAAAAGCCACAAACATGAACTGTGCCTGCGTTCCTAGATCTGTTGACGAAATAATGCTACGCAAATATCAGACGCAACCATCTAGGCAACGGCCATTATTTGTAAGATGCATCAGTTACGCACAAAATACCAATGTACATCGAAATGAAGTATACGCAAGACGCTCACCAACTTACATACCATGGACTATACGAAATTTAAAAATTGACATAGGACTAACAAAATTTAAAAAATCAAACCCCTTATCTACACATACGTACAAACACATCTTCAAAGCACACCTTGAACAAAACAAAGATACATTATTCATTTTCACGGACGGGTCTAAGACTTCACAAGGCACTGGCGCAGCAGCTGTGATTGATAAAAATATTGTTAGCATTAAATTGCCAAGAATCACAAGCAGCTATTCAGCGGAACTACATGCCATTTCTCTAGCCTTAGACAATATACAGGACGTAACACAGACTAATATAACAATTTGTACTGACTCACTTAGCGCAATACTAGGACTACAGAACCCGTACAACTTGAACCCACTTAACATACAAATACTAGAACAGATTTACCGGACAAATAAACGGATAACAATATATTGGCTCCCAGGACATGAGGACATAGAACAAAATAAAAAAGTTGACAAAATTGCTAAAAATGCTACGAGACGACCTTACCAAGACATGTACAATATTACATACCAAGACATGCAAGCAGAAGCCAAAACAGCTATCATCGAAAAATGGCAAAGATCTTGGCACACTACTTCGGACAACAAACTAAGAGAAATTAAACAAACAGTCAAAGAATGGCCATGAAGCATAAGGCAAACTAGAAGAGAAGAAGTTGTCTTATGGCGCTTAAGAATAGGTCATTCCCGGCTGGCACACTTACACCTCATGACGAGACAGGACAGTCCGACATGTGAAATATGTAACACTCCACTGACAATAAAACACATATTGACAGAATGTTTACGGAGACAGACCTATGACTTACCGGACAACATGACAGACCTACTCTCCCTTGGCAGCCAATATATTGACAACATTTACACTTACTTGAAAAAAGAAAACTTTTTTGACAGAATATGACGGCCATACAATAACGGATATTTATTTTATCAGAAAATAAGTAATATATACCAGTAAGATATCGTCGATACAAATGCAAACTAACGAATATGAAAAAATGCATCTTTCATTGTCCATCTTTAATAATTTCTGCTGGACTTATTTACGGCACATTCTTCAATCTGACTTCACTCTATTAAAGGGAAAGTATTTCACTATCAAAAGGTCAAATCTGCCGAATATTTGACTGTCCAAAAAAAAGTTATAATAAATACTTTTCCACTCTGAAAAGTGGTGATTTTCATATTCGTTAGTTTGCTTTTGTATCGACGATATATACATTCAAATACTAAACAAACGCACTGATGAACACATGACTAAATATAAAAGTAACTCTTAACATAAACAGTACTTACAGATACTCTAGACAATAGCTAAATTTATCATGACAGATTTTTCTTTTTTAGTTATTATGTTCCTTAAACTAATGTTTTGACTGTTTTATCGCCTTGCAACGATAATAACAATAAATAAATAAATATTTTCTGACTTAAACTTTCCTTATTTTACATATATGCTACAAGTTTAATGGAACGAATTTCCCTGTTAACATGAAAGAAATTATTAATATTTTCTCAAGCCTTGTAAATCATCTATAGGAAGCATGAAACACAGCAGTGAGACTGTTGCATTCTAGAATAACAGATTCCTCTTGCGGGGGGGGGGGGGGTTGAATTTTAATTTATTACATATAATTATATTTATATCTGGCAGAAGGTCAAATTTCAAAACAAAACACTCACCTTCTTCACTACGTTATTTTGCTCTACATGTTTCGTTCGTGTCTTTATGACACCTCTTCAAGGGCACTTAAAATAATATATTATTACAGCCTATACCTCCAAGAACCTTCCTGTTTAAAATAGATAGTTCTAGTCTAAATGTTGATTTTTCAAAAGAAGTCTTTGTTATTTTGTAAAATAATTCATTTTATGCAGTCTTGTTCATTAAATTAAAAAATATATTATCTGAGAATTCTTTTGGAAAATTCACATTTACCCTAAAAATATCTATGTTAAACGGTGTGGACATGATTGATCTTGTCAGTCTGGATGTGGCCCTACCTGTGGAAGGTTCTCGGCCGTGTAGGCTGTAATTAAATATTATTTTAAATGCCCCTGAAGAGGTGCCATAAAGACAAGAAACATGTAGAGGATAATAAAGGAGTAGTGAAGAAAGTGAGTGTTTTGTTTGAAATTTGACCTTCTGCCAGAAATAAATATGTTGGAAAAATATGGTCACCATCTTATAATAATTCTTATTAGAATTGTTTTATTTTTTACAGGTAACAGGATAGAATATTAGACACGGGTTCTTCATATTAATAATAATTTTGAAAAAAATACAATGGAGCTATGGTTATCTGATGTATTTTTTCATTTTTGGAACTTTATTTATTTGTGAGCACCCGCAACAAAGGTGATTCACCCATTTTTGAAATTTTTATTACTCAGATGGAAACCTGTAATGACATAATCAACTAAATGAACTTACCTTCGGATTTTCTTGGGTAAAACCTCACAATCTTCATTTACAGAATAAGTTGTTCCTTTCGTTGTTGAGAAAATTATTAAATTTTGTGGAGTATAATGTTTTTGGTAATATAAGTATGTGCATGTCTAATGTACAGTTTCATGAAAAGAAATGAACATTTTTTCCCTCTAATCATTCTAATAAAGGTCATCAAATCTGTAGTGTTGAGTCCTAATATTGGTTGATTCATATGTCGAGACATTAATTGTAAGGATTCCTCGTATTTAACTAGATAAATGTTGAGAATTCTTATAAATGTCATATTCTGTACAGAGTGTCACAAAAATAATGGTCATCCATTGGCCAGACAATTCTCCAACCCGAGATTGGGAAAAATAAACCCCATATTGACCCCCACAAAATTGACCTTGAAATGTTATTCAAGGTCAAATTATTTTATTGCACATTTCGAATCTACAAGTCATGTGGAAGAAAAAAGTCAACAGCACCATTGTTCAGAAATTACTCTTTATTGTCAAAATGACCATTCCATTCCAATCGACAAATGGTGGCTGATAAGTAAGGGGAGTTAGTAGAACATATATAAAAAAAAAAAAATTATCAAAATCGGCCACCATTTGTCAAGTGGAATGGAATGGCCCACGTAAATGTTGTTAGTGGTCATTTTGACCATAAAGAGTCATTTCTTCCTCATGATTCATAGATTCGAAATATGCAATAAACAAATTTGACCTTGAATAACATTTCAAGGTCAATTTTGTGGGGATCAATATGGGGGTTATTTATTCCAATCTCGCGTTGGAGAATCATCTGGCCAACGGGTGACCATTATTTTTGTGACACCCTGTACCAACACCTCATGTACTATAATAGTATTTATTTTCAGTTTCTGTTACTAACAAAACTTGTTTATTTATTAAAAAGGTGAAGATCTTGTGATTAAACTAATGCATTAATGAAGCCATGCAGTATCAAATAAATATTTTAAGTAATGCATTCATCCTCTGCTGTTAGCCAAAGCATTTGTTAAGATATTGAAGTTGTACATACCTTCTATAATGTATATAAAACTTTGAAATATTATAAAATATTGTTGCAATGAAATTAAGATTAAGAAAAATTGGTTGTTCTTTGTTTCTTCAATATTATGAATATGAAGATCGCAGCTTATGATTTCAGAATTTTCTCATTGATGCTCTTTGTTAGCTTACCTAAAGATCTGATTATATTTACAAATATATAAACAATACCAGTTTCTTTATCTGAAAAATATACAAATACATCCTGTTAAAAATTAGCTGAATGGTCAGTTACCTGAGTATCCTGAGATTCTGCTGCTTGTTCACCTTGTCCTTGTGGCAAGGCATCATTTTGGCTTTGGAATATTCCCCCGGGACTATCCTAAAACAATTTAAAATCTAAACTAAATTATAGCTTATTTTCTTAAAATACATTAATTAATAATTCAACAGGCATAGAGTCATTAACACTTTTGCTGTTACAGG
Organism: Gonocerus acuteangulatus; assembly: GCA_946811695.1. Classification (NCBI taxonomy): domain Eukaryota; kingdom Metazoa; phylum Arthropoda; class Insecta; order Hemiptera; family Coreidae; genus Gonocerus; species Gonocerus acuteangulatus. Next base: position 86,450,954 of record OX328128.1, on the reverse strand, counting down.
GAATCCCCTCCATTTACGAGGCTTTTGAATCTAAAGGGAAATGTAATGGAGGAGTGTCCTTCCGGAGGGGTACTCGTAAGAGGGTATGATCGCTAGCGTCCATCTGGAAGGACACCCGCAGCGAAATTGTTAAAAATACAAATAGAATTAAAAATGGAATAAACTTATCAAAATAAGCTCTACATGTTTCAAAAGCCTTTATGTGCTTCTTCAGGAGCTCAGATATTCACTATATTACTATTACAGCCTAATTGTACAAAAACAAACCTTCCTCAAGGGAGGAAAACAAAAACAATGGCCATCTCAAGAGAGATTTCTACGTTTGACGGCAACCAGTTGTGAATAGTCAGCAGTATACAATCAATCAAGAAAGTAAATTCTTCATTTAAAATACAATTATTTTAGATTTGATCGATGAATAAAACATCAAATTTTGTTGATTACATTTAAAAAAAATACTGTCAAAACTATTAGTTTATATTGGCGAGGTTTCGAAGCTATTCAGGTTTATCATCAGGCATCTTATATTAAGTTGTGTTAAAGTCTATTGTGATTTTAAATATCATTTAAGGCTCATAATTATTAAATTTTGAGAGTGAACATTAAATCCCAGTAAAACCAGTACGTATATAACTCATCCACTCAACAGATCATGATGGATTTTACCCAGATTTAGTGTTAACTCTTAAAATTTAGTATTTATCGACCTAAAATGAAATTTAAAATCACCTCAGACTTTAATACAACTTAATATAAGATGGCTGATGATGAACCTGAATAGGTTCGAAACGCCGCTAGTATAAACTAATAATCTTAACAATTTTTGGGGAGCAACTGCCCTTTTCTTCAAGAATCCATTGACCCTTCCACACCCTCACTTCAACTTACATATAAAAAAAAAAAATACTATTTCAACTTTATCTTGTTTTTTTTTATTAGCTAATTTTTCCTGCTTTTTATATTATGAATGTTTTGTTTTCTTTTACACATTGCCAGGCTTCTTTCTTTTTCTATAATGTTTATATTTGTGAAATTGAATACATGCTAATATTTTATGCAAAGATTAGCCAGAGTCATTCTAACAATAGATTAAACTACTAATTTGGAATAATCTTAGAATTTAAAATCCATTCTTCTTTTGTGAACTCAGGTACAATCAATAGTTAATTAAAATCACAGATTTGGATATGATTAGTGTGGAAGTTCAACACTTCATTTTCTATATGTAAGCTTTAATCACCTGTACTTGCGGGGAGCTCCCAGCTTCTAGTGCCCTAAGTCCAAGGCCCCCGCCTCGGAAAAGTCCTCGCTGAAAAAATCCTCCTCCTCCACCCTGTTAATCATAAATATATGTTAAATAGAAAAACAAAATGATTGAATTTCAAGTCAAGAGAAGATTTGAGAATTGAGAAAAATATTAGAGAATTATTGATCAAACTATTTGAGCCTGTACTGCATTTCTGTTAGGTTAGAGAACATTAAGGCAGCAGTTTCTAAATTGTGGGGCGCGCCCCCTGGGGGGGAGACTTTTGCAAGGGGGGGCGCAGGAGTTTTCATGGACAGCTGCGTTGTTGTGAGCAGACAAGTGCCGGCGAGGAGAGGACACTGAAACGAGAAAGGTATGGTAGGTGCCAGTTTCTTGATACCTACATATAATAATTCAAGGAAGTTCAAAAGAACAGCCTTTGCACAGTAGTATTTTTACCTGATCTAGCTGGACAAAATTATTTTATCACGGATTCTTATTGGAAATGACTTGCTGATGACGAATATACCCCATTTCACGGGTCGGAAATGTGGTCTTACTGTTTGGGCTTTGTAAGATCCAAATCATACAAATATATTATGTATGAGGGGGGGCGCGCAAAAAGTTTTATATAAAAAAAGGGGGCGCAGGTGCCATAAGTTTGGAAACTGCTGCATTAAGGGCTTAAATGCTTCATTAGCTAATAAAAATGCTAAAAATTATATCCATAAATTGGAGAAAATTACTTTGATTTTTACCTGGCCTGTAATAGTTATCTTAAATAATAATTTTGTCTGCATTTTTTTTTTTTTTTTTTTTTGCATAAAATTAAAACTAAAGAAAAAACTCACTCTATTTCTGCCAAAAATGTACTGAAGAATTGGAAAAGGGCTCGGAGTAGTTGTAGTCGTTGTTGTTTTGGGTTTCTTCTTTTTCTTTTTCTTTGGAGTAGTTTGTGGAAAAGCTGTCGAACTTAGAGCATCCTGAAAGTAGATATTTTATGTTTTAAATAAAAATTGTTGGATTTCAACTTCTTCTATTAACCCACCCATATCATATGTGGACCCCAGAGGTCAAGGGGTCTAAGCAACAAACTGAATGTTTTGAGGAAAATGGAGTCAAAGTTGCACATATGTGGTAATAGCAAACACTAGATTTTTACATTTCGATCACACTAGACAAATCCTGAGGTCCTTAGCTGTTTATTATCGATGATACATAATAGGTACATCATCCAGTTTATGATTAACATGCAAAATAATTGGAGAATTTGGCCCATAGACCTCTTAATTTCCTTCTAGTCTTAGTATTACAAAAGTGACAATACTCAAGTGAAGCTAGGTGGCAGCAACTGTCAAGAAAATCAATTGGATCTCTTTACCACAAACAAGATTACGGTGTCCACAACCCATTCCTGTATCTAACTCAATTTTTTTTCCAAAAATGTCACTTTGACTCCTTGACTACTGGGGCCCTAATTTAGGGTTATAACAAATACTTTTAATATTTTCTTTCCAAACTTGTTGCAATTTCTGCTGGAAATGTTATATAATATTTATAAACCCATTTTAATCTTCTAAGGTTAAACAAGTTTAAATACCTACCTGAATAAAATATCAAAGAAAAGCGAGATTTTAGCACTGAAATGGTCCTTGTGTATCTAACAGCAGAATGAAATAGTGTCAAATGACAGTGGTTATATCCTCTTGCTGTGTGCATATATATATATATATATATATATATATATATATATATATATATATATATATATGTATGTATGTATATATATATACCGACAACTCACATTACACTGGTCTACAAAATTTAACTTTTTGTCTGCCTTTCAATTGTATATTTTTATACTGCTTTGAGGTTACTGAATACGAAAACATGAATATATTTTTTTAATTAGCTTTTATTTTGAATATATACCTAATATACAAAATTTGACTTTTAGTAACATACTAAACAATTTATTATTAAAAAAAAAGCTATGTTCATTTATTATTATTTTTTACTTTTTGTATAAAAGTGGGAATTTCGGAATATTAACAAAATATTCAAACCTGTTTAATTAAGAATTTCTCTTATTTTTCGTTTGTATATCGTAATTGCTTTCAGGGGTATCTCTTTTCAAATTCGAGCAGTAGTCCGATAAAATTGATGCATTCTATCGACCCTTGTATCTCTATTCCATTGTTAAGATTACTTGGTGTATGTCTGTGACTTACATCACCGCAGTTAGAAAGAAAAAAATCAAGATGAGAATGAAGAAATCAAATTTTTAGGGAGATATTGCAAGCGAACTACAGATACTTTTGAAGGAGATTGTTCACAAGTTCAACATAATTTTCATTTCTCTTATTGCCTAACAACCATGAACAACTGCTCTAAACGATTCCCATGCTTCTTTTTCAAAGCCTCCTTATCATTCATTAGGAATTATCTTCATTAATGTGATGAATCTATTGTGCTCCCTGTATTATATTAAATACACCGCAATTGAACATTAAGAGCTAACTATGAATTTTAACTCGTATATTTATCGTCAGTAAATGAAATCCTATCAATATAATATATTTTCATGTAAAAGGAAAATTTGATGTAGACCAGTGTTATTAATGTGCGTTAGGATATCATTGTGTGAACGTGTGAGTCAACTCAATAAATGTAAGTGAGAGGAGAAAGAACACGAGGAATATGATGCATTCTCAAATTTTTATTTTATGGCGCACCGACATCTGGGCCATTAGCGCTGACATCCATGGTGCAGCAAGGAATTTTCTCAACAAGCCGTGATGAAAAATTTCCTGCCACTGGTTGGACTCGAACCCACCATCTCCTCCATGAGAAAATAAGGCGTTAGCCACTAGACCATGGGGAGATCCTATGAATGCTCCATTCTTGTCAAGTACTGCTCAGGAAGAAAATATATTTGCACTTCAAGTAACAGAGCAGGAGGAGGAGAAGAAGATGAAAGTGCCGTAAAGCGTCTAGAGCATGATTTCCCTACTTAGTGGGGTTGTTGTACTTGGAAGTTGGAGCTAAAGCTTAATCTAAAACTTTTGTTAACAATAATAATAGTGTATACTCACTGCTAATAGTAACTGGTCCTTCAGGGACAGATTTTCCAGACTGTTTGGCGTTGAAAGTAAAGATGTTAATATCTCGGCGTCTGACGGAGAAACCTGTTTGAAGGAATAACTATTATTTGACCCAATTTTTACATACATATAAATTCTTCTAATGATAATTATGAGTAAATTATATATAATTTGAAAATATCAAATTTAAAAATGTCCTACAAATACTAAGAAACTTACAAATACTTGCTCCCAAAAATTGCTTAAAACATTGTTATAATTGTGATGTTATAAACCTGTTTAGGTTCATCTTCAGGCATCTACAATGTAAAATAGAAATCTCCTTATTCTTGGTTATTTTACAATATAGATGCCTAGTGATGAACCTAAATAGGTTCGAAACATCGCAATCATAACTTATTGTTTTACACAATTTTGGGGGCAACTCCTAGTTATTCCAAATAAATATTTTTCTTATTCAGAAAAATGGCCAAAATTCTTCTTTAACAAAAAGTAACTTTGAAATGATCTCCTCTTTTTCAAGGGTAAAGGTAAATAGTGGTATAGATTTCAGAACCAAAAATTTTCTTCGACATTACAGCTGGCAAATGGCACTTGTTCGTTTAGCTAAAAGAGAAATGTTATTTGCAGAGGAAAATAAAGAATTCTACTTACTGAATTCAATAATGAGTTTGATGTCGTTGATTCTTCTGGCGGAATTACCCAGACTGAAATTTTTCCTGCTTTATTTCCGTTTTCTTTGATCGAATTTGATCCCACCGCCTAAAAAAAAAAAAAAGATTTCATTACGTCTTTGTTTTCTTTCAACGTCTTCTAGCTTTGAAATAATATTTAGCCATAATTACCACCGGAGAAGCAGTCGATGACAACGATTGCAGGTCAGAAGTACTGAACTGCTTTATTTCTGGCGACACTGTTGATTTCTGCGCTCTCTCAATGGCTAATTGAAGAACCTTTGACCCAAAATTGCATTATTAGTGATCAAATGTAATTTAATCTTATTAATAAAAAAATGAAGTAAAAAAAGTAAAGTTGTAAAAATTATTAAACATATTTGAAAGGACTAAGAATGAATAGAAAAAAAATTAAGGCATAGTATTCAATAAAATATGTTGTCAAATATAAATGAAAAAAATAATACATAAAAAAGCTGAAAATAAACATTTCAGCCTGAATAACAATTTAAAAATATTATCTAAAAATAAATTCTGATTTATTTGTCTCTACAGTAAGAAATTATCTTTAGATATTTTATATATATAGAAAATAATTTTTAATATTATTTATTGATGATAATAATAATAAATAAGTAATAAGAGGCTTGTTATAAATAAAAACAGCATTTCCAACTAAAATTCAATTTTTTTTGTCTTTTCCGTTTGAATTAAAATTGGAATAGGTTGAATTTAAGAAAGCAAATATTGTTTTTGGCGTGGAATTTGGTATGGAAAAAGTTGAATTTGACCTGGAAAAGCTATATATAAAAATCATGCAATCAAAATTTGTAGGAAACATTTGTTTAATTTAAAAGTTGATTATTTTTGAAAAGTTATTGCATGCAATAGACATTCTAAATTTTTATTCATTAGAAAACATAACAATCCTGGTCAGTATTGAAATCTTGTTAATTCTTATCTAAGCCGAGATTCTTATCTTACCCGTGGAACAACAGACTTGGTCTGCTTGGTAAAACATATTTAGAAGAATGTTATCTCAAGGCCAAGGATTGTATACAGGGGCGTATATAGGAAATTATTTCAGGGGGTGGGGAGCACCAGGGGATTTGGGGGTTATGGAATACTAAGGACCCAGAGCTTGGAATAGTTAACTACCTGAAACGCTAATACACCCCCCAAAAAATTATTTTTTCTAAACTAAGAGATATCTTATTTAATTTATTTTTGAGGTTTTTGTAACATATTTTTACCGATAAAATGAATTTTTACCGTTCAGGGGGAGGGGGGCTGCAGCCCCACTTATACACGCCCATGATCGTGTAGCGCCTACACTTATAAAGTGGCACAAGTCAAAAATTACAGTTTACACAAAATTGCAGAAAACTATTAGTTATATATGAATGATATTATAAGAAATTGTGATTGTCTTGATTTTATTCTGTAAGAATTCTCCACTGTAATTGCATTGAGGCCTATTCAAACTCTTCATTCAGGCCTCGAGTTTTGTCACCATTCGGAATCAGGATCATCACCAAACGATCTCTGGGAAAATAACGGCTCGTCCCGCCCAACAAGACAATTAATTCTGCAGTATACTGTGTCCAGTTGGAACAATTAAAGGTAGTGGTTGAGCAGAAGCGTCCAGCATTGGCTAATCCCAAAGGTATAGTTTTCCATCACGATAACACCTGTCCTCCCGTGTCTTCGCAGACCCGGCAACCCCAATGCACCAGACTTTAATTTAATTTAACCCCAATGGGAAAAACTTTAATTTGCTCGAGAACTGCAAAACACACACAGAAGAGTTCATTTCTCAAAAAGGAAATCTCAGTTTTTATTATCTGAGAAGTTCTGGGAAGACAGAATTAAAAAATTATTTGAAAGATGGCAACATTTAATAGATCAAAATGGATAAATAACTGGTTAAAAATATTTACAAGAATCTGAAGTTGACTTGTGCACTTAAGAATCACAAGTGTTATGTTATGAATATCGTAATCCAAACACTTGTGTAACCAATTGTAAAATGATGGCTGGTGTTCTGTTCATCGGTTCAGATAGGAATGAATTGAATTTGACTTCCAGCCTGTCAAGTTACCTTTTCTAAATAATAGAGCGTTTAATGATAATTAGACTAACCTCAGGTGGATTCTGGTCTTTTAGAAACTTAGCTGAAAGCCTACCTAGGGCTACGGTTAATGCAATATTTGACAGCCTTGTTTAAAACACTAGAATATACCACCCAATATGCTAATAATTATATAAAAGACAAAATTATACTAAAAACTACTAGTAAATAAAATATATAAATTGTGGTTGACTTTACGTTTATTAGTTTTATCATGCTTTGAGGTTAAACAAAAACTACTAAAGCTGAATCATTAGTGTATTGTAAAAATTAGATAGCTTATGTTCATGGGAAACCATTGGTTCTTTTGCTTCGTTCTTTGTTACCTCCCCCAAGAACGCTAGATTTTCCCATAATATTCAACAGTACCAATAAATAATTATGCAACAGCATTACTATTTGTTGCAATAATGGCAATAAATAGTTGCGCCCATTCTCTAAATTTTCAATTTTTGTTATCACCATGTAATTTCCCTCTCTTTATACCAGGTCATCCCATAAGTAATGCCGGTTTTTAATATTCTGTCTGTTTATGTTCCCTCCTTTTCAATTTTCAAAATATTTGTTCGCGAATTTCATACAGGATAATACAAATATTTTTCTGAAAAAAAAACAAAAAAAAAAAACAATGACTTCCCATGATTTGCAAAGCCACCATGCATTGAAATAGCAATTCATGTCATCAAGTTTCTTTTAGTCAAGTAGGGACTGTACAAACTCACTAAATTGAAAACAGTTCTTCGTATAGTATTGTATGAAGTGTCATAGTTGAGCAGTAATTACTGTAGTATTTAATTTTGTAATTAAGTTAGGTGATTACAGTAACTTATTTCAATTATTGTAATAGTAATTGAAACTTGGTGCTAATGATCCTAGCCGTCGATGCACCCCAAAAAAAGTAATCGAAACTCAGTTACAATTACTTCCTGATGATAAATAAATGCAATTACAGTTTCATATAATTGTGTTTGTAATATCAGTAATTGAATTACATGTATTTCCGTAAATGTTTAATTCTGTAGTAAGGAAGATATTTTGAGATGTATAACGATTTCTACTGAATGAAGATGGCACATAGTAGTTTATTTGAGCTCCTTGATAACAGGGGAAGATCTAATGCTAAAGTTAAAAAAATGAACCCCTTAGAAAATGTTTCATATATTATTATAAGATGGTGACTCTATGTAACACCAATGTGACAGCTTTCCAATTTGCCCAGATAGCGCAAACCCCATATAGATGCACCATACAGAAGAGTACTGGAAACCATCGCTTCATGGAGTTTAAGATTTGCATCCCAACTGTTACACTTTGACCGCCTACATATATCCCTCACCACACCGCTAGCGAGGTTTGTTCTTGCTACTGCTCGATTCGTAGCCTTTAGGAATACTCCAGTTCTTGAAAATTGCACTCCCAGGTAGGTACATTCTTCCACTAACTCAATTTCATCATCGTTAAATAGAAAAGGCTGCTCTTAACTTAACCAAAACTTATTTACTTCACACAATTATTTAATAATTTTTTATTTTGCTCTCCCTGTTTCAAGTCTTTTTGACACCTCTTCAGGAGCACTTAAAATAATAAATTACTTTATTAATATTTCAAGTGCTCCTGAAGAGGGATCAAGAAGATGTGCTACAGGTAGATTCAAATAAATATTATTTAAGAATTGTGTGTAGTAAATGAGTTTTGTCATCCTGCCACATAGAAATACATAGTTTCAAATAATGTTTATTGTTATTATATAAAGAATACGTTTTGATGACTGAGATACACAAGAAGAAATGTCAAATACTTAACTGAAATTACTATAGCCCGTTCAGTTAGATGGAATAATTCCAATCTTGCATACGGGAAATTCTGAGGAAAATACTCCCGGCGGTTCTACCATTTGCATTTCCATTACAATGAATAAGAAGCTACTTTAAACTTAATAAAAACTAATCATATCTCGTTTAGGATCAGGGAAGGATTTGAGAGGTCAGGCAAGGGAGATAGTGTTTAATATTTATCAATACTTAGTCAAAGCTAAGACTAAAAACCATTTAAGCTTATGCCTGTTCAAATAGATGGTTTAGTTGGAGGGAAAAGGCCTATATTCCCTGTGAAGGAAATTGGTGGTAAAAATTCCCTCAGTTATAACCTTATCACTAGGAGGTTTAAAATGTTTTTATTCTTAGTTTTGGCTAAGTATTCATAAATATTATACACTATTTCCTTTGTCTGACCTCTCAAAGCCTTCCCTAGTCTTAAACGAAACATAATAAATTTTTATAAAGTTTCGCTTATTGTTTTGTTCATTGAAATGGGAGTTTGCAAATGGTGGAACCGTCAGAAATATTTTCCTCAAAATTTCGCGCATGCGGAATTGAACTTTTCATCTATCTGAACAGGCTATAGTTTTGATAAAAAGTGGCTAATATGCAAAGGCCAATTCAATGCAGAAGAAGGAAATAGATTTTATGTACATTATTGTTATTAGAAATAGTTTGTTACATTTTATATACAAATATTAGAATAAATAATTAAGACAGAGAAAGAGATATATAGACAGAGAGGGATTAAAGTGCAGCCATGAATAGGAAAGCGTGTATTATTATAAGATATATGTAAACACAAGCTTGTGAAGATGTTTTCATAAATACAAATGGGAAATTAGTACTGTAAAACAGGGTCACATTAGTACTGTATGCTGAAATTGGCACATCCTATACTGGTAGGATAATTTCATTCAACTGATACCAAAGGGTCAAACATTGCCCAAAGAGTGCGAACAGACAAGTATTGACCTATGTGTTAGTCTGTTCACTCTCTGACAAATATATAAGCAGTAAAGGTTTGGTATATCAATTTCACCACACTGTTCTAATGTGACCCCATTTTACAACATATGAATCACGTGATTATTAACACTCTGTAAGCACAGACATTTATGTACACTTTTATTACTTTCCAGGCTTGAAATTTGAGACTTCTTAGAGGTTAATTTTTTTGTATTTAATTTTTATGGTGCATACATTCGCAAAGTCAATATCACCAGGATAACTGTTAGCCCCACATATCCAGCCAGCATGTGGACCTTCCATGACTTGGGGATACACCATTTAGGCAAAAGAGTTTCCTCTTTCGTATGTCTAGAATGCCATGTTCCAGCCGGAATAGAACAGAACCTCATGTCTTTAATATTGTTCTCATGGAAGTGAGATTTTAAAAATCCATTAAAAATTATTCTAACTAATAAATAGAAATGTCTGAATGGAGTGAGATTACTTCCTAATTTTTGATTACCTAAAAGATTGCTTATCAGGAATCTGTGATGAAGTTTTTCTTTTCCAAAACACCTTGATTTTTTCTCAATTTATTGTAGACTTGTAAGCTTGCCTTGTTAGGAAGCCTAGTAAAACAAATTTATTTTTCTGTGACATTTTATAAATGCCATGGGCATTCATTATAGTAATAGGACAGAACAAGAAATCTTCGAGGATTACATACACTAAAGGAAATAACAGATTCACCCGAGAGAGTACACGTTTTGTCCACACTTGAGTCAAATCCCCTGTTAGCCTTCAAGGCACCAAAAGAAATGGAACAAAGAATGACAGTTGGACACTTGACTGATGAAAGATATCCTTCCTAAATAATAAGTTTGAATGACTTATTATCGTTATCCTCTGCTCTAAACATTTTTAGTTTTTTTTTTTTAAATTTTTGAGACTAGAATTCATTTAAAATTGTGAAATGTATGTGTTTCATGTGGCTGTATCTTGAGGGAGTTACTCTATTATTAAAATTGTATATAAAAACTAGCTTGCATTCCAAGCAAAGAATGAAAACACAATACATGGTTGCCAACAGTTTGAATTTTAAGGTGAAAACCCATAGACTTTGGGATTCAGAGACCGGAAAAAAACCTAAATTAGTTGTAAAAATCTCTTATATATATATATATATATATATATATATATATATATATATATATATATATATATATATATTTGTATATTAATATATATGAACAAAACATATATATATATATATATATATATATATATATATATATATATATATATATTTATATATATATATATATATATATATATATATTTATATATATATATATATAAAATGTGTAAGTATTTTTAATTGAAAAATAATAGTGCTTGCAAACACATATTTATCCAATCATATAATTTAAGATTAAAATTTCAAATCAAGCACTAATTTCATTCATATCATCTTTATGTGCTGGATGGTGATGGTTCTTCTTTATTCATAAAGTGAAATCAGACATTCGCCCATATCCCTGCCCTATGGTGAAGATCACAACCACCAAAGTTTCATTTGACGTGAATTTCTGTGGTGGGGACTGTGTCAGATTTTACTTTTCTAAACATTCATTTTCTGGAGCTTTTACAATTTATAATCATAAAATAAATAAATAATGTAATTAAAATTGACTTATAAAAAAATAATATATATAAACTAGGTATAGTATTTACCTTATTTGCTAACACTTCTGAACTTTCTGTAGTTCCGGCTAGCACTTTACCATCAGTCGCTTGATTCAACTAAAAAAAAAAAAAAAAGAAGTAAACTTAATTTTTCTATTGATGAATATTATCAGACAATGGAACTGACTGTAAACTTACAAGATTGTTTAGTATTTCTAAGTCAGACAAAGGAATCGTAGACTTTGGCGTTGTAGATTTTGGAGTGGTTTGCTTTTTGGAATCTACAGTCTTTTTGGTAGAATTAGGTGTTGGTGGATTTGTTACTGTTGGTTTTGTAGTCGATGTTTTCTTTGTAGGTTTAATAGTTGTGCTTGTTTTGGACATCTTTGCAGTCGTTGGCCTTTGAGTTGTTGCTGCGGTAGGTTTCTTGACTGTAGTGCTGGTTTGCTGGTTTTTAGTTTTAGGCATCACACTTGATGGTTTTTCAGTTGTAGTTTTTCTCGTAGTGGTTGTAGGTTTTCTAGTCGTTGTCGTTTGTTTAGTGGTGGAAGTTGCAGGCTTCTTAGTAGTTGATGTTGTAGGCTTCTTAGTAGTTGTTGTGGGTTTCTTAGTTGTGGTTGTTGTAGGTTTTTTTGTCGTGGATGTTGTTGGCTTCTTAGCAGTTGTTGTTGCAGGCTTCTTAGTAGTGGTTGTTGTAGGTTTCTTTGTTGTGGTCGTTGCAGGCTTCTTAGTTGTGGATGTTGCAGCCTTCTTAGTGGTTGATGTTACAGGCTTCTTAGTTGCAGATGTTGTAGGCTTCTTACTTGTTGTTGTAGTTGTGGTAGGTTTCTTAGTTGTGGATGTGGTCGACAACAGCTTTTCAGTCGTTGTAGTCGGTTTATAAGTTGTTGTAGTAGTAGGTTTCATAAGCGATGGGTTATTTGTAGTTCTTACAGTATTTTGTTCAATCACTGGTTTATTTGCATAAGGTTCATTTACTTTAGACATTGCCTGTTCAGTTTTTCCTGTCGTATATGCTCCTGATGCTTGGGTTTGTTTAGTTGATCCCTGTGAACAGAAAATTCATTTTTTTTTTGTTTAATTGAAGTATAATTTTTTGAAGATTATTAGGTCATGCATTTTTCCCCTTATTACTGAATGGGGATAACTCATCATTTCACGGATTGAAAGCCTCTTAAGTAAGAGGAGACTCTTACTCATACCGAATAGCAGGGCTGCACATGCTAATATGGTACACTTAATTTTATTTATTTAATTTTTAGGATATTTTAAAAATAAAATATCTATAATTAATGTGATTTAAACAAAATTTATATCAAATCTGTGAATAAAAAATCCACATCCAAATTATCAAAAGTTGGTCACACAGGAGCTGCACTTTCCTAAGCACTTTCCTTAGAATTTGGGTAGTGTCGAGTGCATTCCTGAATAATTTGCTTATAATAACATATATAAATAAAATAAAACATGAATAGTTCTGCTCTTTTACATTTGTAATGAGCAACTGTTTCAATTATTAATTTTTGTATTAATTTCCTTCCTGAGTTTTGTGTAGGGATGGTGCTACTTAATAAATATACAGAAACTTCATTTTTTCTTCTATTGTTCTTGATGAATAATAAAAGGAACGGGGTACAATAATAGTGCAGGAAGGAGACACAGCGTTCCATAGTGGCATAAATCAGAACTCACAACCCCCACAACAACACCCCCCAACAACTCTCACAACCCCAACTTCTAATGAACCGATTTAGTTTGACTGATTTTTGTAACACATCTTTCACTTTAGAAAACCACAACATATACCGTATTTTGTTACAATGCACAAGAAAGACTGGTCGGTATGAGGAAATTAGTAATTTGGGTCCCCAATTCTAATGAACTGATTTGATTTATTTTTAGAACGTATTTTCTCTTTAGATAACCACAACGAATACCGAGTTTCATTGCAGCACATAACAAATTATGGCCGGTATGGACAAATTAGTAAATGGGGCCTGGAGTGACTCCCACCCAAGTTAACCGATTTTGGTGGTTAAACTCGTTCAATCTTCTGATGAAAGAATGCTATATATTATCGTGTTAAATGATACGCATATATATATATATATATATATATATATACCTCAATTCCTTTGGAAAGTACTTATAAGGGGCTTTATACTTAAACTAAATAAATACTAATTCTTTGTAGACTTTGTTATTAATAATGGGTTAGTAAAGCTTTAAAGTTGTTAAAATTAGCCATGAATGAGTGTTAATATTAATTTATGGAATATGATAAAGCATATGCGTTTATTAATGTATGATGTTAATACTTACAGGAGGATAGAGATATGAAAGAGGGTTATCCTTCTTAACCACAGTTTCTAATTCCTCGTTGCTTCCTGGTTCTATGCTTCCTATCACTTCATTTTCTTCTTCTGTTTCTTCGGGTATGATTGTTCCGTTAGGAAATCTTCGGACAATAGTTCCGTTCGGGTACAAGCCATAAATAATGAATGGAATGTCTATTGGTGCTTTTGTAGTTTTTATTACTTTACGGACGACATTATTGTTTGGCAGAAGACCGTATACTATGTAGTTTTCACCAGTATAGGTTGTTGTTGTACTTTCTGTTGGTTTTCTTGTAGTTCTGAAATTGGCAGTATTCACTGGCTCAAATTCAGTCGGTTTCACGCTTAAATTTTGGGCGAGATATGCAATTGTGGAAAGAAAATTGGGATGCGTTGTTGATAGGACACTGTCTATTTTGAAAGTCGAAGACTCTGGAGTAACTTCTGGCTTTTGTGTGGTTTTTGGAATGGTAGATGTGGTTATTGTGGGTTTTGTTGTCAATTTAGTTGTTGTTGAAGGTTTTTGGGTTTTGGTGGTTGTAGGTTTCTTTGTCGTGGTAGATGGTTTCCTAGTACTAGTTGTTGTTGCTTTCTGAGTTGTGGTAGTTGTTGGTTTTTTTGTAGTTGTAGTTCTAATGGTTGTTGTTGTGCGTTGAGTAGTCGTAGTAATAGTTGGTTTTTCAGTTGTTGTTGTCATAGTAGTAGTAGTAGTTGGCATCTTGGTAGTAGTAGTAGTTGGTTTTTCAGTTGTTGTTGTCATAGTAGTAGTAGTAGTTGGCATCTTGGTAGTAGTAGTAGTTGGTTTCTTAGTTGTGGTAGTTGTCGGTTTCTTAGTAGTGGTAGTAGTCGGTTTTTTAGTTGTGGTAGTAGTCGGTTTCTTAGTTGTGGTAGTAGTAGGTTTCTTAGTTGTGGTTGTCGTTGGTTTCTTAGTGGTTGCAGTTGTGGGCTTTGTAGTTGTTGTAGGCTTCTGAGTTGTGGTAGTTGTTGGTTTCATTGTCGTCGTAGTAGTGGTGGTAGTTGTGGTGCTTTCGGTGGTTGTCATCTCAGTAGTAGTTAGTTTAGGAGTTGTGATTGGAGTAGATGTTGTTGTACTAATTGTCAGTATTGTAGTTGCGGCCAGAGTAGCAGCTTCTGTAGCTATTTCGCTCGTCATGAAGCCGTCTGATTCTTCGGTCGTCGAAATAGATGGGATCATCGATTCGATTGTCGTTACGATTCCGTTGTCTTCTGAGTTTTCGTTCCATTCGAATCCCGATACCGAGCTAGATGTCCCGATGGTAGGAATCGACTCCGGAGTTGTGGGGCTGGTGGAAACTTCCTCGGTTGTCGTACGGCGATATGTATTTCTCGAATAGCTTCCTTTCCTTTTTGGCGGGATTCTCTGAATGAAGCTCTGAGTGTATTTTGAGCGCCGCCTGGTCGTACTCAGCCCTTCCTAGTGCAAAAATACACAAATTTAATATTGAACACCGAGAAACAATTCGTAGTATTTATTTTGTATTAGAATTAATACATACTGTTTGTGGTTCAGTTGTGTAAGAAGAGTGTTCAGATTCAGACACCAATGAATCTACATTCAAACCATTAAAACGCTGAACCAATTCGTCATTTTCCTCATCCTTAAATCATTTTAAAAAGAAAGATTAAAATATTTATATAAAATTTAAAAAAATAAAAAATAAAATGTCAAGTAATGTAAACTCTCTGATGAATTAAAATGATCGGGTTTGTATGACCTCTATGTAAATTAAAACTGCCATCATTTAACATAACTGGCCAAGTTGGGAATACACAAATTAGTGAGAGGGTATTATTAGGTTCTTGAGAAGGTATTAAGGACCTAAAGCTTTAAAACTAGGTATTAACTAGCTAATAAATTATTAAAATACAATTTTATTGGAGAGAAAAATCAACAAAATTCAGTTCCATAAGCCTCATTATATAAAAATACAAGATAAATCTGTGTTAGGTTGAGGAATGTTTAAGTTATAAGCTCTCATGTTCTAATGAAATTATTCAATTTCAAATTCCTTGTGCAAACTTTTTTGTTTTTTATATTTAGTGATTATATGGTAACTTTATTAAAATTTTGTAAGCATCTTTTGATCAAATTGATTTAAGTCTGTAGGGCCATGAACAAACAAAGCTATTTTACGTCTGGTGTGTATAAAGTGTCTGATAGACACCAGAGAAATTTTATTGAAGTATATTGGCAGCAGTGAATCTAGATTCTAGATACTACTGCTGCCAATATACTTCACTGAAATGTCCCTAGTGTTTATCAGACACTTTATACACACCAGGGATTAATATTGATTCATATTCAAGAATGTAGCAATGATGGTTAGCCATCCTTCAATGGTTAACATATTTTGTGAAATATCCCAAAGCAATGTATACGAAAAATGCCATCTGAGTTTTGTGAATTTTTACCTAGGATATTTGTATTTATTTTGGGTTGTTAGGTGAAAACCTCAAAAAATGTATTTCTCCATTATTTTATATTTGCTAAACACTGCCAAAATGGAGCCTATGTTTTATTTATTTATTTTTTTTTTTTTACGGTGCATTGACTTCTAGGCCATGAGAGCCACGCTATCTATGGGTTGCTACCATTTCTAATCATCCGGTGGAACAGTGAATTTTATCAACAGGCCCTGAAATGAAAAAAAAAACTCAACCTGCTGCAGTTAGGAATCGAACCCACCATCTCCCACTTGAAAAGCCAAGGCGTTAGCCTCTAGACCACGGGGAGGCTCCTGGAGCCTATGTAAAGACACTATTGTTTTTCATACAGGTTTTCTGCTCATGGTGCTTAAATAAGATGTGTAATTTGGAGCACCAATGATGAAGCACTTATTATGTTTTGTTTTAGAACCAGGAACTTTTGTTTCTACAAAGAAAATAAATGTTTCTACTAAGGCAACTGCGGCTGGAACACCTGATATTCCATGAAACTATTTTTTGATATTGTAATAATATATGCACAGATATGTGATCAAGTTAGTAATTAAATAGTTTGTATTTAGTTTAACTGCCTACATATTTTTATTCCTTGTAACTTTTACATGCATATGCACTTGTAAATAATACACCAGCAAGGATTTACATATTTTGAATTTATTTTATAATTTGGTACCTAAATTTTACTTAAATGTGCAATATTATAAATGGTGCATATTATTATATTCTCAAATAATAAGGTTTTTCAAATACATGTGACATACATACATACATGTGACTACACATTTTATTTTTTAATCAAATGTAATGTGGAAAGATTCTAAACTACCATTGTGACAACTACATTGCTACATTCTTTTGCAGTTACAAACTAAACATAAGAATATTATAAATTGTTAAGTTCCCTTTGCATTAGTTACCTCACTGCTAATTGTTAGTTTGTGATCTTCTGAATTATCTACCTTTAAATCGTCCTCACTGATTAACTTTGACAACGATGCCTTTCTTGCTCGGTACCTAGAAAAAATATTAACACATTACTCTACAAATTGTGTCTAAGAGGTTTTAAATTAACAAAAACTAATTATATTTATTAATTGGATTCTAAAATGAATAGTTTTGATATTAGAATGTCTAGGCAAATGTTTTAGCATGGGATACACAATTAAAGGGGTATAATTCAAAAACGTCCAACTCGCAGGAACTGCATCATCTTTGCACAGTTTCGCATCGTAGGGTTTGATCTTTTGTCAAAAATATAAAATGACATCTCAAAGAGAAGGATGATTTAAGGCGCCACAACAGGAATATGATAGTATTCTAAGCAGTGAGATGGATGGGAGCAGATACAGTGAGTTCATTGCCGAGAAAGGACTAGGTCAGGGAGATGCACTGGCTTGTCTCCTTTTCAACTTGGCAGTGGAATATGCAGTTAGGAAGGCACGGATACAGGTCGGAGGTACAATCTTTGGTAGGCTTGTACAGCTTCTGGCCTATGCGGATGACATCGACATCATTGGACGCTCTCTGAAGGACGTCACCGAAGCATTTCTCGCTCTCGTTGGCCCTGCGAGGAAACTTGGCCTTGAAGTGAACGCAGAAAAGACGAAGTACCTGGTTACAGAGAAAGATCCTAGGCCGGGAGAAGTTATACAGATGGTGCAATATAGCTTCTCGAAAGTGGCTGAATTCACCTATCGCGGGTCGCTTGTGACAAGTCACAATAAACCAGATATGGAGATAAAGTGAAAGATACTAGTAGCCAACTGGTGCTATTTCAGCGTACGGAAACAGTTTTCGATCCATGCCCTATCCAGAATGACTAAGCTCCACTTGTACAAAACTCTAATTCGGCCAGTCCTTCTGTATGGCTCTGAGTCTTGGACAACCTCTCAATCCTGTGAGCAAGACCTCATGGTGTTTGAGGGAAAGATTCTGAGGAGGCTATATGGAGGCAGACAAGTAGCTGGACAACGGAGGCTTCGTACTAACCAAGAGCTGTATGGACTGTTCGGGGAGCCAGACATAGTTCAGTTAATGAAATTGAGTAGACTAAGGTGGGCTGGACATATTGCAAGAATGGTCGAGGGGGACATTCCGAAGAAACGACTCACTGAACCTCTCTATGGGAGCCGAAGAAGAGGAAAATCAATACTGAGATGGTGTGACCGTGTGGCGGAGGATGCTAGGTCTATCCTGGATATCAGAAACTGGATGGCTTCAGCACAAGATAGAGACAATTGGAGAAAGCTGTTGGAGGAGGCCAAGACTCAACATCGGGTTGTAGCGCCATAGTAAAAAGAAGAGGAAGACCAAGACTGAGATGGTCTGACCGTGTGACGGAGGATGCTAGGTCCATCCTGGGAGTCGTAAACTGGATGGCTTCAGTACAAGATAGAGACAATTGGAGGAAGCTGTTGGAGGAGGCCAAGACTCCACATCGGGTTGTAGCGCTGTAGTAAGTAAGTAAGATGAATGTCAAACGTCTGGAATAATTTCAACTGGATCAGCTGGTTAACGAACTTGGCCTTTCAAATTAGAAAAAAGATTTTTTTACCAAATTTTGTAAAAATCGGACCATTTTTTAACTCATGACACACACACACACACACACATACATATATATATATATATATATATATATATATATATATATATATATATATATTTGTCTTTTCGCTTGTACCAGCCTTATTTTAGAGATCTATGGGCTCTGAAACGTAAAATGTTCTAGTCGGCACTTGTCATGAGGCGGATTGTGTCATGAGGTCAACCTCATAAGCCGGTTTGCCTCCCTATGGAGGGAGGGAAGAACCGTGCTAAATGTTCTTTCGATAATATATGTGTGGCTACCTCTATTCTATATTTTGGCTAAAACATAAAATTATAATATTGGATATATCAATACCTGGCTATAGGTATAGGAGTAGTTATTTTGGTAGTGTAAGTCTTCTTCAGAGGAAGGTATGGCTGGCGATTCCTTGATGTCAACAGTGAACTCTTTGTTTGTTTAATTGTTGAGAAATGTTCTCCTTGAAAATGAGAAAATGGTTAAATTGGATATTCTAATGACAAAATCACGGGTATTAAGGTGTAATACTACCTTGTATCTTTTTTTTACCATTTTTTTATGGGCTAAAATTCTTCGTTAACTAATCAAAAATGGTATCCAATAGTGTTTATGTGAAGAAAATGTCCTTATATGGGCAAAAAATACTATTTTCCGAGTGAGGTCCCGATGCCGAGTGAACGCAATATTGATTAGAAGATACTTTTTTGAGCGAGCTTCGGTTGGTCCATTCTTAATTATTAAGTTTTTTTTTGGTTCTCCTTCAATAAATTTCAAAATTAAAAACCATTTTCTTTTCATCTTTATTACAAGAAAGTATGAAAAAAAATAAATAGGAAAAAAATGAACATTTCAGAACATTAAAAATTAAAGTAGTTTTCTCAAAACTATGTTTTTCAAAACGGGCGGTACTCTGGTGTCTTCAATTTTCGCCCGATCAACTTCAAATTTAAACTGCAGCTTCCTAATGATATTTGCCAATAAAGTACTTTTTTAGATTCTTTGTTTTTTAACGATTTTATGACGAATTTTCGACGGATTGTTAATCAAAAAATGAATAATTGTTCACCATTTTCGGAAAAATGAATATTTCTTAAAAATCCTACATACATTACTAGATTTAACCTTCTTCATTCGAAATAATTTTATTTCTTCGTTCTAGATTAAAATACACCCTACAGCCTGGTCGGCCAGCCCCCACCATCCACGATAAAACTAAAATACTTATTTCACGGTTCAATGCATTGAAAAATATCAAAACGTTTCTCATTTTCTTATCTTCTTCTACTATAATACTAATTCTACAAACAAATCCAATTTAAAACATCCATTTAAAAAGTTTGTTTGTTTATTTAATTCCTATTGTTGTTGTCTCTGTTTTGTTTTGTTTTTGTTTTTTCCTCTCTTGACTGCTCATAACTTTATTATGAGCTCATTGCTAACGTTACGAAGCTCACCATAAAAATAAATAAATAAATAAAAAACAATAAAAAGTTTGCTAAACCACTACAAAACCCGTTCAAAAGAACAAAACAAATATATTTGGCGTTTTAAGCACTTATTTCTCCGATTGACATCGCCTAATCGAAAATTGCTCCAGAACCTTTTTTGTAGAAAATTTAGTAAGCTTTCGAATGATGACTTTCCACTTACCACGATTTCCCAACCGTTTTCGAGATATTAAGGAAAATATAGGAAGTTCCCAAAATTTTTCATGTCTATTAATAAAATATTTTATTTTAATCCTTCCTTAACTCCAAACGTAACGAAAATTTAAAAAACTTTGTTTATATGAATTTCAAACATGCATAAAATATTTTAACTGAATCCCATGATTCTAAGTACCCAAACCAAAAACTTTATTCAAGAACTGTTTTTCCACTTTCTCGCAATCGGTTTCATTCGTTTTCCTAGGCCAAGAAGCCTATAAAACGAACACTGCAAGTATGTGATGTAAGCTTAACGATTTTTTTCGCGCGATTTCGTCCCAAAAACCATGCCCGGTGGACGGATTCTGCTGGTTAACGAACATGACCTTCCAAATTAAACGAAAGATTTTTGCACTAAATCTCATAAAAATGGCAGCCTTGTACCAAAATTGCAGCCGCAGTCTACCGCCTGTGAAAAAAGAGGGTTTCCGTTCGTCACAGAAAGTGCAGCTAATTTCTTTTCGATTTTTGAAGAATTGAAACTTTTTTTTTTTTTTTTTTTTTTTTTTTTTTTTTTTTTTTTTTTTTTTTGGGCAACTTTAACATCTCATATAAAACTTATGACATACAGAATTGAGAAATACATATTTATTTCTTATTTATAATTATATTTTATATATTTGTCTTCTGTATATTATTTTTATTATTATTCATTTATTTATTTTTTCTATGATTTTTGCTTTATGTTTATGGAATTAATTATGTGTTATTTTTATCGTTATTTCATTATGTGAAATCATAAACATTTCTCGAATTACCATGATTAACAAATATACTTTATTATGTTGTGTGACAAACGTTGTATTAAAAAAACCAAAAAACAAATGTTATTTATTTTAGGCATATGACTTGGATGTTTAACGCACAAGGTAGGATTATCCCTTAAATGGAGTTTTATAATTGAAGGGGTCGGGGCAAAATAGTGCCAAGCAACATTTTTAACAAAACTTAACTTTAGCTGCTATACGTGTGGATATTATGTGGGACTATCAGTGGAAATGGTTGGGGGCAACAAGATTAAGTAGCATACAGATATTTTAGTAGCATTTGCATCATAGACTGATAGTCCCACATAATATCCAACGTGTAGCAGCGACACTCATGTTTTGTTAAAAATATTGCTTGGCAATATTTTCCCCAATCCCTTCAATTATAAAACTTGATTATTATAATATAAATATGAATTACCTTCTGCCGTTGGGGTTGTGAAGCTCCTTCTAGAATATTTCAATCCTTCATTCCGGTTGTACAAGCTGTACTTGGGTTTAATTGGCGTTTCGACAGAAACAAAGTCTGTACTTTTCTCTGTTCTTGCTTTAAACTTCTCAAAATCCTTTGCTCTGTTTCTAGGCGTGTAGGTCGCTTTAACTTTAGCTCTTTCAGTCTCCGATTGTGCAGTCGGGGTGAACTGTGTAACTTCAGGGTTTCTTGAAGAACTCTTAAACCTACCACTTATTTCTCTAAAACGTTTCTTAGGATCTAAAGAATTTTGTTCGTCGTTATCATCTTCTGTTTGTTTTGTAGGAGATACCTGATGGATGTCATTTTCTTCAGACTTTTTGTTGTCGTTTTGATTTTGGTTCTGTATATTTACAGTTGTTGTTGTCTCTACAACTTTGTTTCTTCTGTATGTCTGATAGTTTGACGCAAGTTTCTTTCGCTGTATTTGATTTTCTTGTTTAGGATTTTCATCAACATTAGTTTTTTGATTTATGCTTTCATTTTTTTGAAATCTTACCGTCCCACTTTGGAACCTAGAATGATACTGCCTTTCAGTATTTTTTCTTCTATATGTTTCATCCGACTGCTCAATACTAGTTATATCTTTTGATTGTTCATTTTGATTAATTTTATCATCAGTCTTGTAATTCCTAGGTCGAAATTTAGTCGGCGAGCGTTGTGTATTTAACTCCTCTCCTCTAATATTTTTGATTTCTTCATCGTTGCGATTTTTTTCTCGTTGGCTAGGCTTCTAAAAGTTATAAACGCAATATATAATTTCACTGTTAAATATAAAATTTGTCCCATATTAAAAAAAAGTGATTTTTGTCTGTGCTCTACTTTTATTCAACTTATGGAAAGTATGTGTGCATTTTAAAATTAAATAAAAAAATATGAAGGATTAAGGACAAAGTATTTTTCCCAAACCATTTTCTATTTACAATATATACACTTTATTTACAAATTTCTACATACTTAACCAATTGTGCAATTTTAGTCAAAGAATTTTAAATGTGCCTCTAGATATATACATTTAAATAAAACATATTAGATTACCAAGGATGCATCAGGCTGGGTAATTTTTGGTTTTGAGGAATCAAGTTTTTCTTGGGCCGCCTTTCTTGCCTTCAACAACGCCTGTAAAATATCATGCATAAGAAGGCTCATTTTTTATTATTACATTCCATTTAGTTATATTTTAATAATTGTTATTGATACTAATTTTTCCCCAAAAGATTTACACAAAAATGGAAAGGCCGTAGCCGGGTAAGCATGGGTTGTCGGCCCCAGAAAGGTTTTCGCTTGAAATTTGGAGGATCAAACTAGTCCCTTAAAAGTGGCCTATAGCCAAAATTTCAGCTCTAAATTCACACCCCCCGTCGAATAGAAAAAAGAAAATCGAAATTGCTTTGATTATTTTTATCTCAGGATTGAGTTGTCGGATCAGAATGAATAAAGAAAGAAAATACGCATCTTTCTTAAGGCTTTTAGACAAAAATTAATTCGCCTTTCGGCGACATCGCGTTCAATTGTTTTTTCGTGTTTTTATTTTTTAATTATTTTTTTTACGGAGTATCCGTTTCGGTACAATCACCAAACTTTTTGTGATAATTCTCTTACCATCGGTGTACTACCTCAATTTTTTTCAAGACGCTCCAAGCGGTACGCCATAGTAAAAAAAAATCGATTATATTTTGGCATATACTATGGAAAAGCAAGAGGGTTATATTTAATTGTAATTTAATAATTAAGTATATATATTTTTTCGACTATGTAGAAAATGTTTGTTGATAAACATTATTATCCGTATTATCAATGGATTTTTTTTTTTTTTTTTTTTTTACGGCGGTTCGACAGCCAGGCCATTATTTCCGTTTTATCAATGGTTATTGTTTAGATTAATCCTATTATTTATTTATTTTATACATCGGCTCCAAAACTTATACGATTAGCAGGTAACTTAGTGTGTGACGTCTTAGTTTCACTGAACCAAGTTAATAAATAGTATAAATAAAGCAAGTAATCCTTCTAAGAATCAGTTCATATCTGTAATCCGCTCCTTTTCTATTTAAATAAGCCAAGATTTCTGTGTAAGAATAAAGGCTGATTCAGGCTAGACCGTGTCAGGTCCGGGCAGGACCACGGTGAAACAATCACACCAGCATTTTCAATGGACTCGTTCACGCTACACCGGGCCGGGTCTGTGTTTTATGCGTGTGTGATTAGCTGCACCTTGTCCCGGCCGTGGCTCGGCCCGGACCCGACACGGTTAAGCGTGAATCGGCCTTAAGTCTCATCCGAGCAATATTTTAGTGCAGTTATATAAAGTGACATCGTGTGTTTAGTAAGCATATTCATACTTAAAATATTGCGTATTTATGAACAAATAATCCAAGGTGTTCTATTTGTGAAAAGCCCCCCCCCCACACACAGGGTAGCACAGATTGTGAATCCATAGAAATCCAGAAAGAATTTCTGTGTGAATGATGGTAGTATCGCGAAAGAGGCAGTAAGTGATCCAGGAGGCTCATGCAAATTGATGGTACAGGGAGATATAGTGGACCGAGGTTTTCGCCACGTAAAGGGTGATTTAGAAAATAAGGGCATTCAAGTACTAATGCCCGCCTTGAAAGGTAAACGAAAGCAATGAACAACTGATGAATCAAACGAATCTAGATTTGTAACAAAATCCGTTGGCTTGTTGAATCAGTACATGGTACGTTAAAGCAAAAAATTAAGCTTCTTGATAAAAAACTAGACAATAAAATGCTTCCGAAGATTGGCATTTATTTCAAAATAGCAGCTTTTCACCACAATCAGTTTGGAAAAAGATATTCATCTGATCTTGGTTACTCAGATGAAATATTGAATAGGATAAAGAGGTAGATGTACGTTGGAAATACATTAGCTGGAGAGGTTGAAACCAACGCAAGAAACTTCCATTTGAAAGCGTCACTTTGGATGACTTACATGATTTTCCAGAAATTCTTTCTGGACTTCTCTGAATTCAGAATCTAAGTTATCCTGTGGGGGGGGGGGCGTACAATTTCTAAAGTCGAATCATCTGAACTTGTGCTATCATCTGACGAACTCGATTCCGCCGACCTTGATTTATTATCATCATTCTCTTCTGAATCAGGCATTCTTCTTTTTAAATTTCTTACACGGCAACTTCCGCATATAATATCACAGACAGATACTCTTTTGCCTGAAACTTCGAAGTATTCCTCTACTTCAGCAGGTAATACTGTCTTTTTGGATGTACCTGGAACTTTTTTTTACAAGCTTTACACAAATAGGACACCTTGGATTATTTGTTCATAAATACGCAATATTTTAAGTATGAATATACTTACTAAACACACGATATCACTTTATATAACTGCACTAAAATATTGCTCGGATGAGACTTAAGGCGAATTCACGCTTAACCGTGTCGGGTCCGGGCCGAGCCACGGCCGGGACACGGGGAAGCAATCACACACACATAAAACACAGACCCGGCCCGGTGTAGCGTGAACGAGTCCATTGAAAATGCTGGTGTGATTGTTTCACCGTGTCCCTGCCCGGACCTGACACGGTCTAGCGTGAATCAGCCTTTATTCTTACACAGAAATCTTGGCTTATTTAAATAGAAAAGGAGCGGATTACAGATATGAACTGATTCTTAGTAGGATTACTTGTTTTATTTATACTATTTATTAACTTGATTCAGTGAAACTAAGACGTCACACACTAAGTTACCTGCTAATCGTATAAGTTTTGGAGCCGATGTATAAAATAAATAAATAATAGGATTAATCTAAACAATAACCATTGATAAAACGGAAATAATGGCCTGGCTGTCGAACCGCCGTAAAAAAAAAAAAAAAAAAAAAAAAAATCCATTGATAATACGGATAATAATGTTTATCAACAAACATTTTCTACATAGTCGAAAAAATATATATAATTAATTATTAAATTACAATTAAATACAACCCTCTTGCTTTTCCATAGTATATGCCAAAATATAATCGTTTTTTTTTTACTATGGCGTACCGCTTGGAGCGTCTTGAAAAAAATTGAGGTAGTACACCGATGGTAAGAGAATTTTCACAAAAAGTTTGGTGATTGTACCGAAACGGATACTCCGTAAAAAAAAATAATTAAAAAATAAAAACACGAAAAAACAATTGAACGTGATGTCGCCGAAAGGCGAATTAATTTTTGTCTAAAAGCCTTAAGAAAGATGCGTATTTTCTTTTTTTATTCATTCTGATCCGACAACTCAATCCTGAGATAAAAATAATCAAAGCAATTTCGATTTTCTTTTTTCTATTCGACAGGGGGTGTGAATTTAGAGCTGAAATTTTGGCTATAGGCCACTTTTAAGGGACTAGTTTGATCCTCCAAATTTCAAGCGAAAACCTTTCTGGGGCCGACAACCCATGCTTACCCGGCTACGGCCTTTTAGTAATTACTACGAGGGACACAGAAAAATGGAATGTTTGAAATGAGTATTCGCAGCCATGGGCAGGTGGCAGCACTGCGGGTTAGTGACAGTTAGCGAGTAGACAGTCTGCCATTTCATTAATCATGGATCAGTGGAATGGAAAAAGCGCACGTTAGTCATAACATTTTTTTTTAAAGAACGATATTTTGGTATCGGTGCGTAGGGAGTTATTTACAATGAAGGACGTCATTATACGTCATGTGAAAAACATGTGATAAAGTGTTGGGTTAATAACTTTAATAACAAGAAGTCTGCGTGTTCCAGCGAACATTGAACAGCGCCGCTAGCAAATTATCATTCTTTTAGCACTTTGAGGTTGCATCATGACAGAATTTTTGAAAAAATTCTTCTAATCTTTATCGATCCTACCTAATAGAAAATGACCCTCGTTAAAATTTATATATATATATATATATGTATATATATATATGTGTGTGTGTGTGTGTGTCTGTAAACACAAAAGACGCCAGTTTTTTTTGCCCCTGCAAAACTTGGTATATAGCGTTCACTTAGCAAACGATTGAACGAGTTCGTTAACCACCAAAATCGGACCACCGGGAGGGGTGAGGTTTATCCAGGACCCAAGACACTAATTTGACCATACCAGCCATAGTTGTCGTTATATTTTAACGAAACTCGGCATTTCTTGAGGCCATCTAAAGAGAAAAATACGTTGTAAAAATAAACTATATCCGTTCATTAGGAGGGGGGGGGTTACTCCGGAGCGAAATTACTAATCTGCTCATATCGGTCGTAATTTCTGTTATGTTGCTACGAAACTCGGAATACGTCTTGGTTATCTAATTAGAAAGAAGCGTTGTAAAAATGAACTAAATCGGTCTATCGGAAGGGGGGTTTACTTTGTAATATATTTGGATAGAATTTTCCAGTGAAAGGTAAGTTGGCAAAGCTGCTGCTAGGAGTGCCTCTGTCTGCTAGGGGTGTTGTTCTCGTTCCTGCATCAGACCAAAATACGAAAATGTGAATTTTTCTTGAATTTATTAAGTAGTTTAGTACCACGTACACAAAAATCTGCAAGGAAAATAATTTAAAAAATTTGATTGCGTTGCTCATTAAAAATTATTATTGATATAGGTTATTTTAAGCAAATTATCAAGGAATGCAGTATACACTACCTAAAATTCTAAGGAAAGTGCTTAGTTATGCTGCAGCTCCTGCGTGATGGACTTTTTTAAAAACATTTTTATTACTAACGCGCGCTGTTTTACATTCTACTGATCCGTGATGAAATGGCTAACGGTCTATTCGCTGTCATAAACCCGCAGTGCTTCCACCTACCCATGGCTGCCACTACTCATTTCAAACATTCCGGTTTCTCTGTGTCACCCTGTCTTTAGTGTTAGATGATTTCAAGTAGTTATTTACTACAAATTGTCTATATATATGTATTAAGCAGTATTAAAATGTTTTGCAAGGTATCATGCTTATGAAAGAAAAAGAAGAAAAAATAGTTAAAATGCACCAACAAGTTTATTCATTAATTCCACAACACAATGCATAAACAGTAAAATTATAAACATATATGTATATATAATGAGTATAATTATCAGATAAATAATATTACTTAATATAAAAATGTATTTATGGTTATTATTATTATAAATTCTTAATATATGATAATTTGATTAAATACTATTTTTTAGAAGGATGAAATACCAGTATCTCTTTTGGATTGGTTCCAGACTTCTTTAGTTGTTTGTAAACTTCTGGATAGTTGTCATCATCCCTAACCTCTCCTGAGTGTTCTTTTTCTTCAACAAGCTAAAAGGATTATTTAATTAATTATTAAATTTCTCTTTAGTAAAATTTAGGAATCATAAAAACAGGGTGAATATAAATTAAATTTCACTTTATATTTAAAATATATTTATTCATTCTCTTCTCCCAAATTATTTCATGCCATTGTGGCGCCTCTTCAGGAGAAAGTGCTAACAATAAAAAGAATGAGGAAAACCCTCTACAAATAGGGCCACATTAAGAATGGTCATGGACTGAATGAATCCAATATGGAAGAGGGAAGTCAGCTGATCAATAATCATATGTTCACATTTTATTTCCAGTCGAATTATAGCCCTAACAAAATTAAAATGTCATTTATTTATTTTATAACAAATAAAGAAAATTTTATAATTAATGAATAAGATTTTAAAAAAAATAAAATTCTTTTATGAATATTAGAGCTACCCAAAAGTAATCAACAATTTGATAAGATATATTTTAGTCTTAATGTTATACTAATCTTTGTGGAGTAAATAAACATAACATTACATTTATCAGTGGATCTTTGCTTAACAATTCATTTAGTATTAAGTTGTTCAGTGCCTTAATAGAGTATGGTGCCTTCTGAAGAGCATTTTCGCAACTGTAAAAATGCAGTTTTCAGTATCATGGGGGAATTAAGACGATAGCTGCGACTCAAAAAATAAGTAGAGTTTATGGTGACGTGTTGACTGTAAACATACGGTACTGGAGGTTCGCCAAGGGTGATTTTGCCCTGACAGAGCCTCGAAGTGGTAGAGGTTAAACAGGATGTCTTAAGAACCTAGGTTATGGTGACGTGTTGACTGTAAACATACGGTACTGGAGGCTTGCCAAGGGTGATTTTGCCCTGACAGAGCCTCGAAGTGGTAGAGGTTAAACAGGATGTCTTAAGAACCTAGTTTATGGTGACGTGTTGACTGTAAACATACGGTACTGGAGGCTTGCCAAGGGTGATTTTGCCCTGACAGAGCCTCGAAGTGGTAGAGGTTAAACAGGATGTCTTAAGAACCTAGTTTATGGTGACGTGTTGACTGTAAACATACGGTACTGGAGGCTTGCCAAGGGTGATTTTGCCCTGACAGAGCCTCGAAGTGGTAGAGGTTAAACAGGATGTCTTAAGAACCTAGTTTATGGTGACGTGTTGACTGTAAACATACGGTACTGGAGGCTTGCCAAGGGTGATTTTGCCCTGACAGAGCCTCGAAGTGGTAGAGGTTAAACAGGATGTCTTAAGAACCTAGTTTATGGTGACGTGTTGACTGTAAACATACGGTACTGGAGGCTTGCCAAGGGTGATTTTGCCCTGACAGAGCCTCGAAGTGGTAGAGGTTAAACAGGATGTCTTAAGAACCTAGTTTATGGTGACGTGTTGACTGTAAACATAAGGTACTGGAGGTTTGCCAAGGGTGATTTTGACCTGACAGAGCCTCGAAGTGGTAGAGGTTAAAGAGGATGTCTTAAGAACCTAGTTTATGGTGACGTGTTGACTGTAAACATAAGGTACTGGAGGTTTGCCAAGGGTGATTTTGACCTGACAGAGCCTCGAAGTGGTAGAGGTTAAACAAGATGTCTTAAGAACCTAGTTGCATCTGATACAAGGTTAACCTTTGTGAAACTATCCATGAGACTTGGTCCATGGTCCACCGTACAGAGGAGCCTTCATGAATTTGGTAACTCACACAGACAAGGGCAATGGTACCTCATCAATTATCGGAAGCCAACAAGGACTATAGGAGAACGCTCTGATCATCTCTAATGGCTAGGCTCCATAATGATCCATTTCCTAGTTGAAGGTTCTCTTCCCCAAGTTGAGGCTGTAAGCATTTTTGTTTATAACATTTTCCCCAGAAGAGGAACCAAAGGGCTGTAAACATATAGTGAAAAGAGGAAAAAAATATATTAAAGAGTGAACTGAAGTTTCATTAACCTTCCGCCTATGTTCATTATTTTTAAATTAAATTAAAATTCAGGAATTTTAGAACATGTTTATTGTATTCTTAATTATTCATCAAGTCGTCCCAAAAGTAATGTCGGTTTTCAGTTTCTGTATCTTTATGTTTATATTACTAATTCGCCGTCATTTTCAATACATTTTTTTTTTATTGTTTGGAAGGGTGTATTCAACCGTGGGAGGTCATGGGCACCCAACAAAGGAAGGAGTTTCTTAAATCAATGTAAATATACTCTTTAAATTTGATTATATGGAAAATGAAGAATTGAAATCAGGAAGGGAAAAATAATTTAAAAAAAAAAAATCTATAAGCCTTCCACCCAGACCGCGGAACGGGCACCGCCCGAGCCCAGAGCCACCGCGACACCGCTGCACTGCTCTCCTTGTTACAATGCTTCATGAGGGGAAACTTAATCATGCAAGGCTCTACAGGGAGTTGTGCTCGCTCCCTCCCCCGGGAGGGCGTCCACAATCTCCAGAGCCCGGGACTATCACGGCAGGACCGAACCCGGCGGAACACAGGCCACGGATAGGGAGAGAAGCTGCACCTCACCAAATAAACCTTGTAAATATTGCTGTTTCGCATTTACAAAAGTAAATTATTTATGAAAGTTAGTATTTTTGCTGGAGTCAATTGAGTATTCTATATATAATTTTCCATTTTTTGTTTATTATAGCATTACGTACACTTCTATTTATCATGTTTCGGTTTCTGAAACTTATTTATTCTCTGGTGACATTTAATTTGAAATGGATCTCCCAAGACACCACTCACGCCATGTTATGCTTTCGGAATTAGATAAAAGGAAAAATGCTGCTTTAACTATCGAAAACTATTAGAAATATTATTTGGAGCGTGAGACCGCATGGTTGAACACCAGTCTCGTACAGGTTGATCAAATATAACCATATTCAAAATTTGGTTTGAAGATGGCAAACTGTTATACAACAAATTGGTAAATACATTTGCGCAATAAACAACCGACATTACTTATGGAGTGACCTGATATTTATACCATATCATTAATTTTTTTTTGTGGAAATTATTGATCACTGCCCCATTTATTTTTATTTATGTACTTATTATGTTGTAGCTCTCTATGATACAACACGGTCTTTAAGTTTAAATGCTTCTTCATAAACATTAATATGGTGGAGATACTCTAATAATATAATTTTTATTTATTGAATGACCAGTGATCTAAGTTACTAAATGTTATGGGGTTTGTCAAGGTGATTATGTTCGCTATATCTGTCGAAAAGTGTTTCCAGTTATATATTATGTTACAGCATTTACAAACTGGTCTTTCCATTGTGGCCATTAGGTACGAATGTGTACAGAAAGTGTGCCCAAAGCACAATATTGTTAATATTACTTGATCACCTATTTATTTGTCCACTAAGGATTCATATTTAGCTTTATTTGCTATAATTAATTGTCTGTTTGTGCCCAGTACCCTTGCCAGACAGTTAGTACTTGCATTTGTAATCATGCACAGGTTGTCAAAAGAGATTGTTGGTCTGTCAACCTTTGTCACTAGTTTTGCTTGGTTGTCAACCTAAATACTTTAGGGAATTCCTGTTTGTCCACGTCCCATGTCAATGTTATTTGTTTATTTAATATTTGAGTTGTATTAATTCTTTAGATGACTAATATTTTTTGTTTGTTATTAATTGAGAACAAAGTTCTTACCTTAGGT
The DNA here is from genome assembly GCA_946811695.1 of Gonocerus acuteangulatus. NCBI lineage: Eukaryota > Metazoa > Arthropoda > Insecta > Hemiptera > Coreidae > Gonocerus > Gonocerus acuteangulatus. The sequence goes on along the minus strand of OX328128.1, from coordinate 86,419,119 downwards.
CCTTTAACATGACCCCTTGGTCTATTAGCGCTAGTTAGAAGAGGTTTTCTAGTAAGACTTCTTCCAAGCTGTTTGCTTGTAGAACTTACTGCGCCCTCTGTGGTTGCTCCAACAGAGATCTCATTTCTTTCTTCTGTCAGCTGATCTCCTTTACTTGGACCCGCCACTTCTACGGAGCTGATGGCTTCTGTTGGCGCACTAGATAGCACTGAAGGTTCTGGCGTTGCGGGCTTCGATAACTGTGGCGTATCCTCTGTTTTGACTCTCGATCGAAAATTCGCAAAATCTTTTGCCCTCGTACGGGTCGATGGTTTGTTGTTGGTTTTGTCTCCTTCGTCTATAACTTGTGAAGGTTCAGGTATTTGCGCGCTGTATTTGTGTGAAGATCTTCTGCCTTCTGAGGCCCGCGAAAGTGAGTCTTGGTTTCTTGATCTTGTGTCTGTGGAATCGCTTCGAGTCCTGTCGCTTTTCCCGGCAAGATCGTTAGAACTCCTAGTTCGTTCGACAGTTCTGGATCTACCTCGAGATTCTGTATGTGTCTTCGCTCTTTCTTCTTCATGACTTCTGCCTCTGCTTTCTGCAGAAGTCCTTCCTCTAGTTTCTGCGTGATTCCTGACATTATTGTCTAAATGTCGGCTTCTTGATGTCTCTTCAGGTTCACGACTCTTGATTGCGTTTTCTACCCTACTATTTCGGCTTGAATCAACCGAAGAAGACCTGGGAACTTCATCAGCATTTCTGCCCCTGCTTGTGTAATCCTGTGCTCTGCTTCTCGGGGTGCTTTCGAATCCTGAACTTCTTGTCGAATCAAGAACATTTCGATTTCTTGCTGTACTTTCTACGTTGCTTCGTCTGCCGCTGTCAACATTTCTACTTCTGCTAATTTCTTCCGCACCTCTGCCCCTACCTCTGTGTTCGATGCTGCGCCCTCTGCCAGCGCGGCCTTCAGTGTTTTCTCCAGCCCTGAAAGAAGCCTCAGGGATCCTTCTGGCTACAGAATCGTCCAATACACGACTTCTGCCTCTCAGACTCTGCGCCCTTTCTGTAACTTGACTATCTAATTTTCTCGAAGCTCTGAGCGATTCCTCAACATCGTTGACCGTCGGATACTCAATGGTGTTTTCCGTCGAAATTGGCGCAGGCTTAAGAGTGCTCTTCGAATCATCAAATCCATTACTTGTCTTTAAAGGAGAACCATTCTCATTAACTTCTTTAATTTTTTCGCTGAGTTCTGGTTCGATATCTAATGAAGTTTTCACTTCTTCATTTTCTGCAAGCGTACTTTCTGGTATAGCATTTATTTTTGCGGATAAATCAGGATTTCCTGTAATATCTTGTTGGTCGTTAATAAGTTCGGTTTTAGGCAAAACTTCTTCAGTCTTTTGTATTACTGGTTCAGGACTTGACGACCTTCCTGAAATCCTTTCTGTAGGAGCCTGAACAGCTGCAGGTCGTCGAAGACTTCTAGTTTCTTCTTGTAAGTTGTTTCTTCTCGACGGTAAGTTTCTACTGGACCCATCGGTTCTGCTTCTCCTGTCTTGCCCTCCCCTGTTTCTTATCGGTTCGTGGTTTGCACTCTGCGATATCGTGTCTTCGACAGCTCTACTCGGAAATCTTGTAACGCTTGATGACTCACCTCTCCTGTTCCCGATGACTTCCTTCGGTTCCTCGCGAGTCCTCCCTCTTGCAGAATTCCGACCACGGCTAGCCTCCGTCGACGCGACTTGTTCTCTCGATCTAAACCTTTCGTTGGGTATTTCTTCTCGAGCCGAAACCCTCTTGCGTTCCGGGTCTGTATTCCTCCGCGATTGAATCTGCTTATTCTCAACAACGGGACTAGCGGATTCCCTTGAAATTGAATGATACTGCCTCGGCTCTTCCGTTCTTCCCCTGGTTCTTCCCGAGGGCAGCCTCTGACTGGACTCCGTCGACAAGTCTCCACCAGGCCTTCTGTTCTCACCTCTTCGAATTTCTTCTGACGCATCCCTGCTTCGAGATCTAAATCTATGATTTTCTACTGATAGACTTTCCTCCTAAAACAGAAATAAATTCTATGAATTATAGAGGCCATACTTTTTATCAAGAACTTTAATATTAGAAGAATCGCAGGAGAAACCAGAGCTAGATGGAATTTTGAGCCTATTGTAAATTTCTATACAGCCATCATACTTGCGTGATTCTAAATAACTGTGTTTCTAAACATTTTTAGATAAACATTATAAGAACGCACCTGACTGTTTATTAGAATTAATAATAATTGAATTTAATAGAATTTACAGGGAAGGGAAAATTCCGCAATCATTTAACAAATCAATATTATTTCCTCTTTTTAAGAAAGGTGATTTTAATAATGTCAGAAACTACAGAGGGATCGCGTTTGCAGATTCCATATCCAAATTATTTTCCGCATTACTCACTAAAAGATTAGAAGAATGATTAGATTTAAACAATATAATTGTAGAATATCAGGCCGGTTTCCGCAAGTCCTACTCCACAACCGACAACCTCTTTAATTTAGTGAATCTTGTTAAGATAAAAACTTCCGTTAAAAGGCAGAAAGTGTACTGCTTCTTTGTAGATTTTCGAGCCGCTTTTGATAGTATAAACAGGCAGGCATTAATCGGCAAGTTATCCCAGATGGGATTGTCGTATCAATTTTTAAAAGTGATATCAGGATTGTATTCGGACACTTACAGTTCTGTCTGGTTGAAACAAGGTCTTACAGATGAATTCATTACAAATACTGGTGTGAAACAGGGTTGTAATCTCTCGCCGGTTCTATTTAATCTATTTATAAATGATATTCTAGAATATGTCGGGGGCGGTCTAACTATCGAGGGCCGGAGAATTAGAGGACTGCTTTATGCCGACGATATAGCGCTCCTAGCCTCGGATATATTAACTCTTCAATTTATGATTAATAATTTAGAGCGATATACGAAAAAATGGGGTTTGTCTATAAATTTGGATAAATCTAAAATCATGATATTTCGGAATGGTGGGAAACAAGCTAGAAATGAATCTTGGACTTTCGGAGGAAAAAAAATTGAAGTTGTACAAGAATATAAATATTTAGGAATTCATCTCTCGCCTCTCCTATCCTTTCATAAGCATATAAAAAGTGTGACAGAAAAATCTAAATTTGCTCTTAATACTGCATGGAAGCGCTTAATTAATGACTTTAAGGTTCCCATAACCACTAAATTATCCGTTTTTAATTCTGTAATAAAATCAATCCTGAGCTATGGTGCGCAAGTATGGGGATTTGATGTGTATCATGATTTGGAACAAATTCAAAGATTTTACTTAAAAAGAATATTTAATTTACCCAAAAATACTCCAAACTATATTCTATATTTAGAAACAAAAACTCAACTCCTTTACTTTCATAATCTGAAACTACATTATAAATATATAATAACTACATTACAAAAATCAGATAATAGACTAACTAAATTTTTGGCTACACAAATCATAGGTCGTAAAATTTACTGGTACAAAGCATGGACTCGTATTTTCGAGAAATATAATTGTACATTAGAGACGGGTAATGTTGAAAACTGGGGGAAAAACTGGGATAAAATTATCGAAATCATGTTGGAGTCAGAGGTCTCGAATCAGAGTACTTTAGCAAAAGCTTCATGTTATCATAAAACATTTAGTATGTTGGATTGGAACCTATCAGATAGCGTTAACTATAGAAGGTTTACTAATCTGAGAATGGTTACTATGCTGTTTAAAGCAAGGGGAAGCTTATTCTATTTGAACTATAGTCCTGATAGAGATGAGCCGGCTAGATTGTGTTCAATGTGCAATTCAAAACAAATTGAAGATAATTTCCATTTTATTGCATCATGTTCAATATTAGGGGATATTCGTTATAATTATCTTGGAAAGCGACAGCTGACACAGAGTGAATACATAGAATATTTAAACGGCAAAAATTGGAGCATCTTCTATAAATATTTAGAGAAAGCATGGAGCTATAGGAAAGAGATAATTGGCTATTTCAACTTTTAATTTGTAAATTTACATTATGAAACTTATATTTTTCTCATAAGAGTTATAAAATAAAACCATGATAATGTCGTTAAAATATATAGCTTTAGTAATTTGTTTTTGTTATTCTTGTTGATTGTAAGCGTGATATAGTTTTAATTGCATGTTGTTATTTATCTAGTTATTTTTATTATATATTTTCTGAATAACGGCATATGTAGGTTAATATAATATATATAATATATATTAAAGTTTTTTCTATTGTACTATATATTTAATTTTAATAACTTTAGAATTTGTTTGATTTTAGCATGTTCTTTTCTTTGATTTGGCAGCACTGATTGTGATTTTATTAAATGCTTGGTATATTGTTTACACTGCTTGTTATTTTATTAAATGCTTGGTATATTGTTTAAACTGCTTGTTATTTTATTTAATGCTTGGTATATTGTTTATTAAGAGCTTGCTTTGATTAGAATCGGTAATTGCTTGTGCTGACTAGCTTAGCATGATCCTAGTAGAACTAGCTACAACCTGGCAGACGGGTTATACCCATTGTCTTAGGCATTAAGCTTGTTTGTTTTTGCATGTAAATTTTTGTCGCTAAATAAATGCTCTTATTCATTCATTCATTCATTCATTTTTAGATAAAAGAAGTGCCCCATTTTATTTTAGGCTTTACCAGAATAGTTGGGTTTAATGCAATCATTTTAAAATTAACTCAAAATTTCTTAGAATAACTTGTTCAACCAGGAATTTTAAACTCTAATGATATAAGTAGTAGCATTATATACCATCCCGAATTCAGCTAATTTGGAGGATAAAGGACGACATTACGCCTAGGTGTCTTTTTTTTCTGACAACAGTTATGTAAAAATTACATGAAAATCTTCATGTAAAAATTAATAATTTACATTATTCATTCAATAATTTTAAAAAAATTAATAATTTAATTTTTTTACACCAGGTTTCATCTCCTAGTTAGGGGAAAGTTGAGCATGACGCCACTTAGGCAAATTTACTGAAATATCATTTACTGCGAACCTCTTATGCAAGCAAAATAAAACCCTCCATTACCACGCTGTATGAAGTTATGCTACATACTACATAATGAGCTGGGCGTATAGTGCTGAAGTCACTGTGAAGCACAGTTTGAAATAAGAAGACAACGAATAGTTGTATTCGGCTAACCAAAACAGCCAGATTTTCGTAAAAAAATAAATTTTGAATGTTTCTGCATGCTCTTTGGAGCCTTCTTCACCAATGAACGCCTAGGGGAGAGTTTATAGGACATAATTTCGGGGGGGGGGGGGGCTGATATCACTGCGGGATTTAGGGGGGTAGAGAACATTTTAAATATTTTAGTGCAAAATGGTGAGTTTTGAGGTCCTATGGACACCTAGTAAACCACGGTAAATGTTCAAGATATTGTTCGTTTTTATAGATTTTTTTACGCGAAATGAGAATTGTGGGGGGGGGGGGTGCAGCCACCTCAGCCCCCCCTTATATATGCCCATGGACAGAGAAAGACCAAAAACACTAGTTCGGTGACCATTGTAAAATTCTAGCTAAAATATTAACATTGGACTACAACTTCATCATGGTCACCTAAACATAGATACCAGAGGTGTTTTCCTCCATCCTCTAGGCATTCACTGCAGAAGAAGGCTGCCAAAAAATGTGCCAAAATGTAGATTTTTTTCTGAATTTTGGCTGTTTTCTTAGCCGAATCTCAAATATCCCTTGCCTTCTTATTATCTCGACGGCTACCTATGTGCATGTCCGTTTAAATTATTTCTGTACGCATTTACTGCAGAGAACAGGCCTCTCCATAATCATTTCTTTACGCTATTTAATTTTTTATCGGCAGTGAATACTATATTTTTATATTTATTAGGGAGTGTAGCACAAGGAACATCCGGGTTTATGAAGCAATTTAAATTTTTTTCGAGTAAGTATTTGCAAATTCAATATAAAATTTTCTATGAAACTATAGCTAAAAAAAGTAACATAAGCAGTCAAATTTATTAAATAAAATTAAAAACTATTCTAAGAAGATAGAAATTGCTGCCATTCAGACTTCTTTGGCAACAACAATAGACGTGAATACTCACTAGGGGTTGGTCAGAGACGTAACGCCTACCACCACGCTGCGCTGATCCCACCGCCAAGAAGACACTGAGGAGTATGGCCACACGACACCAGTCCATCCTCTCATATGGCACTGAAACATACAAGAATATCATAATGAGGAATTAATATTATAAGCATTTGTAATAATTTCACTTAATTTATTAATTCCTGGACAGAAATGAAGGAAATTTGCAAGGCACAATCATATTTTATTTCCTTTAATCCCTGGTGTGTATAAATTGTCTGACAAAACCAGGAAAATTTCAGGGAAGCATGTTGGCAGTAGAATCTAGTATATATATATATATATATATATATATATATATATATATATATATATATATAGAGAGAGAGAGAGAGAGAGAGAGAGAGAGAGAGAGGCGAGGTTAGCTCAGTGTTAGAGCAGTGGACTAATACAAGCACTAAAGATTTTTATCTTCTAGTGTCTTCGTTCGTGGGTTGAATTCGGCCTCCCTGACCTTCCCTAGGCCAACTCAGCCTTTAATTAATTTTTTAATGGATACCTGGAAAGGGTGAACTCAGGTGGCCAGAGCATAATATTGGACACGCTATCTCCCTAGTGTGCCATATGGTCAGGAATCAGATGTCTCTATAGTATATATATATATATATATATATATATATATATATATATATATATATATATATAAATATTTAAAACAACAGTAAATGTATACATAATTATATGAGTTAGTATAGTTAAGTCAATTTTTTCAATAAATGTTAATTGTTTTTTTTTAATAATTCAATAGTAAGTTGTTTTGTAAGGTGTAGCCGACGTTTCGACATTTTTTTTATTATAATATATTATATTTATGATTTAATTATAAAAATATTTGGAGTGATTACCTTTCAAATCATGAAATTAATTGTATAAAGGAGCGTATCTTGTTTATTGTAGCTATAAACGTGAATTGGTAAACCAAATGTCGAAATTATTAATAATGTATATCATAAGTAGGAATTATTTACTGGCGGTTCAAAAGGAAGGCCAAACTTAAAATTGCTATTGCATTTAGAGAAATAAATGAATTTCCCTGAGGCGTGGCAGGAATCCTGCTAGGAGTCCAAATGCCAGATGATTCCAAGGCGAGCAGGTTCCTGGACTATCCCTCCAAGCAAAACATAAATACAGTTCAATTATATAGGCAAATCCATATTTCATTTCGGCTGTCGATTTCTCAGCAGCACAAGATTCTAATTTTCAGTTCCATATTTTTCTTCTGTTGATAAATTTCGGAAAGCTGGGGGGGCTCTCTATTTGAAAAGGACTGGAGACAACGGACCCAAGTATGAGGGTAATGTAATAAAAAAAATGTATTTATTTATTTTGTTAATGCTCAGCCTCTATGGCGAAAAGCATATAATCCTCAGTGTGAGCCGATGTAGGTGCTCCAACAATCGATGACACTCCAAAAAATCATCCATGTGAGTAGGTATGTTAAGTTAGATAGATTTAAAAACAAATAGGTTGAAAATAAATGAGAAATACAAGAAATAATTATATATATATATATATATATATATATATATATATATATATATATATATATATATATATAAATAAATAAATAAAATAAAAATTTTGTTATTTATTTATTCGTTTCGAGAGCTTCGCAACAAGGGTGATCTGCCCAATTGAATAACAAAAAATAAAAACAATAAAAAAAAAGTTGAAGATAAATAATAATAAGGAATACAATAAAGTAATTGGTCATAATCTGAAAATTAAATATAATCCGATGATAGGTGATAACATAGGGCTTTGATTAGTATAATAATTGGTCTAAAAATATGATGGCCAACCGAAAATAAAAATAAATAAAAAAATAAAAAATAAAAAAAAAATATAAAAAAATAAATAAATAAATAAAAATAAAATAAACAAAAAAAATAATAATAATATTAATAATAATAAATAAAAAATAAATAAAGAATAAGGAACATAAATTAAAAAAAAAAAAAAAAAAAAAAAAATATAGTAATTTTGTTATTAAAAGAAGATTGTAATAAAATGTAAAGTATAAATGATTCTGTATCGCTGTGAGTTTATTGTAAGAAGAAGTGAATTGGAGTTTTCATGATTATGTGTCCATTTGCCCCAGGTTGTATGTGAAGTCTATATTTTGTCGAATATGTTATTGTTTTTCAAATAGGTCAGTATTGTATCAATATATTGGCTGCCTTCAGAAAGTATATCTGTCAGGTCATGTGGAATGTCCAAGTTAGTCCGTAACCGACAGTCTGTTAATATATGTTTTACAGTAAGGTCTGTGTTACAATGTTTACATTTTGGTTTGTCAGCCTTTGTCGTCAGGTACTCATGGGTTATGCGTGTACGGCCGATTCTTAGCCTCGCAAGGACTACTTCTTCTCGGCGCGAATTCCTGTACGATGATGACCAGTCCGAAATAGTGGGTTTAATAGTCCGTAGTTTATTGTCAGTCTCAGTATGCCAGTCAAGTCGCCATTTGTCTAGTATAATTTTGCTGATATGTCTAGTAATGTCATTATGAAATAAATCAAATTGTTGGTACGCCTGTTCTTCTGTCACAAGTCGAGCATGTTTATCAGCAGTTGTGTTTTGACCGAGGCCTTTATGTCCAGGCAGCCAAGATAGTGTTATATGTTTCTGTGGTGTCTGTAAGTCATGGGTTTTATCTTTTATTTCAGTACATAGTGGGTGGGTTGTGTACAGGTTCTGGAGGCATTGTAGTGAGCTCAATGAGTCGCTGTATATAATAATGTGTTTATGTTGTGTAAATTAAAAAAAATCTTCTAACACCGGTCTGCAAAATTCAACTTTTTGACTGGGGTTTTTATTTTAATATGTCATTCTCCCTAATTTGAGTGTGTTGAATAACTTAGTTTTTCTCCATCCCGTACCAATTATTCACAATACAGGAAATAGTAATATATACATTTTTATACTACCTTCTATTGAATTTATGTTATATTATTAAATATTAAATTTACATTACTGTCAACACAACACCCTTCAAAATTAACTAATGTTTCACATCATCGCTTAAATTTGAACATTTGATCACTCTTTTACTTTCTGCTGTGAAATGAACGTTTAGAAGAGTTTGAAAAGAATTTGATACATCTCTTTTCAGCAACCAGCAATAATCAGCTGCTATATTTATATGCCACTTTCCCTGGTTGTGTCTTTCCATTTCCTTTATGTTCTCGTGGAATCTTTCACCATGCTCTTCACTGTCACAGCCGGGCTTTTGTTGAAAAAGTCCAAATGAGAGTGCAGGAAAGGTAATTTAACACTCTTATTTATTAGCCCAACTTTCTACAATATTTTTGTAATTTCCCAGAATGTTTTTGATGACGCTCTTAAAACCAATGCAAGGGGCGAGGTTAGCTCAGTGGTAGAGCACTCGACTAATGAACTGGTGGACCTAGGTTCAAAACCCGAGCGCGCACTAAAGATTTTTTCTTCTAGTGCTGCCGTTCGAGGGTTGGATTTGGGGTCCCAGATCGTCCCTACGCTCACACAGCCTTTAAGTAATTTAATTAATAATCAAGGGGAAAATCAGGCGGCCGGAGCATAGTATTGACCACACTATCTCCCTAGTGTATGGTCAAGAATCAGATACCTCTACAGTATCTGCCCCTCTGGGCCCTTGTGGCCTGTTACGGGACTGACTTTTTTTTTTTTTTAACCAATCCATGCCTGTTTATTCAGTGTCTGTCATCACTTCTTCAAATAAGGTAGGTATCAGAAATCAACTTTCTCATTTGTGGCCCAACTAATACTCACTCTTCTTGAAAAAATCTAGAAGATATATTTGTAGCAGTTGCCATCCTATTCAAAACCATCACATAATGCTCCATTAAGGAAGCTGATTAAATATCGATTCCTAATCTACTTTCCAGTAGAAGTAGGACCAGCTGATCTGCAATTTGAAGAGAGAAACCATTACCTTATTTAAAACGAAGAAAGTGGCATAAATTAAGCGTAATGCTTTTAGTAATTGACTTGAATTTTCTATCTTGTACTGATCACACAAGCACACACACAAAAAGTGTTTTTTTTTCTAAAGACATACATGTATATACATATACACATACACATATATTCTTATGTATTTTGACACGCTGAATCAGAATCCGGAGTCCGTTTCACTTCAGCACGTCAGGTTGAGGAGCATTTGAAGGTCAAATTTCGTATGAAGTCGTGAAAGAAGATATAACTAGAGCTCTAACCGAGCTTAATTTGAAGGCATGGGCGTATATAGAAAATAATTTCGGGAGGGGCTGAGAAAATTTCGGGGGGGGGGGGGCTGAGACAATTTCCGGTGTATCGAATACTAAAAATTTAGAGCCTAGAATAGTTTTCTAAACCGCTATTACACGCAAAAGAAAATACTTTTTATGAACTAAGTGATATTATTTAATTTATTGTTAAGGGTTTTACGACAAGTTTTTACCATCAAGTCAAAATTTCCGGGGGGGGGGGGGCGCAGCCCCCCTTGTATACGCCCATGTTTGAAGGTCGCTGAATTCGAATCAGCGAGGTCTGTTTCAGCTCATCGACGCAAAATCATGTTCATTTCAAGGACGAATATGTCAATTTTGCAACAAAAAAAAAGAAGATTTTTGTCTGCAGATTTATTTCTCGCAATACACATATTTGTCCTTGAAATAACCTTGATTTTGGGCCAATGTGCTGGAACAGACCTCGGATTGGAATTCAGCGACCCTCAAAACCATGGAAGCCCTAGTTATTTCTTCTTTAACGACTTCATGCGAAATATGACCTTCAAATGCTCTTAAACCTGATGTGAAACGGACTCCGGATTGGAATTCAGCGACCCTCAAAACCATGGAAGCCCTAGTTATTTCTTCTTTAACGACTTCATGCGAAATATGACCTTCAAATGCTCTTAAACCTGATGTGAAACGGACTCCGGATTGGAATTCAGCGACCCTCAAAACCATGGAAGCCCTAGTTATTTCTTCTTTAACGACTTCATGCGAAATATGACCTTCAAATGCTCTTAAACCTGATGTGAAACGGACTCCGGATTGGAATTCAGCGACCCTCAAAACCATGGAAGCCCTAGTTATTTCTTCTTTAACGACTTCATGCGAAATATGACCTTCAAATGCTCTTAAACCTGATGTGAAACGGACTCCGGATTCGGATTTAGATGGTCGAAATACATAAGATTATACATGAGGCGTCTGGAATCAAAACAAGACACATCATTGATACCAATTCGTTCAGAAAACACCAAAAACAGAACAAGTGTTACGTTTAATTAATATACATGTGTATAATTTTCTCTAAAGTTGTGTCACAGAAGAATGTATTTGAGTAATTTGTGAAGTTTATCTGTTTATTTTGAAGGAATTTTTCTTTTTGATGTGTCTTACTTAGTGTTAAAATTCACTGATATACGTTTTATTTTGAAGCCAACTTTTCACTTCAGCATTAAAAAACAGCATGATCTATGGAGTTTCCAAAATCCTTTTTCTTTTACCAGTATATAGAGGACATTTTGAACTTTTAAAATCAACTGTTATCTCAAAATAGTAAAAATAGTGACGTGTCTTGATTCTTGACGCCTCATATATGGCGACTTTGGAAAAGACCATTTTTTTTATTGTGTGTGCCTTTTCTTTTTTTTTTCTTTGCACCAATCATAATTTACCCGTAGAGCATTTTGTATCTGGAAAATAAATGCTTTGAAATTCTTTCAAGCGCGCTAGAAAATCTCCGATTAATAACTTGTAGATAAGAATTCCACTACAAGTCCAAGATCTAGGCGAAGTTCAGATCAAGTCCTGTCATAACTCAACATCAAGTCTTTACTTTCTAAATAAATTTGATTTTGCCGACTTCCAAATCAAGCCGCTAGAAAGTTCAATCCGAAAGTGTCCTTTCACTTGGTCAGATGATTGCTTTTTAATTGATAAAACGGATCTAATCATCATCCGTCTGAGTCAAAATACATCAGGTGTCTTCTTGACTTAATGGCCGTCATTATTTTGATGCATCAGCGCACTTGTTGACTTCGGAAAAGAGTGCTTTGATTTGACGTTCTCAAGTTGGTTACGCTTTCGGACCAGTGATCTAAACACTTACGAATTTGGTACGAAAATGTTTCGTCTAATTTGAAAGGTCAAGTTCGTTAACCTGCAGAATTCGCCCCCCCCCGGGACTTGGGGGGGGGGGAAATTCGCACCAAAAAAAAAAATAGTAACGCTTACGTGTTCGAGTTCATATGCTTGCAGGTACTCTTTTTATAGGTTTTCTAATGTAGGAAAACGAATGAAACCATTTTTAAAGCGATATCTGTAACCGTTTTCCAGAAAAATTGATAAAAATTGTTTTTCAAACCAATTTTCGGTTTTGACATTTAGAATCGTTATACTCAATTGAAATTGTTTCTATATGTTTGAAAACATCTAAACTAAGATATTTAAATTTTGATTAAACATATTTGTAATAGTGTATTCCTAGAGAGAAGGTTGTTAGGAAGGCGGAAGGAGTAATTTCCGCTTAGGATACTGTTTCCTGTGTTTTGCCGACAATCTTGCTTTTCTTTAAGATTTCATTGGGGATTCACGATTTATCTAAATCAACTAATAACTGTTTCTATTCTATGTCTTCAAAAGTACACTACGGATATGAACGGGACCGCGCTAAGATGACGCAGTTCCTGCGAGTCGGACTTTTGGGACGAGTTTATGGGAGGAAAATATTTTTCGTTGAATCGTACATTGGTCATAGTTCGTAATTTTTTTCGCAATAGTTGTCTGTTCCACCATGATCCCACGTTATAATATGTAATCCTACAGGTGGACGGCACTAAAACCAAACAGAGCAAGACATATTACGTAAATATGCCTTACTGGGCTGCAGTCTAGTCCGATATATCTGATATGTATGACTCTGTGTGCCCACAAATTAGATATTCTTGCAAATGTAATATTTGATTACACATTCAATGATTTAATCCTTTTTCTCAGAGGAACTGCGTCATCTCAGCGTGGTTATCGTAAAGTGCTTATCCGAAGAGTATGATTTGGAGTGTGTACAACAAAAGGCTTAATATTTTGCTTATAACTTCTTCCTACTTTTGTTGGGAGGTTGAATCGATAAATTTATCTGTTGGGCAGGGGCTAAATTTATTATTATTATTAGGGGGGGGGGTGTTCACCTCAGTTTCCTAGGATAAATTCTTTCGGGGGCTATTGCCAATCGCCAACAATTCTTTCGGGGGCTATTGCCAATCGCCAATAATTCTTTCGGGGGCTATTGCCAATCGCCAACAATTCTTTCGGGAGCTATTGCCAATCGCCAACAATTCTTTCGGGGGCTATTGCCAATCGCCAACAATTCTTTCGGGGGCTATTGCCAATCGCCAATAATTCTTTCGGGGGCTATTGCCAATCGCCAACAATTCTTTCGGGAGCTATTGCCAATCGCCAACAATTCTTTCGGGGGCTATTGCCAATCGCCAACAATTCTTTCGGGGGCTATTGCCAATCGCCAACAATTCTTTCGGGGGCTATTGCCAATCGCCAACAATTCTTTCGGGGGCTATTGCCAATCGCCAACAATTGTTGTTTTAGAACTTTCCTCCGAAGGAAAGTAGCTATTGAGGTTGCATTCATGACGGAATTTTTGAAAAATTCCTTCGAATCTTTATCGATCCTACCAAGTAGACACCGAAAATGACCACAGTTAAAATTTTTATATATATATATATATATATATATATATATATATATATATATATATTTATTTATGCATATTTATCCGTTAACACGATACCGGCCAGAGTTTTTGTTTCTTCCCCACGAAACTTGGTATGTAGTATTCCCCCATCAAACGATTGAACGAGTTCGTTAACCAACAAAATTGGTCCTTCCGGAGGGGGGGGGGGGTTACTCCCGAGCCAAAGTAGTTATTTGCCAACACCAGTCATAATTTGTGTTGTATTTCAACGAAACTCGGTATTCGTTCTGGTCGAATAAAGATTTGTTGTAAAAATAAACTAAATCGGTTCATTAGGAGGGGGGGGGGGGTTTACTCCTGACCCAAATTACTAATTTGCTCATACCGGTCGTAATTTCTGCTGTATTGTAACGAAACGCGGTATACGTCCTGGGTATCTAATAAGGAAGAAGTGTTGTAAAAATGAACTAAATCGGTCTATCGGAAGGGGGGGGGGGAATTACTTTGTACTATATTTGAATTGAATTGAAACAGGTGTTATTTATCCATTATTTAAAGGAAACTATGGACTGAACAACAGTTTTACATCGCCCTCTATTGAAAATTACCGAAAAAATATACAATTCGCCATTGACGAGCTGTATGAAACTATACAATTGAAATACTAATTTAACAGTATAAGTATTCCCAATGAAAATACAATATGGATTTTTTGTATCAAGTTAACAGTATGTAGTAGAAAATGCAAACAAAATTAGAATTACTTTCTGACTATAATATGGTTTAAGGTAGTAGATATAATATGAAATAGATATCGCACTAGTATTTCTAATTTGACACAACTTGAAATAAAACTCAACTGAAAATGTGTCACTCTTGCTTATGTAGGGGGAATAGCATTATGACAGGAAGAATGACACAAGTGCCCTCTGGTGTAGAAGCTCTGAAGCTAAGTACATACAGTGTTGGTGGTTGATAAAGAGATATTTACCATTTCTTTAATAGTCATCACATTTTAAAAACACCGATTTTTGAGTTGTGTCACTTTAGAAATACTATTGATTCAATTTTATGACATTGTGATGGTTTGGATTTTTATTTTTAATTCCTAACAAAAAAATCAGGAACATTCTTGACAAGAGTTAGAAAGTACGGTAAAAAAATAAATTAGAAAAAACGTTCCACTATTAGTATTGGTTGTATTAAGGCGTAAGTACCAAAGAGGAATGCAACCTTGCAAGTAGCAAGAAACCTCTTTGGATTCCGGTGAACGGACTGAACCTCCTTGGAATGATTTCTTCAAGGCTGTGACTTTAAACAGCTTTCATCAAGCAAACAAACACCAATATCTCTTCTTGTTAATTCTTTATGAAGAGTGAAATGGTTGAATCATTTTTGGCGAATGAATAAAAAAAATAAAATAAATAAATACACATTTCGCTGTGGGAAATAACTTGTATTATGGATTTGTCCGCGGTCGACATCCACACAGACACCATCCCGACTCACTAGTTCCTCTATAAAACGCTGTAACTAACTCTACTGATTTAATCTACAATGATGTTACCTCATAACCTATGGAAATTTGACGGTTTCGATAGTACGGTAACCAGGTCGATTAGTGGCCATAGCAACGGAACCCTCGTGTACCATCGTCCGGACGTAGCCGAACCGTTACAGTTTTAGCGTCTTACTAAATCATAGCTAAGACATATCCAAAAATCAAAAAAATCATTTTCAGCACAATCCGATTGAAAGAAGAGGGGTTGGTTGGCTGATAAACGTTCATACTAAGTTAGACTGCACCTACATTGGACCCATATTTCTCCCGATCCGATCCAATCCGATTTCATTTGACGGACAACGGCCGACATTGGTCCCGATCCGATCCGGTCACAGCTCGTAAATAATGGCCGTGGAAAAGAGGGATTAATTTAAGAAATACCACCTAATAAGCACAGAAACTTTCCATCAGGTTGAGTGTCTGAGGTATGAAGGAGGAGTTGAGAGGCCAATCAATCTCCTGGAATAATATCAGTCCCGAAAAAATAAATCTTAGTGTAACAGTTAATTTTTAACAGTTACACCAAGATAAGAGAAGCATTAGTATTCATATTTTAAAATTACTTATAAGAAAGGTAGCTAGAAGGTTATAAGCATTGGAAGGTTATAAACATCTTTCCACTTAATTTAATATACAAAGGAAACAAAAAACAAAAATATGAATTGACAAAGCTAAATTTTATTAGCTTTCATTTTTTTAAAAAAAACATTGAAATCGGATATGATGTAGAGGCTGTAGACCACTAGCGTATATAGAAAATAATGTGGGGGGGGGGTGGCTGGGAGTACTAAGGCATTTCGGGTGTTGGTAAATTTTTAAATATTTTAGTGTAAAATGGCGAGTTTTAAGGTCCTCTAGACAACTAGACATTTTTCGTTGTTATAGAGTTTTTTTTTAAATGAAATGTTCTCACCAAAACAAAATTTCGTGGGGGGGGGGTGATCCCCCCCCTTATATACGCCCATGCTGTTGACGAAACACAATATGTCATTTGGCGCCACTTTGCGGCGGAATGGGCACACAGCCCACTTACATGTATGTCGCTTCTAATTTTGTTGATAATTATTTACGAATCTGATTTCGTTGCATTTCAAAAATTCTTCCCTTAAACATTGCCGACGAGAAGCAAGATCTGGAAACTATTTCTATCCAAAGAAAGGAAAAATTCTACAACAACTTCATCAGCAAGACTTGACACTCCATTACTTTCTGTCAACAAACACTTTCCCGATCCGATATTCTGCGGTTAGCAGCCGACCGTGAGAAAGATCGGCCTACCAAGACTAACCTTCAGTCAGAACTCGGTCTCTCTCTTTCAGGGCTAACTTTGTTTCGAATGCGTTTGCGTGGACATTGTATTATTTCGTGTAATGAAATTATAATTTAATTTATTTTTAATTAAAAGTGAAAATATGAAGTCCACCTTCCAATCATGATGGACTTAATGTTAGACGATGTCCAAACAAAAATAAATAATTTTTTTTCTGTAGCCAGGAGGTCGAAGGATAACATTTCAAATTAACAGAATCGTCAATTTATTAAAAATGGGTGTGCATGTTTCGCATCCACGGATTCCTACCCAGGAGCCTAATAACGTAGTCCACTACAGTGGCTTTGTCAAAAATATATTAATTAATAAAATTTGGGACTCCCCGAGGTCTTGTGGCAAACACCTTGGATTTTCACACGGGAGAAGGTGGTTCGAGTCCCAACTGCAGCAGGCATTGTTTTCATTTCAGAGCCCGTTGACGAAATTCCCTGCGGCCCCATGGATGTCGACGGTAACGGCCCAGATGTCGGTATGCCATAAAAAAAAAAATAATAAATTTCTTGACACATTTCTTAAGAGTCAGGCGTTTTTTAATATGCTACTTATTATTACTATGCATCCCCAATCTACACCTCAGTTTTATCCGTATAGAGACGAATGTCTACAATATTTCAACACAAGCAGTATAGAGACTTCCATGAAACTAGTCGGTATGGATGAGAAAAGGTACCCGAAGTAAACCTGCCTGGACCCAAAAACCCAACGACATAATTTCACAAAACTGGGTGACGAAGTTATAATGTTTACTAAGAAAATATGAAATAAAGGATGAACTCTCAGTTTTAAACAACAAATTTCAAATTACTCCACGAAATAGCCATAAAAATAAAAGCTTATTAAAGAATATTTGGACCATATCAACATCCTAAAGCACCGTTACTGTACAATTAATACTTTCAATAGCTACATACAAATAAAAATGGACATAAATTGTCGCAGGTACTAAGTATCCACCGTCAAAGATACAAAATAGAAATGACCAAAATATGTAGTAACTGTGAATTGTAACAAGAAGACTTGGAGCATCTGCTGTGGCCATGTCCTGAATACTCCAATCTCAGAAATACTCTGAAACCCATTATTGATGAACACACCAACTCTCCAACATATTATTTCCTGACTACCTCTAGCATCACAGATATAAATGCATTTTGTATCTACTTAGAGAACGTAATAGAGAAGAGGTAGGCCTGAACCTAACAAAATGTTTTTGCTTAATTCATAACAAAATGTTTCTTTATTTTATTTTGTGTTTTACAAAAGTTTATTCTATTTTAGTTTTACATTATTTTATGTGTTTACGCCGCCCCTTTTTGTAAGAACTATGTTCATGATCCATACTATCAGGCTGTCAGTTTTGTTTACTTTGCGATTTAATCCTTTCTCTTTTTTATTTGATTATTTACAAACATCATTGTTATTCATATAGAACTAAAGCTCTTTTATTCCTATTATTTTATCAGTAACTTGCGTATTGTGTTGTGAGAACGATCCCCTGAGAAAAAAAACAAAACTTAAATTATGACTTCAACGGAAATCCGTATTATTTTTCGTTATGAATTTAAGCTCGGTCATAGCTCTGCTGAGGCGTGTATGAACATTAACACGGCGTTCGGGGAGGGAACGGTGACCGAACGAACTGTTTACCGGTGGTTTTCCAGGTTTCGAAGAGGAAATTTTGACCTTGACAACGAGGCGCGAGGAAGGCCAGAGAAACCAAGCTTGACAATGACCACCTGGAAGAAAGGGTTGAAGCTTGTCCCTCAAAAAGCACTAGGGAATATGCCGAAGAACTCGGAGTAGGAGCCACGACAGTTTCAAGACATTCGAAGGAAATCGGCAAGTCCAAAACTGACATTTCATACGGTACAGCCTGATAATTGAAAACACCTTCCTCCTGGAACATTAACCGTTTTATTTTATTGTAGTCCTCCAAAAAGATATACATAAATCAAATCGTTAGATTATTTTAGTGTTTTGAAAATATTAGAGATTTGTGATTGCAATAAGGAATACTGAAGAGTCGTCTGGACTCTCAGCTGTGAGTTATCTAAGCCTGAAACCACAAGATGGGGTGTTACGGCGACTACGCCTTCCTATATGGCTGCTCTCGAAACCGGTCCACTTTCTGTTTCACCGGCCTTGCTCGCAATACTTCTACCGTCCAGTTAGCCTAGGCTCTCTAGCGTCTCAGGTCAGTTCGGAATCTATTATCAGTAGATATCCTAGGACCTCTGACAACTTTATCATGGGATTATGGAAAGATTCGGGGAAACACTTCACTCTTACCTAATGCTACTACCTTGTATAATTTTACTTTTACCATTTTCTTTTTTATGAGCTTAAATGTTTTCTTAATTAATTAAAAATGATATCCTAGAGTGATCATCGGAACAGTTTTTATTTGCGACAAAACGTCGATTATTCACCTAAAGACCCAATTTAAAACTAACCGAACGATACATTTGAAACCATTTTTTCAATTTCTATTACATACCGAAAAATAATTAAAAAGAAAAAAGAAATAAACTTGTCGGTATATTAAACTTTAAAGTTGATTTTCTCAAAACTTTCCCAAATCAGGCGATACGCTAGCACTTTCAATTTTCACCCCATCAATCGACAGGTTTTCATCATTTCGAAAATAATTAATATTTCTTTAAAAAACTACGTGCTTTACTAGATTTAACCTTCTTCTTTCAAAATGTCAAAATAATTTTAGTTTTTTGTTCTGCACACTAGGGCCCGTGGAAAAAGAGGGTCTCCGTTCGACAGACAAGGCGCCGCCACACTTATGCCTAGCTCACCACATAAACTAGTGCAAATCGCGTCTAAGTCGGATAAGCCCTTTCTCAGATTAGCCTACACAAGCGAAAAGACAGACACAAATTTTAATTATCATTGTTTTGGGTGCTATTGCGTTGATAAAGGCCTAATAATATTTTTCCCATACACCTTCCCCGTACAGCCTATTTATATACCCTCCTTTGTCAATTGTTTTTGTTGGTATAAAGCTCTTTTTTATTTCAACTGAGGAGTTTCAATCCTCACTTCGTTTTATTTTAAGTCGTCTTTCTTTGAAGACATTTAGACTTATTTTATATTATAAAAATGAAATGACAGAAAATAGATGAGAAAAGAAAGTCTAATTTATAAAATAACTGAAAGCAAGTGAATTGGGGCAACAGAATATAATTGGTATAAGACTTACAACTTGAGCAATTGAACTGGAATGATTTGTCATCGAGTATTACCTGCAAAAATAAAAAATAAAATGAATATACTTTCTCTATTCCTTAAAATATTTAGAAACACACACTCACACTTACACACACACATCTGAAGGCCCCATATAGGTATGTGGGACTCAACTCTACCAAATTGTATACGGTCAGCGTAATCGCAACACTTTAAACGTCTAAAGTTTATCAAGTGCTTTCATATGCCTAATACATTAATCAGAAAAAAAATATAATTTTAAGGTTTAAGCCCTCAATATTTATTTTCAATACACTTATCAAAAGTGCTCAAAATATAAAGAAGCCCGTGTGTTATAGGTTTCTCCTATCGCCTAGTATCTGGCCATAAAATGCTAGTCTAAATTATATCCAACTGGTAAAATTAGGTCTACAAAAGAAACGCCTATTTCGAATTGTGTTATTTTTCAGAAGCAACTGCTTTCTTCATACACAGCAATCTCTACATATTTTAATTCAACAAGAAAAAAAACTCCTTTTGCACGAAAAAAAATTGTTTCTTTTGTCTACTTATAAGTATACATTTCATTGAAAGTAATACGTTTGTGGGGGTAGGCAATTTTTAATTTGTAAAATCATATTGGCCCCACAAATATTAAAATATGAGCTCGAAAACGTAAGCCTTTCGATTTTATTCGCGCAAATTTCGCTCCAAAAACCATGTTCCGATAGAAGGATTCTGCTGGTTAACGAACACGACCTTTCAAATTAGACGAAACATTTTTGTACCAAATTTAATCAAAATAGGACGATTTTCGAGCATGTGAGAGAGCGAACAGACACATATATATCTCGTTAAGAGCATTAACCTTGGTTCTTCAAAACTTCGCAAACTGTCCAATATTTGAAAGTAATCTAAGTCAAGGAAGTACAGTGACCTTTGCAAGTCCTCCGACCTACGCCAGACATCCAACCTACGCTAAAACTGCAACCTGTGCAAGTATTCCAGCCTGCTTCAATTTGCAAGTAAGCAACAATCCTTTGCAATGTCTCCAAAATTAATCAATAAGCCAGCCCATGGATGGACTAAAAGAAAAAATTCCTCCAACCTTCCCCAGTCATGCCAAGATCTACAAATTACGCAGTTAGATAGAACACTTCTATACCTACAAACCTTTGGTCTCGGATAAAATAACATTGTCAGGTACAGTTTCAATGTCATAACATCAAAAGATACTTCTCGCAACGTTAAGAATTTTGTGTGGCGAAATTGAAATTGTATATGCTTTAAAAGTTGTCTGTTCTAAGAAGTGTTTACATGTATTGAGGTTATTACAGTCCAAGATATCCAACTAGATTGAGGTTATTACAGTCCAAGATATCCAACTAGATTGAGGTTATTACAGTCCAAGATATCCAGCTACTCGAGACTTGCTAACTTTTGCAAGTTCATTTTTTTTTTCTTTAATTTTTAACTGTTTATTCGATATAAAAACAAAACATGGTATATACATTGTGTACCTACAGACCACAAGGATAAATTTACTATTTAAAACAAATTAACTATAATGTCAATGACAGTTAGCTTGATGCAAGGAATGTATCTTCTTCAATTCCTTGCTCTATTACATTATGAAAGTGAATATAAAATTCATTAATTGGAAGAAAAATAGTTAATAATAAGAAGTACTATTTATATACAATAGAATATACAGTTAGGGATTAATGAGTAATGTTTATGTTTAGCTATCTCACTGCTGATAATATAATCCAATTCTTGGCACAGTCTGTTATACTTATTTCAATAATATATGTTTTGTCCTTTTATCTACATATCTCTTAGTGCTACTTTTGCTATAGTTACCTATATTTTTAAATAGTGGGTTAGGGGAAGTTCATAACAATGTATTGAAAGTCTTGGAGAACTTGCAACTCTAGTGCGATACACTAGTTATCCAATTCATGGACATAATTATACCTTTGCAGAATCTTCAATCTATCCCAGTCTCCAGTATCAACAAGTACTCAACAATCCTATGTAAGTTCTTTGACTTGCCTCAGTAAAGCAGGCCATTCACGTTCCGATTTGCTGTACGACTTAGTAGGACTACTAGTTGGATAGTCGACTCCACTCAGGCTCCGACTTGCTACCCAATTAGTAATCCAACTTTAGCCCTAGTCTGTTTTCACGACTGTGTACGACGTTCAAAAGCAAAAAAATGCATCGAGTACAGACCAAAGTTGTCCGAAGGTCGAGCACTGACTAAGTTGGAGGACTTTGATCGGACTCACGCTCCAACTCCGTCGCCAGTCGGACGTCGGAACTTCGGGGCGTCCTTCTAAATGTTTCGACTCGTCCAACTAGACCTCCAACAATACAGCAAGCCCATTCACGATCCGACTAGTGGTCAAACTTCGGAAGTCGGATCACTAGTCGTACTGCAAATCGGAACGTGAATGGCCTGCAGTAACCGAACCATGGGCGTATTGAAATCTTTGCAAGGTCACCAACCTATTCCAGGTATCCAACTACTCTAGTCTAGGCATTTTCTAGAAGTATTTGACGAACAATTGCATGTTATCCAAGCTACATTAGTTATTTCATCCATGGACACAATGATACCTTCCCAAGATCTTGCACCCATCCAAGTATCCAAGATGCAAGTACTCAATAAGCCTTTGCATGTTCTTCAACCGATATCAGTAATCCAATCCATTGGCATACGGATCTTTGCAAGATCTTCAATCTATCCAAGTTTCCAGCTTGCTCCAATTGCAAGTAATCAACAATCCTTTGCAAGTTCTTTAAATTACCTCATGAATCCAATGCATGGACATACTGAAACATTTGCAAGACCCTATGCCAGGTATAAAACACGTCCAACTACTCTGGGCTAGGCAACTTCTCGAAGTACTTGACCAACGATTGCAAGTTCTCCAAGCTACAATAGTTGTACTATCACAAGTTTTAATTATATCTTTACACCCCTCCAAGTCTCCAAGATGCCTTTGCAAGTTCTCAATAATCCTTTGCAAGTTCTCCAACCGACATCAGTAATCCAATCCATCGGCTTACTGAAATCTTTGCAATATCACCAACCTAAGCCTCTACTCCAACATATCCTGAATGCAATACGCTAACGTGTCGTTGGCTTCACCCAAGAACTATGACAATAGTATATTCACCGACGGATCTACACCTTTTGATTGTTTACCTCAGAATTGAGTTATTATTCGGTTACCACGAAGACAATGGCGTGCAGAGAAATTTTCCAAACTTTCAAGAGACCGGCGATTAGCACCACCTTTCAGTCGACCATTTTCTCCGCTGACATGAAACAATCTCATGGAAATCCCAGAGTTTCATTAGAATGAACTTCCGTGTTGAAAAGGTCCTTCTAAATTCGGTGAAATTATTCATACAATGGAATAATTGTAGCGGAATCTTGAATAATGCTATTCCTTACGTAATCTACTTTTCGTGAAAGCTGCCGCCGCCTCTTCGACCTTTAATTACCCTTGCCACGATCCTGTTTGGAAATATTAATCTGTTCAGAATTAAGAGCAAATCTCCAAAATTAAGAACCTTCCCTCAGGAATTTGCAAACGTATGTGCAAACAAGTCTTACTCGCAGGAACGCGGTCATCAGCGCGGTTCCGTTCTTATCTCTAGTGGAAATATTGAAATAGAAACAGTTATTATTTTGGTTCGACCTTTCGTGAAATCCTTTTATGGTACCATATACATGATAAAGGGGCTTACTCTTACCAGGAAATAAACCCTACTGTCGGGTCGGCCAGCACTCGCCATCCACGATTACAGAAAGTAGAAATACATATTTCACAGTTCAATGCATTGAAAAATATCCAAATGTTTCTCATTTTCAACCATTGCAAATTCGCTCGTAGACGTCCAGGGTCCAAATATTCACAAACATTATGTTTTTCGTTTTTTGACATCATTTTCTTCATCAACGTTTCGCCAGTCATACTGCTAGCTTCCTCAGGGTTACGTCTGAGAATCATGAGTGATTGTCGGAAGTAACGCTACGGAGGAAGCTAGCTGCATTACTGGCGAAACTTTGGTGAAGAAAATGTTGACACGCTCAAAACCCGTAACCCTTAATTAATGTTTGCATTGAAATTTATTTTATACATTGAAATTGTACAAATACACAATGTTGCGGTTCACGGACAAAATACAATAAATAAATATTTACAAATATCTGAATGAACGGAAACACGCTTAGTTAATTATATAATCTTGCGATAATTAGCCAACAGAAATTGTGAAAGACTATCTACTTAGCCATTCCTTAATTGCTGAATATCTCGGAGGTTAGGTAAGTCCGGTGGTTATTGCAATGGCGCGCGATGCCCGAATCAGCTGTTCTGTAATTTCCGAAACTCTATAAGAGCTCTGAAGATAAACATCAGGCAAGCCAATGATTTATTTGTGCTAGAATGAGCGGCCATTGCAATAATCTGTAATGGTGGAAAGTATGGCGGAAGTCCTTTCACAAAGGTCGACCACTCCAAGCGGCTAAATTAGCCAAGAGAACTCGTTCTGAGGGAACAATCTCGAGAAAGATGATAAAGCTGATCCTATCAGTAAATAAAGCGGGTCTTATCATTCTTATCAGTCCACCTGCTTCACGGAGACATTCTCCCTTAGTGTCCTTGCCACTTCCTTCTCTTATAAAGGGAGCGATAAACAGGCAGATAAACAATAAACACGAACAATTATATAGTAGATTTCGTCAAACCAAAAAAGGAGATTTTTATCTCGCATGTTTCCTCCGTCCCTATAGGGAGGAAAACCAGCTTATGGGGCAATCTTAAAAGATAATCAAACAGTGCTGGCAAGAAATAAACATAACAAAGCGAAATAATTTGTTAAAAAAAGGAATAGTTTGTTAAAAGATCATAATCCAGAACAATGCCGTTATTTTGGCTTCAATTTTAATCCAACAATTTCAAACGAAATAACACTTATTTGTAAAGATACTGGGAAGTTGACTTGGGAATACGGCAAAAAATAAAAAATAACTTTAATAACATTAAAGACTAATAATAATTAAAGGAAACTAAATACAATATATAAACAAATTGACTGCAAAAGCTGCGATAGAAAAAATTTATTACCCATTCATAGGAGAATGGGATCAGCTACTTCGAAAACGAATTAAGCAGTAGGCTCCAAATATTGATAAAGGAGAAAATAAAACAGCATTGACTTATCATGCTCTAAAATATAAAAATAATTTTGATTTAGAAAACATTAGGACAATGGGGATAGAAAAAAAAAACAAATAGAATAAAAAACTAGGTAAGGAAAATATCCACATATTACACATTAATATACACACAGAAAGAAAATGGTAATTAAAAAACTGAAATACAACACCTTAATAATATTTTTGACAAAAAATAAACAATATGTTTTTAAAAAAGGAGCAATTAGTTTTAAGACTTTAATTCTTTTGGAGATTAATTTTAAACAAATGATATATCGCTTATCGATCAGCTGACTAGTTTCCACCATATTGGATTCTTTCTCATCTTCACCATTCTCGACTTAATCCTACTCATTGAAGGTTCTCCTCTACAAGTTGAGTCTG
Organism: Gonocerus acuteangulatus; assembly: GCA_946811695.1. Taxonomy (NCBI): domain Eukaryota; kingdom Metazoa; phylum Arthropoda; class Insecta; order Hemiptera; family Coreidae; genus Gonocerus; species Gonocerus acuteangulatus. Next base: position 86,393,549 of record OX328128.1, on the reverse strand, counting down.
AATGCTTTTTATTTTTTGACCTTCTGCCTATAGCGAAAATTTGAAGATTTATGAGGGTAGCCGAGATATATATATATATATATATATATATATATATATATATATATATATATATATATATATTATGCTGACCTTAAAATCTGACCCTAGAATCCCCCATAAATTTATCTCAAAATTGATATTGATCTTTCTTCAATCAAGCTTTATCATCTCTCTCATTTATGGGGGATTCTAGGGTCAGATTTTAAGGTCAGCATAATATATATATATATATATATATATATATATATATATATATATATATATATATATATATATATGCATAGAGGGGGCGAGGTTAGCTCAGTGGTAGAGCGCTGGACTAATAAGCTGGAGGCCTGAGTTCAAATCCCGAGCAAGCACTAAAGATTTTTTCTTCTAGTGTCTTCGTTCATGGGTTGAATTCGGCCTCCCTGACCGTCCCTAGGCCAACCCAGCCTTTAATTAATTAATAATGGGTACCATGGTTGGTGCTAATGACTCTAGCAGTCGAAGCAGCCAAGGGGAAAATCAGGCGGCCGGAGCATAGTACTGACCACACTATCTCCCTAGTGTGCCGTGTGGTCATGAATCAGATACCTCTATAGTATCTGACCCTCAGGGCCCTCGTGGCCTGTTACGGGACTGATTTTTTTTTTTTAATATGCATAGACTTAGTGTATTTCCTTATAATGCTTCTAAAGGTTTTATTGAAAATGTTGGCTTTAGATTGATGACTTTTGACCTAACATTGCAGAAAGTTTACAAAAAGACCAAAACTTATCATGTCACTTGATAAAGTTTTTTGGTAAAACCTTTTGCCTTGAATTTCGATTCATATGATTCCCCGCTTCTTAGTTTTAATAAAAAATATCTGGAAGCTATTACCGTAATATGGTTAAGAACTTGCGCCTTTGTTCTAGACAGTGTGTAGAACAAAGAAGTGAATTTGTGCCAAATTTCCTCGACGTCTGAACCATAACGAGAACACTCATGTGCTTCATTTGGGTTATGAAGCACTGGCGGGTCTGGCCAGGGGTTTTAGTTTAGTTCACAGGTCATTAGCGAGATTCTTACTTATGACAAGCGAAAGACAAGAGCTAAAAAAAACAAAAAAACTGTTTATGAAGTAATTAAAGACCTAGTCCCCAACGGGGTGGGTGGCCTGTAAATTGGATTATGGACTAAAAACCGCCACGCGAAGCTTTCGATTCCCAGTGAGTCACCATGTGCGGCTGAAACTGCTATTAGACAAGTAACCGAGGGTTATTAACCATTCTGAAGTAACAGTCACTGCTAGTATTGTGGGCGTATATACCTTTCACTGACCCGGCGTGTTTTCACCCTCTGCCGGAAAACCGTTTCAGAACCGCCACTTAATACCCGCGGGCAGTGCTCTTGCAACAGAGGAATGTGCATCGGGTTAGGAAAGGGGAGTCCATTCCGCATGTGCTGATAACCTCGCTGCAACACACTTGTTGAGTGGAGAAACTAGTGGCCTCAAACTATTGTGCGGTTGGATAAATCTTCTTGTTACCACAATCCATCTGGAAAAGTGCTTTATACACCAAAGTGTAAATGATTAAGCAATTTGAGGGTATTTTTTGTATTAAGGCTGCTAGTTACTTTTTATCACCAAATGGTTATTTTAAAACAGGGATCGAAACAGTTATTTTTTTTTATCGAAAAAGTTAAAATTTAACTGTTAAGAAAACCCCTTTTATTTATAAGTTTTAAGAGTAAAAGTTATTTAGGAACTTATAAAATGAAAATAAAAGTTAAAATAATACTTTTATTTTTTCTAGAATTTTAAGGTTTCGTTGGTTTACAATACCTGGAATACTGACAAGGAAGAAAATACACACTTCCATAGCTATATTAACTAGGACTTATCCTACATCCCCTGCCCAGCAACTCAAGTAAGTGTTGAAAGAACCTTTTCAACCCTAAAGTATATATCAATTGATTATAGATACAATCTAAATTCCACAAACTTTCAGGATATCTTATTATAGAAATTGTATTAATTCTTTTAAATAAGTGAAATGTTCTTTGCTTAAAAATTATATATATTTCTAGATACAAAACAAAAACTAAACATTTGTGGCTTTAATTTATTCCTTAAAACTTTTGCCTATTAAGTATTTTACTTACAATTAGTTTAAAACATTTATTTTTAAGTTGAAAAATAACAGTTAAATAAAAACTTTTTTAAAATATTTAAACAAAAAAATAATTTAAAAAAAAAAAGCAGTCATGTCTTCAAATATTTGTTGAAATAAATTGTAGTTTCTGTTCCTTTGTCTCCATAAAAACTCGCACACATAAGAACTAAGAGATCCCTCCTTGTGCTACACTCTTTTCTATTTCTCATTTTAGTTTTTGCCCAGAGAGATTCAATTTTTTGTGTTTTGGCTCCTGTTACAGGGTCTACACAATTTTTTGAATGATTCACTGTAATGAAATCAATAACATCCATGGGTCTCCCGTGGTCTAGTGGCTAGCGCGCTAGATTCATAAGCGGGAGATGGTGGGTTCGATCCCCACCGGCGCCAGAAATTTTCTCATCTCAGGGCTCGCTGAGAAAATTCCTGGCTGCAACCTGGACGTCGGCGCTAATGGCCAAGATTTATGTCGATGCGCCGTAAAAAAAAAAAAAAAAAAAAAAAAAAAAAAAAAAAAAAAAAAAAAAATAACATCCATCTCTGTATCCATTATACATACCGAGAATAACCTTCTTAATAGAGTTTGTATGCGTCATATTGTTTAATTGATATATATATATATATATATATATATATATATATATATTTAAAAGTCCGACTCGCAGGAACTGCATCATCTTAGCGCGGTTCCGTTCATATCCCTATTGTCATTTCAAAAGCTAAGAATAGAAACAGATAATATTTTGTTGGGCCTTTGTTCAAAGGGGTTTATGACTTTACCTGGTCGGGTCCGCCAGACCCCAGAATCCTCTTCTAGAGATACTTATTTCATACTTTTCAATGCATTGAAAAATATCAAAAATTTTCACATTTTCTTGTGTTCTTCTACTATAGTAATAATTCTACAAATAAAATCAATTAAAAAATAAAATAAAAAACCAACAGCATAAAGGCAATTGAAAATATTCCAAGATATCCAACTAGATTGAGGTTATTACAGTCCAAGATTTCCAACTAGATTGAGGTTATTACAGTCCAAGATATCCAACTAGATTGAGGTTATTAAAGTCCAAGATATCCAACTAGATTGAGGTTATTACAGTCCAAGATATCCAACTAGATTGAGGTTATTACAGTCCAAGATATCCAACTACTCGAGACTTGCTAACTTTTGGAAATTCATTTTTTTTTTTTTATTTTTTTATTTTTAACTGTTTATTTGATATAAAAAACAAAACATGGTTTATACATTGTGTATCTACAGACCACAAGGATAAATTTACAATTTAAAACAAATTAACTATAATATCAATGACAGTTAGCTTGATGGAAGGAATGAATCTTCTTCAATTCCTTGCTCTATTACATTATGAAAGTGAATATAAAATTCATTAATTGGAAGAAAAATAGTTAATAATAAGAAGTACTATTTATACACAATAGAATATACAGTTAAGGATTAATGAGTTTATGTTTAGCTATCTCTCTGCTGATAATATAATCCAGTTCGTGGCACAGTCTGTTATACTTATTTCATTATTTTATGTTTCATTATGTTATGTTTGCTATAGTTACCTATATTCTTAATCAGCGGGTTAGGGGAAGTTCATAACAATGTATCGAAAAGTCTTGGAGAACTTGCAACTCTAGTGCGATACACTAGCTATCCAATTCATGGACATAATTATACCTTTGCAGAATCATCAATCTATCCCAGTCTCCAGTGTCAACAAGTACTCAACAATCCTATGTAAGTTCTTTGACTTGCCTCAGTAAAGCAGGCCATTCACGTTCCGATTTGCAGTACGACTTAGTAGGACTACTAGTTGGATAGTCCACTCCACTCAGGCTCCGACTTGCTACCCAATTAGTAATCCAACTTTAGCCCTAGTCTGGTTTCACGACTGTGTACGACGTTCAAAAGCAAAAAAAATGTATCGAGTACAGACCGAAGTTGTCCGAAGGTCGAGCACTGACTAAGTTGGAGGACTTTGATCGGACTCACGCTCCAACTCCGTCGCCAGTCGGACGTCGGAACTTCGGGGCGTCCTTCTAAATGTTTCGACTCGTCCAACTAGACCTCCAACAATACAGCAAGCCCATTCACGATCCGACTAGTGGTCAAACTTCGGAAGTCGGATCACTAGTCGTCCTGCAAATCGGAACGTGAATGGCCTGCAGTAACCGAACCATGGGCGTATTGAAATCTTTGCAAGGTCACCAACCTATTCCAGGTATCCAACTACTCTAGTCTAGGCATTTTCTAGAAGTATTTGACGAACAATTGCATGTTATCCAAGCTACATTAGTTATTTCATCCATGGACACAATGATACCTTCCCAAGATCTTGCACCCATCCAAGTATCCAAGATGCAAGTACTCAATAAGCCTTTGCATGTTCTTCAACCGATATCAGTAATCCAATCCATTGGCATACGGATCTTTGCAAGATCTTCAATCTATCCAAGTTTCCAGCTTGCTCCAATTGCTAGTAAGCAACAATCCTTTGCAAGTTCTTTAACTTACCTCATGAATCCAATGCATGGACATACTGAAACATTTGCAAGACCCTATGCCAGTTATAAAACATGTCCAACTACTCTGGGCTAGGCAACTTCTCGAAGTACTTGACCAACGATTGCAAGTTCTCCAAGCTACAATAGTTGTACTATCACAAGTTTTAATTATATCTTTCAACCCCTCCAAGTCTCCAAGATGCCTTTGCAAGTTCTCAATAATCCTTTGCAAGTTCTCAATAATCCTTTGCAAGTTTTCCAACCGACATCAGTAATCCAATCCATTGGCTTACTGAAATCTTTGCAACATCACCAACCTAAGCCTTTACTCCAACATATCCAAAATGCAATACGCTAACGTGACGTTGGCTTCACCCAAGAACTATGACAATAGTATATTCACCGACGGATCTACACCTTTTGATTGTTTACCTCAGAATTGAGTTATTATTCGGTTACCACGAAGACAATGGCGTGCAGAGAAATTTTCCAAACTTTCAAGAGACCGGCGATTAGCACCACCTTTCAGTCGACCATTTTCTCCGCTGACATGAAACAATCTCATGGAAATCCCAGAGTTTCATTAGAATGAACTTCCGTGTTGAAAAGGTCCTTCTAAATTCGGTGAAATTATTCATACAATGGAATAATTGTAGCGGAATCTTGAATAATGGTATTCCTTACGTAATCTACTTTTCGTGAAAGCTGCCGCCGCCTCTTCGACCTTTAATTACACCCTTGCCACGATCCTGTTTGGAAATATTAATCTGTTCAGAATTAAGAGCAAATCTCCAAAATTAAGAACCTTCCCTCAGGAATTTGCAAACGTATGTGCAAACAAGTCTTACTCGCAGGAACGCGGTCATCAGCGCGGTTCCGTTCTTATCTCTAGTGGAAATATTGAAATAGAAACAGTTATTATTTTGGTTCGACCTTTCGTGAAATCCTTTTATGGTACCATATACATGATAAAGGGGCTTACTCTTACCAGGAAATAAACCCTACTGTCGGGTCGGCCAGCACTCGCCATCCACGATTACAGAAAGTAGAAATACATATTTCACAGTTCAATGCATTGAAAAATATCCAAATGTTTCTCATTTTCAACCATTGCAAATTCGCTCGTAGACGTCCAGGGTCCAAATATTCACAAACATTATGTTTTTCGTTTTTTGACATCATTTTCTTCATCAACGTTTCGCCAGTCATACTGCTAGCTTCCTAGGGTTACGTCTGAGAATCATGAGTGATTGTCGGAAGTAACGCTACGGAGGAAGCTAGCTGCATGACTGGCGAAACTTTGGTGAAGAAAATGTTGACACGCTCAAAACCCGTAACCCTTAATTAATGTTTGCATTGCAATTTATTTTATACATTGAAATTGTACAAATACACAATGTTGCGGTTCACGGACAAAATACAATAAATAAATATTTACAAATATCTGAATGAACGGAAACACGCTTAGTTAATTATATAATCTTGCGATAATTAGCCAACAGAAATTGTGAAATATTATCTACTTAGCCATTCCTTAATTGCTGAATATCTCGGAGGTTAGGTAAGTCCGGTGGTTATTGCAATGGCGCGCGATGCCCGAATCAGCTGTTCTGTAATTTCCGAAACTCTATAAGAGCTCTGAAGATAAACATCAGGCAAGCCAATGATTTATTTGTGCTAGAATGAGCGGCCATTGCAATAATCTGTAATGGTGGAAAGTATGGCGGAAGTCCTTTCACAAAGGTCGACCACTCCAAGCGGCTAAATTAGCCAAGAGAACTCGTTCTGAGGGAACAATCTCGAGAAAGATGATAAAGCTGATCCTATCAGTAAATAAAGCGGGTCTTATCATTCTTATCAGTCCACCTGCTTCACGGAGACATTCTCCCTTAGTGTCCTTGCCACTTCCTTCTCTTAGAAAGGGAGCGATAAACAGGCAGATAAACAATAAACACGAACAATTATATAGTAGATTTCGTCAAACCAAAAAAGGAGATTTTTATCTCGCATGTTTCCTCCGTCCCTATAGGGAGGAAAACCAGCTTATGGGGCAATCTTAAAAGATAATCAGACAGTGCTGGCAAGAAATAAACATAACAAAGCGAAATAATTTGTTAAAAAAAGGAATAGTTTGTTAAAAGATCATAATCCAGAACAATGCCGTTATTTTGGCTTTAATTTTAATCCAATAATTTCAAACGAAATAACACTTATTTGTAAAGATACTGGGAAGTTGACTTGGGAATACGGCAAAAAATAACTTTAATAACATTAAAGACTAATAATAATTAAAGGAAACTAAATACAATATATAAAAAAAAATGACTGCAAAAGCTGGGATAGAAAAATTCATTTCCCATACATAGGAGAATGGGATCAGCTACTTCAAAAACGAATTAAGCAGTAGGCTCCAAATATTGATAAAGCAGAAAATAAAACGGCATTGACTTATCATGCTCTAAAATATAAAAATAATTTTGATTTAGAAAACATTAGGACAAAAGGGAAAGAAAAAAAAAAACAAATAGAATAAAAAACTAGGTAAGGAAAATATCCACATATTACACATTAATATACACACAGAAAGAAAATTGTAATTAAAAAAAACTGAAATATAACACCTTAATAATATTTTTGACAAAAAATAAACAATATGTTTTTAAAAAAGGAGCAATTAGTTTTAAGACTTTAATTCTTTTGGAGATTAATTTTAAACAAATGATATATCGCTTATCGATCAGCTGACTAGTTTCCACCATATTGGATTCTTTCTCATCTTCACCATTCTCGACGTAATCCTACTCATTGAAGGTTCTCCTCTACAAGTTGAGTCTGAATGCTTTTTATTTTTTGACCTTCTGCCTATAGCGAAAATTTGAAGATTTATGAGGGTAAAAAAAATTTATGGGGGATTCTAGGGTGAGATTTTAAGGTCAGCATAATATATATATATATATATATATATATATATATATATATATATATATATATATATATATATATATATTATGCTGACCTTAAAATCTGACCCTAGAATCCCCCATAAATTTATCTCAAAATTGATATTGATCTTTCTTCAATCAAGCTTTATCATCTCTCTCATTTATGGGGGATTCTAGGGTCAGATTTTAAGGTCAGCATAATATATATATGCATAGAGGGGGCGAGATTAGCTCAGTGGTAGAGCGCTGGACTAATAAGCTGAAGGCCTGAGTTCAAATCCCGAGCAAGCACTAAAGTTTTTTTCTTCTAGTGTCTTCGTTCATGGGTCAACCCCGGTTCGGCCTCCCTGACCGTCCCTAGGCCAACCCAGCCTTTAATTAATTAATAATGGGTACCTTGGTTGGTGCTAATGACTCTAGCAGTCGAAGCAGCCAAGGGGAAAATCAGGCGGCCGGAGCATAGTACTGACCACACTATCTCCCTAGTGTGCCGTATGGTCATGAATCAGATACCTCTATAGTATCTGCCCCTCAGGGCTCTCGTGGCCTGTTACGGGACTGATTTTTTTTTTTTATATGCATAGACTTAGTGTATTTCCTTATAATGCTTCTAAAGGTTTTATTGAAAATGTTGGCTTTAGATTGATGACTTTTGACTTAACATTGCAGAAAGTTTACAAAAAGACCAAAACTTATCATGTCACTTGATAAAGTGTTTTGGTAAAACCTTTTGCCTTGAATTTCGATTCATATGATTCCCCGCTTCTTAGTTTTAATAAAAAATATCTGGAAGCTATTACCGTAATATGGTTAAGAACTTGCGCCTTTGTTCTAGACAGTGTGTAGAACAAACAAGTGTATTTGTGCCAAATGTCCTCGACGTCTGAACCATAACGAGAACACTCATTTGCAAACATATATAAAGAATTGAGTGAGCTTTATTTTCGCAACTTTGGGTTATGAAGCACTGGCGTGTCTGGCCAGGGGTTTTAGTTTACTTCACAGGTTAGCGAGATTCTTACTTATCACAAGCGAAAGACAAGAGCTAAAAATAAAAAAAATGTTTATGAAGTAATTAAAGACCTAGTTTTTTTTCCCCCAACGAGGTGGGTGGCCTGTAAATTGGATTAGGAACTAAAAACCGCCACGCGAAGCTTTCGATTCCCAGTGAGTCACCATGTGTGGCTGATACTGCTATTAGACAAGTAACCGAGGGTTATTAACCGTTCTGAAGTAACAGTCACTGCTACTATTGTGGGCGTATATACCTTTCACTGACCCGGCGTGTTTTCACCCTCTGCCGGAAAACCGTTTCAGAACCGCCACTTAATACCCGCGGGCATTGCTCTTGCAACAGAGGAATGTGCATCGGGTTAGGAAAGGGGAGTCCATTCCGCATGTGCTGATAACCTCGCTGCAACACACTTGTTGAGTGGAGAAACTAGTGGCCTCAAACTATTGTGCGGTTGGATAAATCTTCTTGTTACCACAATCCATCTGGAAAAGTGTTTTATACACCAAAGAGTAAATGATTAAGCAATTTGAGGGTATTTTTTGTATTAAGGCTGCAGTTACTTTTTATCACCAAATGATTATTTTAAAACAGGGATCGAAACAGTTATTTTTTTTATCGGAAAAGTTAAAATTTAACTGTTAAGAAAAGCCCTTTTATTTATATGTTTTAAGAGTAAAAGTTACTTAGGAACTTATAAAATGAAAATAAAACTTAAAGTAATACTTTTATTTTTTCTAGAATTTTAAAGTTTCGTTTGTTTACAATACCTGGAATACTGGTAAGAAAGAAAATACACACTTCCATGCATATATTAAGTAAGTGTTGAAAAAGCCTTTTCAACCCTAAAGTATATATTAAATGATTATAGATATAATCTAAATTCCACAAACTTACAGGATATCTTATTATAGAAATTGCATTAACACGTTAAGTGCGGCTGCTGTTTAGCCATTCTTAAATTTAGGTATAACTGAAGTTTAGCGTCCTCAAAACCGATTTCTTTCAAATTTTGTACAATAACGTATTTTGATGCACTTAACACGAATCAGTTAAAAAAAAAGTTCGCTTTCAACTAGGAAAGAAGTTATTAAGCGCTAACGTTCACTGTTAGGAAGGTTATAAAAGTAGGCGTAAACAGCGAATTTGTAACATTGGTAAATAGAAAACTTTCATTTGAAATGTTCATAAACTATTTGTTCAAAAATATTGTCAATTTTAAGGGCATCCTCACCCGTCGTCACCTGTCGCTTCTGGGCTTACGTGCTATGCGTTTCCGCACGCTATGTTCGATCAAGAAGATATCAAAACCCTAAAATAAGAGTATGTTGAAAATTAAAGTTCCGCAAGCGCGAACTACAACGAACTAATAATTGTAAAGGCAATAGCTAATTATTTAGGGATTTCTGTTATATAATACTTTTCATGAACGAAACAAGAAATGTGAACAGTGTTTCATTATTAAAAAAAAATGGTTGTGAATAAATAACTGCAGGTGAATTTAAATAATTGATGCTAAATTTCAATTAAAATTCTTTATTACATACTTTTCCGTACCCGCGCATGCGCATGTTGACAAATTTAGTTCTTTACATTAGCTCCCATAACCCCCATAACAGTGAACTTTAGTGCTTAATAACTCCTTTCCTAGTTGAATGCGAACTTTTTTTTTAACGGATTCGTGTTTAGTGCATCAAAAGACGTTATTGTACAAATTTTGAAAGAAATCGGTTTTAAGGACGCTAAACTTCAGTTTTACCTAAAGTTATATGCGGTGCATGCACCGCAGTTAACGTGTTAATTCTTTTAAATAAGTGAAATGTTCTTTGCTTAAAAATTATATGTATATTTGATAAAAAACAAAAAATAAACATTTGTGGCTTTAATTTATTCCTTTAAACTTTTGCCTATTAAGTATTTTACTTACAATTAGTTTAAAACATTTATTTTTTAAGTTGAAAAATAACAGTTAAATAAAAACTTTTTTAAAATATTTAAACAAAAAAATAATTAAAAAAAAAGCAGTCATGTCTTCAAATATTTGTTAAAATAAATTGTAGTTTCTGTTCCTTTTTCTCCATAAAAACTCGCACAAATAAGAACTAAGAGGTCCCTCCTTGTGCTACACTCTTTTCTATTTCTCATTTTAGTTTTTGCCCAGAGAGATTCAATTTTTTGTGTTTTGGCTCCTGTTATAGGGTCTACACAATTTTTTGAATGATTCACTGTAATGAAATCAATAACATTCACCTCTGTATTCATTATATTCACCGAGAATAACCTTCTTAATAGAGTTTGTATGCGTCATATTGTTTAACTTATATTTATATTGAATAGAGTTTGTATGCGTCATATTGTTTAATTTATATTTATATTGAATAGAGTTTGTATGCGTCATATTGTTTAATTTATATTTATATTGAATAGAGTTTGTATGCGTCATATTGTTTAATTTATATTTATATTGAATAGAGTTTGTCTGCGTCATATTGTTTAATTTATTTTTATATTGAATAGAGTTTGTATGCGTCATATTGTTTAATTTATATTTATTTTTATTTATATTGAATAAAGAGCTTGCGAAAGAAGCGATTCGCTCTTTTTCATATGTTGGCGGCAGAAACCACTGACAAACCAATTTCAATAAGGTTGCATAATATTTTGAGCATTGAAAATTAAGTTAAAATGGAAAATCATAAATGCTCGAATTTATGTATATATATATATATATATATATATATATATATACATGTATCAATAGACATAAACATATATATTAGAAAAATGTTCCTAGAAAAAAGCCTGGAAATTTAAGGTTTTGAAATATTGTGTCCATTACTTTACTTCATGTTAAGTCATACATGTTATTATAATTTCTACAATATGTGTATTCTAAATGTGATTGTAGATGTTTGTATCTTTGAGGTAGGTGATTATTGTGTTTATGTGTGGACTGTCATCCGTCAAGAGTTCAGTCATGTCGTATGGCAGGCTTAATATGTCTCGTCCTTTGTAGTCAGTTAGTATGTGTTTAATAGTCAAGTTAGTGTTGCAGATGGCACAAACTGGTCCGTCCTGTCTCGTCATTAAGTGGCGATGTGTCAGTAACGTATGCCCGATCCGCAATCGAGTAAGGACAACCTCGTCTCTTCTGTTTATATAATTTATATAAACAATGAAGAAGAATGATGATTAATTTTGAAGTAATCATTTAGTGATAAATCGAGAGGAGATCGTTGACCGTTGATGATGCGAAGGTACAAATTGTCAGGGTTCGGTAGTTATTTCTTAATAAAACTACATTTTCATGTGAAAATGGTTTTATTGTTTGCCAACGTCTCGGCTTGAAATTCAAGCCATCATCAGGACTGTAAAAACAAGCAGGACAGAGTTAATACTAACTTGTAATGTATATATATATATATATATATATATATATATATATATATATATATATATATATATATTATTTTTTATCCTAGGAGGCATGGGGTCATTAAAGCAGTCTTCCCTTTTTTTATACTACTTTATTTATTGGGCCCGACATGTTTCGAGCGTCTTTTCTTCGCACCTCTTCAGGGCACTTCCACAACAAAATATCATTTTTTTGAACATCACAGAAACCTTTTTTTATTATATTAAAACTATCAATGTTCCACAAAATGCATTAAAAAATTTTCATGCTCTCTTAAATATTACCCCTACCCTAAATATTGAAATAATTATAACTAAATTACATATTTTTTATAAAAAGTGTTAAGTCCTACCTTGCAAGGAAGTCCTCTCGTTCCCAAGTACTCCCTCTGGAGTCCGGCTTATTACTAACCCTGTAAGTGGATTGCCAAAATGGCCCTGTCGTTATCTGTCCTTAGTTGTTTTCCTAGTTAAGTCTACTCGTCAAATATTTTTAAACATTTTTTTTAAGAGGGAGTACTTGGGAACGAGAGGACTTCCTTGCAAGGTAGGACTTAACACTTTTTATAAAAAATATGTAATTTAGTTATAATTATTTCAATATTTAGGGTAGGGGTAATATTTAAGAGAGCATGAAAATTTTTTAATGCATTTTGTGGAACATTGATAGTTTTAATATAATAAAAAAAGGTTTCTGTGGTGTTCAAAAAAATGATATTTTGTTGTGGAAGTGCCCTGAAGAGGTGCGAAGAAAAGACGCACGAAACATGTCGGGCCCAATAAATAAAGTAGTATAAAAAAAGGGAAGACTGCTTTAATGACCCCATGCCTACTAGGATAAAAAAGAATTTGGATATTTTGGGTCATCTATAAGAATAAATAATATATATACATATGTTAGTATTAACTCTGTCCTACTTGATTTACAGCTCTGATGAGGGCTTCAATTTCAAACCGAAACCTCGGAAAACAATAAAACCTATTTTCCCATAAAAAATGTAGTTTAAGAACGACCGAGCCCTGATTTAGTGATAGAGTACCTGGCAGTCCTAAGGTAAAAAATACCCCAATTTGATATCCCTACGGAAAACTCAAAATAGCTTAGTGTACACTTTTCGACGGGTAAAAGTTTCACATATACTCGCATTCCCGCAATTAATGTTACGATTTCACTGCCTGACATACTTTTCACTTTTGCTTTAAAATGTCAAGTGCCGAGTCTACTAAAACAAAAGTCCGTCACGCAGGAGCTGCATTGCTGCACCAGAAACGTCCATATAGACATTGGTCCAATTCAGCTGATTGAAAGCTTTGAAAAGCGAAGAGAGCAGTTAGAGAGGGTATACCGCTGCATAAAGTTCCAAAGAATGATATGATTGCACATTCGCGGGCCGCGGTTTGGGGTGCATGGCAAGCAGACTAGGAAGGAGTGAGGGAGAATAAACTTCGCGAAATTAAATGAAGTGTTAAACCTTGGAAATCATCAATCCAAGAGACAAGAAGAAAAGAAGTGGTGTTGACCCGGTTAAGAATAGGTCACACAAACCTCACTCACTCCTTCCTCATGTCAAAGAATGCGCCTCCGGTGTGCGGGTCGTGCAATCTGCAACTCACAGTAAAGCATATTTTGACGAATTGCAAGGCTTATGAACATTTAAAAGAACAACATCAACTACCAGACTCTATTGATGAAATATTAGCCGATGACCCCAAACAAATAGCAAGACTTTTTGGAAGAAGCAGAATTAATCAGCAAAATTTAATCAGTCCGGAGATAACTAAAATCAATATCACCACCGAAGTTGAATGATATGCTGCTCATTGAAGAGAAAGGCTCCTGACAAGATTCATATAAAAATAAATATTGGCATTATCAGACTCATCTAATATTATACTGCTTATTAATGGGAATGTGTATTTGATGATTACAACCATCACAGATTACTCGCTTCTCAAAGAAATGGCGTTAATGACCGAAAAGGTTGACACGCCATAAAACAAAAAAAAAAAAAAAAAAAAAAAAAAAAAAAAAAAAGCTTTTTTTATTTTGTAAAGGCATTCCTTTGATTGAAGTTTGATGTGATTTATTCGAGGATGATTGAACTGTTCTAATCAGCTGTTGGCTAACACATGCGCAGTGACTCCTAAGAAACAGGAGCTACCTGCTACTCCTAATATGGCGACACTATAGCAGTGAAAGGAGGCCAGGGCGTGGTCCAGTACTGACTCCTTCCGGTATCTCTTGTCATATTCTAGAAAGTAAACGCTCTTCGTGGACAGTATTATCTAATGGTTAATCTAGAATATACCGGCAGATATGGAAGGGTATCCAGTGACTCGTTTTGATACAATATCCATGTCAGTATGTGGGGGTAAATTGGAATAGCTGGTAACCGCACGTTTCATGAAGTGTTTTATGCACATTGAAATTTTGCTGTAATGTTCCTCTTGGGTAGATAAGAAAGTAAATATGTGTTGGCAAAACTTATCGTGGAACACCAGGTACAGGGAAAGGTGCAAACGAATATGGTACAAAAAATAAATATTTTATTCAGAAGCCAACAGTCTTTAATGTAAAATGAAGGCACTTTTACAATGAATAATAAATAAGGCAGACACTTTTAGGGCGGTTAACATATAAAAAAAACCCAAAGTTGTTTTTTTTTTAAATATTAAGTGAAGTGTTTTATTTACTCTGCGATTTAAACAGCTTCTTCAATAAACGCAATTAAAAATAATTACAAAAGAGCAGACACTTTTTGTGGAGTTTAATTATCAGGAAACATGAAAAGCCTATGATAGACTGCAACACACTGCGTGTAACCGTAAGAGTGTATGAGAGCACCGCGCAGTTGTGGTTGTTCTCTGCGCTCTCATTGGTTCTTGCTCACATGATCTTGTACAGCTGTCCCGGCTGTACATTTTCAGTCATTATATTTGAGTAGAATTTAAATAAAATGTTTTCTTTAATTTATAAATATTTCGTGATTTTCTAGTTAGTTAAAATAATAGGATTATACAATAATGAAATAAATTTCCCTTCAACTGACCCTTTTCTAAATATTCTTATCTTCGTGGACGGCGGAAGGTCAACAAATAAAATCTTCAACACTCAGTATCACCAACTTTATTTCATCCCTACATGTTTCACACCTTTATTGGTGCCTCTTCAGGGGAAAAAGATACAAAAATAATAAAACTTACAGCCTACACCTGAGGAGGATAACCTTCCACCAGTACGGCCACGTCTAGAATGATCATGGTCTGAAAGAATTCAATATGGCGAAGAATAAACAGCTGATCGATAATCGATATGTCATACCTTTAAAAATGAATTTCCAGAAGAAATATAGTCCTAACAATTAAAACCATCTTCCCACCTTCAACATAAAAACATACTTTTACTTTTTGTCAAATAAGTTAATAAAAATAGTATTTAAATGTAGTATTTCCGTTTTTTTATTTACCACTTTTTTCCTATTTTTTTTTTGTTTTTTTTTTTTTTTTTTAATTTTTTATAAATTTATAATGAAAAAGTGAACTTTATAGTTGATGAAAAAATTACTGCTGTTGGGGGGGTATCATAAACCAATTTATGATTAACATTAATACAAATTTTATTAACTGATTATAAGAAATAACTGAAAGTGTGCAGCTGTACAAGACCATGTGACAAAGAGCCAATGAGAGCACGGGGAGCAACCACAACTGCCCTCATCCGTGACACACTTTTTTATATTTTTGATTAATAAAAATAATTTTGCTACAATAGAAAGAAAACGACAGCTGCAGTAGCCATACTTTCCGTGGCGACAGTCTGTATAAGTTGCGTGATAGCGTTTAAAATTTGCGTGAAAAGTATTTGAAATGACCGCACGGCATCCGGTAAGAATGTAACATTTAACAAAATTTTCTTCTTCAACATGTTTCAGTTTCTTTTTCATTTCTTGGCAAAACTCATAATCGCAGGATCTGCACTATCTTTGCGCGTTTCGTTTCATTTCACTAATGAGTTTAGAATGGAAAACGTTGATTTTTTTTTTTTTTTAATGTGTAACTTGTCACTCTGCAAAATGTGTTCCCTAAGAACAGTGACGTAAATGCAAAAACTTCAATTTTACAGAATAGTAGAAAAACTATTTGGAGTTGTATAAAACGTATAATTGAAAATTATAGGGATTAGGATCATACTAATTGCAACCCTTAAATTCAGTTACGTCATTGTTTCTATAAACATTGTTCGTTATTCCAGAAGACAAATATTCTGTCTGTTGTTCTGTCGAATTTTCTCTGACGTTCCCCAATGGAACTACAGTTACGTCCATGTTTCCCTAATATTGTCAATGGACTTATTTGCGTTTGGCACAATTTTTAGTTCATTTTTCTTCCGGAACGGCAATATTTGATTAATTGTTTAAAATGAATGAATTATTGTAATATTGTATTTTTGTGTGAATAAATGTATTATGAACTGCAAAACTGTTGTAGCTGTATAATTCGATTCGTAAATTTGGATTTATATATGAAAAAATATATTTTGATATGCATATGTAATAATTTGTTTTGTGCGAATCGCGGATTAATAAATATAAAAAATATATAATTTTTTTTACAAGTTGTATTAAGCTATATGTATTATATTACGATTTGTAAAATTCATTATCATAACATTCAAAAATTTATAAAAAGTACTGGTGTATAACAATATCTATAATGTATTGATATATTGCATCTGCATAATGTATTTATAAACATAATATTGGAATGTATTTTGTAAAATCACTGTATGATAAATTGGAACAGTAAATCGCCAAAAATTGCGAAACTCTAAAAAAATAAAATAAATATTTTCTGTATGGCCTTTATTTTCCTAAATCCTTTCTCGTCATTCGCTCGCCAGTGCATGGGCTAAGAAGGGTTTCTTTTTATGTACTATTCCAGCCGGAAAACCATATTTCATCAACTAATCCATCATTGGAGTTTCTTTTTATGTACAATTCCAGCCGGAAAACCATATTTCATCAACTAATCCATCATTGGAGTTTCTTTTTATATACTATTCCAGCCGGAAAACCATATTTCATCAACTAATCCATCATTGGAGTTTCTTTTTATATACTATTCCAGCCGGAAAACCATATTTCATCAACTAATCCATCATTGGAGTTTCTTTTTATGTACAATTCCAGCCGGAAAACCATATTTCATCAACTAATCCATCATTGGAGTTTCTTTTTATATACTATTCCAGCCGGAAAACCATATTTCATCAACTAATCCATCATTGGAGATTCTTTTTATATACTATTCCAGCCGGAAAACCATATTTCATCAACTAATCCATCATTGGAGTTTCTTTTTATATACTATTCCAGCCGGAAAACCATATTTCATCAACTAATCCATCATTGGAGTTTCTTTTTATATACTATTCCAGCCGGAAAACCATATTTCATCAACTAATCCATCATTGGAGTTTCTTTTTATATACTATTCCAGCCGGAAAACCATATTTCATCAACTAATCCATCATTGGAGTTTCTTTTTATATACTATTCCAGCCGGAAAACCATATTTCATCAACTAATCCATCATTGGAGTTTCTTTTTATATACTATTCCAGCCGGAAAACCATATTTCATCAACTAATCCATCATTGGAGTTTCTTTTTATGTACAATTCCAGCCGGAAAACCATATTTCATCAACTAATCCATCATTGGAGTTTCTTTTTATATACTATTCCAGCCGGAAAACCATATTTCATCAACTAATCCATCATTGGAGATTCTTTTTATATACTATTCCAGCCGGAAAACCATATTTCATCAACTAATCCATCATTGGAGTTTCTTTTTATATACTATTCCAGCCGGAAAACCATATTTCATCAACTAATCCATCATTGGAGTTTCTTTTTATATACTATTCCAGCCGGAAAACCATATTTCATCAACTAATCCATCATTGGAGTTTCTTTTTATATACTATTCCAGCCGGAAAACCATATTTCATCAACTAATCCATCATTGGAGTTTCTTTTTATATACTATTCCAGCCGGAAAACCATATTTCATCAACTAATCCATCATTGGAGTTTCTTTTTATATACTATTCCAGCCGGAAAACCATATTTCATCAACTTATCCATCATTGGAGTTTCTTTTTATATACTATTCCAGCCGGAAAACCATATTTCATCAACTAATCCATCATTGGGGTTTCTTTTTATATACTATTCCAGCCGGAAAACAATATTCCATCAACTAATCCATCATTGGGGTTTCTTTTTATATACTATTCGAGCCGGAAATCCATATTTCATCAACTAATCCATCATTGGAGTTTCTTTTTATATACTATTCCAGCCGGAAAACCATATTTCATCAACTAATCCATCATTGGAGTTTCTTTTTATATACTATTCCAGCCGGAAAACCATATTTCATCAACTAATCCATCATTGGAGTTTCTTTTTATATACTTTTGCAGCCGGAAAACCATATTTCATCAACTAATCCATCATTGGAGTTTCTTTTTATATACTATTCCAGCCGGAAAACCATATTTCATCGACTAATCCATCATTGGAGTTTCTTTTTATATACTTTTGCAGCCGGAAAACCATATTTCATCAACTAATCCATCATTGGAGTTTCTTTTTATATACTATTCCAGCCGGAAAACCATATTTCATCAACTAATCCATCATTGGAGTTTCTTTTTATATACTATTCCAGCCGGAAAACCATATTCCATCAACTAATCCATCATTGGAGTTTCTTTTTATATACTATTCCAGCCGGAAAACCATATTCCATCAACTAATCCATTATTGGAGTTTCTTTTATATACTATTCCAGCCGGAAAACCATATTTCATCAACTAATCCATCATTGGAGTTTCTTTTTATATACTATTCCAGCCGGAAAACCATATTTCATCAACTAATCCATCATTGGGGTTTCTTTTTATATACTATTCGAGCCGGAAACCCATATTTCATCAACTAATCCATCATTGGAGTTTCTTTTTATATACTATTCCAGCCGGAAAACCATATTTCATCAACTAATCCATCATTGGAGTTTCTTTTTATATACTATTCCAGCCGGAAAACCATATTTCATCAACTAATCCATCATTCGAGTTTACCGATGATGCAAGTTCGTCATCAGCTTCATTCCCTTGAATGCCGCTGTGTAATGAAATCCATATGAATGAAAGCATTTTAATGATATTATCAGCTGTTTATAACCCATATAAATGAACAGCACTTTAATGTGCTCAGGGTAAACAGCTGCTGGTTGTCAAAATTATAAAAATAAACATTATCATTATATTTTATGAACATTATCAATAAAACGACACGTTAAGCCTAGGAGGTAATAATTAAAATAATTATTGGGAACAATTAGAAGTAGTTATCCTAACAATAAAACATTAAATTAAATTTCTTTGTAAGACAATCATATTGCTATAAGGAAATCCTTATATAACATAACGCAATTCGTGAAAGTTCAATTTCTAAGAGAAATTCTATTTTTTTCTCTAATAATAAGGTAATTCATGCTTGTTGCCAGATCTATTCGAAATATTAGATAGGCAACCCGCAACACTTCCTGTTTTTAGCGGGCTAGCACTATTTGAAATATTACATAGGCAACCCGTAACTCTTCCTGTTTTTAGCGGGCCAGCACTATTAGAAATATTAGATAGGCAACCCGCAACACTTCCTTTTATCAGCGGGCCAGTATTATTTTAAATATTAGATAGGCAACCCGCATCACTTCTTTTTATCAGTGGAACCGCACTATTCGAAATGTTAGATAGGCAACCCGCAACACTTCCTTTTATCAGCGGAACCGCACTATTCGAAATATTAGATAGGCAACCCGCAACTCTTCCTTTTATCGGCGGGGCCGCACTATTCGAAATATTAGATAGGCAACCCGCATCACTTCTTTTTATCAGTGGAACCGCACTATTCGAAATATTAGATAGGCAACCCGCATCACTTCTTTTTATCAGTGGAACCGCACTATTCGAAATGTTAGATGGACAACCCGCAATCCTTCCTTTTATAAGCGGGCCAGCACTATTCGAAATATTCGATAGGCAACCCGCAACTCTTCCTTTTATCGGCGGGGCCGCACTATTCGAAATATTAGATAGGCAACCCGCATCACTTCTTTTTATCAGTGGAACCGCACTATTCGAAATGTTAGATGGACAACCCGCAATCCTTCCTTTTATAAGCGGGCCAGCACTATTCGAAATATTAGATAGGCAACCCGCAACACTTCCTTTTATCGGCGGGGCCGCACTATTCGAAATATTAGATGGGCAACCCGCAACACTTCCTTTTATCGGCGGGGCCGCACTATTCGAAATATTAGATGGGCAACCCGCAATCCTTCCTTTTAAAAGCGGGCCAGCACTATTCGAAATATTAGATAGGCAACCCGCAACACTTCCTGTTATCGCAAGGCTGCACTATTCAAAATATTAGATAGGCAACCCGCAACACTTCCTTTTATCGGCGGGGCCGCACTATTCGAAATATTAGATAGGCAACCCGTAATACTTCTTTTTATCAGTGGAACCGCACTATTCGAATTATAAGACTTGCAACCCGCAACACTTTTTTTTTTTATCATTTGAACCGTACTATTCGAATTATAAGATAGAAACCACTTTGCTAGAATCGTGTTCCCATCACATGAGCAGTTTGTTGATCTATCGTCTTGCTTAACACTCCATGGTCCAGAGTGCAACACATCCTCTGACCATCGCCTATCAAACACTCTCCGTCCTTTCATAAGTTACTAGTATATCCTCATGAATTGATATTCCTAGGAAGGCCGTTGCTTGCATATTGCACGGTGTACGAGTTGTTCCATAGTATGGCTAGCAAGGATCTTCATATACACTGGATGCCATTCAACCGAAGAAATCTATTTTTTTTTTTTGGCTTTTTAATGGCATGTCAGCCCCCTGAAAGAAGAAATCTATTGCTGAACTTCCATTCCTTGTTTGCAAATTTTCCATATGTGCATACGCATATATACAGTGCTGTGAAAAAATATAGACTCAAGGGGAAAAAACTATTTGAATTAGTTTAAGTATTTTTTTTTTTTTTTAAATCTGTCTAACAAAAGATATAATTTGATGTTTACCTAAATTTTTAACAACTTTGACAAAATATTTAATGATATTAGCAGGATTTGCTTCATTTGATACAAAATAACAAAAAACAACCTGTGAAAAAGTATAAATTCAAACATTTCCTGACTCTTTAATTAGTAAATTCTTTTCAATAATGACATCTTATGCCATGTTTTTTTATCACCTCCAAGAGTCCTTTAAGGACACTTCTTACTAAATTAATTAAAGTTCTCTCTGATAGGTTTTTCCAAGTTTGTGTTATCCTTTCTTTTAGCTCATCAATATTTTAGATTTTTGGCTTCTATAAGTCGTAGATTTCTTTTGCCATAATTCTCCACCAATTTTCTATGGGATTGAGATCCGGACTAAGGGCTTGCCAATCGAAAAAGTTCATTCCAATATCCTGAAATCATTGTTTTGTAGCGCGTGCAGTTTGAATTGGCGCGGTAACCTGCTGATAAATGATTTTTTCTTCTTCCAACATCGTAATAAACGGTAAAAAGAACTCTTCTAAATCATTTTGATTCATACCTGCATTCATTTTTCCGGAAATTAATGCAATTCGAGTTTTGCCCTTTTCATTAAAAGCAGTCCATACCCATGACTCCATGCATTAAATGCAAATATTTTGACAGCTTTTTTTTTTTATTTCTAAAGTCATGCCAGTAATAACTTAAAACATCTGGACCATCAATTCTAAGTTTTCTCCATCACTAAAAATAACGCTTGATCATTTTTTGGCTATTTTGAATATGATTTTCAGTGAACTGCAGTCGTCGCTCGAAATGATGTTTCTTCAACTGTGGTTTTCGCATTACCTAACAGTATTTCAATAATTGTGGTCCTTTATCCACTTCTTCATCAAGCTAGCATCACATGCTAAATTAATTTGCCCCAAAATCTGTGCAGACAATGCTCCTGTTTTGAGAGTTCTCACAAAACTTCCCGTTTCACATGCTTGAAAAAAAAACTTGGAGGACTTCCTCTTGTTTTATTTTTCCCGTAATTGTCTTTGCTGCAACTTAAGAAGTTATTGCCACTCTTTGGGAGGTGTTTTGCTCACGAACAATTTGCCTCTGGGTCAACCCATCTCTTCTTAGGTCCATCATTCTTTGTCTCTCTATTTCCGTGAGTTGACTTCCATGCAGCATTATATAAAAGAAAAATACCAATCCATAGGAACCGCCACAGCATAAAAAACAAACACACGCACTCTCTCTTCAACAGTTAGAAGAAAAATGAGGTGGTAATAATCCACCTAATTAGTACACCTAACAATAAAAAATTAACAGTGAGTTTATACTTATTCACAGCGTAAACATGTTTTTTTTCTTCTACAAAATCTAAATACCGTAAATTATGAAACACATAAAAAGCCATTTAAAGCTTCTTGACAATCTAACAACATAAAAACAAATCACAAAAAATTATTTTGCAATGAATTCACGTTTAATTTTAGTAAATACTTTGATTTTATAAGTTGAGTTTATATTTTTTCCCAGGACTGTATATGTATATATACATTTTAACGATGGTCATTTTCGGAGTCTACCAGATATGATCAATTTGAAGAACTTTTCTCAAAAAGTCCACCCCGAGTAGAACCTCAATAGTTACTACTTTCCTTCGGAGAGAAGTGCTAAAAGGACCGACTCCATCTCTAATGAGCCGATCACATCAGGACGTCTATCTGTGCAGTGCAATGCTTCCTAGAGCAACATGTCACACATGTGTCACCGCGTAATCACTCAAGAGTGAGTGAAAACGGGAAACGTCCTCAGCCGTGCAGTGTGATGACTGCTCAGGATCTATAACTCCTGTAATATATTTCTCATAAAGCTGTTATGGACACTGACTAGCTTGGAGAAAGTCACTGTCACTTGTGATTATTATTTATTCGCAAGATATGATGTTATTTCCCGTATAATTTGATATCGAAGGCTTAGTTCGGAATTTATTAAATTTATTGGCAGAAGATAGTATCTTAAACTATAGCCCGTTCAGTTAGATGGAATAGTTCTAATCCCACATGCGCGAAATTCTGAAGGAAATATTCTTGACGGTTCCGCCAATTGCGTTTCCATTACAAGGAACAACACGCTACTTTAAACTGAATACAAACTGATTATGTCCCGTTTAGGACTAGGGAAGGCTATGAGAGGTCAGGCAAGGGAGATAGTGTTTAATATTTAACAATACTTAGGCAAAGCTAAGGCTGAAAACAATTTAAGCTATAGCCTGTTCAAATAGATGGTTTAGTTGGTGGGAAAATGCGAGGCCTATATTCCCGGGGCAGGAAATTGGCGGTAAAAATTCTCTCTGTTATAACCTTATCACTAGGAGGTTTAAAACGTTTTTAGCCTTAGATTTCGGTAAGTATTGATAGGGCCCGGGCCGGGCCTCGCTAATTGGAAAAAATGTATGGGTTATGAGCTTGTAAAAAGAATGGGGTTTAGAAATATAGACGGGCGTAGCCTCTAATTTACTTGAATTGGATCTATAATTTTTTTATGTACATAAACGACAAAGTGCAGTCCCAGAATAGTATACTTCATTAGGAGTCTTAATAAAACTACAAGTACCGAAAGTGACCTTTTCTGCAACGATTGTCGGTTTCATTCTCATTTCGCTCAAAACTCAAGATGAAAATAATTTTAAAATGTCCAAAGTACTAGAATATTCAGTATGGCTCTGAGAAGTGGGGGCCCGGCTCTGAGAAGGGGGGGGGCCGTGATGTGGTCCCGGGCCCGGCTCTGAGATGTGGCGGCTCTGTATGTAAGTCAATGAATACTTGGGATTTGACTACGAAAAGTTATATTTTTGAAAAAATTGTATCTTTGTTTTTCGCCCGTCATCTTGGCATTCATTTCCTAAGAAAGCTACCAAAAACAGCTGCCGAATCGTACAAAATATTGATTTTTCAAAAATCTGCTTTTCTTAACCGAATCCTAACTATCCCTTCTTATCACCTCGTCGGGTAACTATCTACATCTTATTATGTAAACTATTTCAATTAAGAAATAACGAGAAAACAAAATTTTCAACGGAATTCCAAGTAATTTGTAGCTGAAGATGACAATTAGTAGAATCCAAGATAAAAGCGTAAGATAAAATACTGCAATTAGAAGGATGCTGGTTGTATCTTGCATTCCGATGCTATCACAATCAGATACTCGGATTAGATTTTAATCATTCCGCAATTCTCCTAACACATTTAACTTCCTCTTATGTCACCTTATCAACTTGCTGATAAGAAAGTACAGCCAACGGCCATAGCCACGTTGAGTGCACCGGATCCCGTTGATCACCGAAGTTAAGCAACGTCGGGCGTGGTCAGTACCTGAATGGGTAACCGACCACGTGCTGTTGGCATTACAAAAGGGTGGCAACCTATAGATAGCCCGGCTTTTAATATCCCAATTGTTGATACCTAGTTAAACTATAATAAAAAAGAAAAAGAAATAGAAGGTCCAAACAATAGCTTTGGAACTGCAGACGAATTAGCACTGCGGAATATTCAATATAGCGTGTTTTCTCTCTTACTGTAAAGCGGGAAATGTACTCGCACAGTGGTGCCAAACGCCCGATTTTGAGGGAAAAACCTGTCGGTATTTGAATCTTTCTGATTTTTGTATCATTTTTGAATTATTTTGTTTTGTGCTGAGGCCATTAGCAATCCGATAGAATAT
The DNA here is from genome assembly GCA_946811695.1 of Gonocerus acuteangulatus. Taxonomy (NCBI): domain Eukaryota; kingdom Metazoa; phylum Arthropoda; class Insecta; order Hemiptera; family Coreidae; genus Gonocerus; species Gonocerus acuteangulatus. The sequence continues at coordinate 86,368,625 of OX328128.1, read as the reverse complement.
TTATTTATTTTGTTTCATAAATAATTTAATAAAATAATAATAAAATAGAGTAATTATTTTGGAAGATAAACGAGGAGCTTGGTATCGAAGTTGGAGTTGTCAAACTTCGATACCAAGCTCTTCAAACGTGTTTTATATTAAGAAACTCCTAGAAAAAGCAAGAATTCAATTTAAAAAAAGTCATATTTTACACAATAAGTGGAGAGGTGTATAATTCAAAATGTATTTTTGAGAGCTGAGCCGAATAAATTAACAACCGATGTAATACTGTTCTCATTCTTAATTGCGCGTATAACGAATACATTTAGCAAAATAATTATGGTAAAATCGTTTTACGTAAAATAGACATATCGCTAATTGACACATTCATTTTATTCGCTGTGCACAAAAACGACCGAGTACGGCGATGAAATTTATAGGATAGCAAGTTAAATGCACGTACTTTTAGGTAAAACTATGCGGCGAGGATAGCTAAGTACCGCTTTTAGGTAAAACTATGCGGCGAGGATAGCTAAGTACCGCTTTTAGGTAAAACTATGCGGCGAGGATAGCTAAGTACCGCTTTTAGGTAAAACTATGCGGCGAGGATAGCTAAGTACCGCTTTTAGGTAAAACTATGCGGGGAGGGGATAGCTAAGTACCGCTTTTAGGTAAAACTATGCGGAGAGGATAGCTAAGTACCGCTTTTAGGTAAAACTATGCGGAGGGGATAGCTAAGTACCGCTTTTAGGTAAAACTATGCGGAGGGGATAGCTAAGTACCGCTTTTAGGTAAAACTATGCGGAGAGGATAGCTAAGTACCGCTTTTAGGTAAAACTATGCGGAGGGGATAGCTAAGTACCGCTTTTAGGTAAAACTATGCGGAGAGGATAGCTAAGTACCGCTTTTAGGTAAAACTATGCGGAGGGGATAGCTAAGTACCGCTTTTAGGTAAAACTATGCGGAGAGGATAGCTAAGTACCGCTTTTAGGTAAAACTATGCGGAGGGGATAGCTAAGTACCGCTTTTAGGTAAAACTATGCGGAGAGGATAGCTAAGTACCGCTTTTAGGTAAAACTATGCGGAGAGGATAGCTAAGTACCGCTTTTAGGTAAAACTATGCGGAGGGGATAGCTAAGTACCGCTTTTAGGTAAAACTATGCGGCGAGGATAGCTAAGTACCGCTTTTAGGTAAAACTATGCGGCGAGGATAGCTAAGTACCGCTTTTAGGTAAAACTATGCGGCGAGGATAGCTAAGTACCGCTTTTAGGTAAAACTATGCGGAGGGGATAGCTAAGTACCGCTTTTAGGTAAAACTATGCGGAGAGGATAGCTAAGTACCGCTTTTAGGTAAAACTATGCGGAGGGGATAGCTAAGTACCGCTTTTAGGTAAAACTATGCGGAGGGGATAGCTAAGTACCGCTTTTAGGTAAAACTATGCGGAGAGGATAGCTAAGTACCGCTTTTAGGTAAAACTATGCGGAGGGGATAGCTAAGTACCGCTTTTAGGTAAAACTATGCGGAGAGGATAGCTAAGTACCGCTTTTAGGTAAAACTATGCGGAGGGGATAGCTAAGTACCGCTTTTAGGTAAAACTATGCGGAGAGGATAGCTAAGTACCGCTTTTAGGTAAAACTATGCGGAGGGGATAGCTAAGTACCGCTTTTAGGTAAAACTATGCGGCGAGGATAGCTAAGTACCGCTTTTAGGTAAAACTATGCGGAGGGGATAGCTAAGTACCGCTTTTAGGTAAAACTATGCGGCGGGGATAGCTAAGTACCGCTTTTAGGTAAAACTATGCGGAGAGGATAGCTAAGTACCGCTTTTAGGTAAAACTATGCGGAGAGGATAGCTAAGTACCGCTTTTAGGTAAAACTATGCGGAGAGGATAGCTAAGTACCGCTTTTAGGTAAAACTATGCGGAGGGGATAGCTAAGTACCGCTTTTAGGTGAAACTATGCGGCGAGGATAGCTAAGTACCGCTTTTAGGTAAAACTATGCGGCGAGGATGGCTAAGTACCGCTTTTAGGTAAAACTATGCGGAGGGGATAGCTAAGTACCGCTTTTAGGTGAAACTATGCGGCGAGGATAGCTAAGTACCGCTTTTAGGTAAAACTATGCGGAGGGGATAGCTAAGTACCGCTTTTAGGTGAAACTATGCGGCGAGGATAGCTAAGTACCGCTTTTAGGTAAAACTATGCGGCGAGGATAGCTAAGTACCGCTTTTAGGTAAAACTATGCGGCGAGGATGGCTAAGTACCGCTTTTAGGTAAAACTATGCGGAGGGGATAGCTAAGTACCGCTTTTAGGTGAAACTATGCGGCGAGGATAGCTAAGTACCGCTTTTAGGTAAAACTATGCGGAGGGGATAGCTAAGTACCGCTTTTAGGTAAAACTATGCGGAGAGGATAGCTAAGTACCGCTTTTAGGTAAAACTATGCGGAGGGGATAGCTAAGTACCGCTTTTAGGTAAAACTATGCGGAGGGGATAGCTAAGTACCGCTTTTAGGTAAAACTATGCGGAGAGGATAGCTAAGTACCGCTTTTAGGTAAAACTATGCGGAGGGGATAGCTAAGTACCGCTTTTAGGTAAAACTATGCGGAGAGGATAGCTAAGTACTGCTTTTAGGTAAAACTATGCGGAGGGGATAGCTAAGTACCGCTTTTAGGTAAAACTATGCGGAGAGGATAGCTAAGTACCGCTTTTAGGTAAAACTATGCGGAGGGGATAGCTAAGTACCGCTTTTAGGTAAAACTATGCGGCGAGGATAGCTAAGTACCGCTTTTAGGTAAAACTATGCGGAGAGGATAGCTAAGTACCGCTTTTAGGTAAAACTATGCGGAGGGGATAGCTAAGTACCGCTTTTAGGTAAAACTATGCGGCGAGGATAGCTAAGTACCGCTTTTAGGTAAAACTATGCGGCGAGGATAGCTAAGTACCGCTTTTAGGTAAAACTATGCGGCGAGGATAGCTAAGTACCGCTTTTAGGTAAAACTATGCGGCGAGGATAGCTAAGTACCGCTTTTAGGTAAAACTATGCGGAGAGGATAGCTAAGTACCGCTTTTAGGTAAAACTATGCGGAGGGGATAGCTAAGTACCGCTTTTAGGTAAAACTATGCGGAGGGGATAGCTAAGTACCGCTTTTAGGTAAAACTATGCGGAGAGGATAGCTAAGTACCGCTTTTAGGTAAAACTATGCGGAGGGGATAGCTAAGTACCGCTTTTAGGTAAAACTATGCGGAGAGGATAGCTAAGTACCGCTTTTAGGTAAAACTATGCGGAGGGGATAGCTAAGTACCGCTTTTAGGTAAAACTATGCGGCGAGGATAGCTAAGTACCGCTTTTAGGTAAAACTATGCGGAGGGGATAGCTAAGTACCGCTTTTAGGTAAAACTATGCGGCGGGGATAGCTAAGTACCGCTTTTAGGTAAAACTATGCGGAGAGGATAGCTAAGTACCGCTTTTAGGTAAAACTATGCGGAGAGGATAGCTAAGTACAGCTTTTAGGTAAAACTATGCGGAGAGGATAGCTAAGTACCGCTTTTAGGTAAAACTATGCGGAGGGGATAGCTAAGTACCGCTTTTAGGTGAAACTATGCGGCGAGGATAGCTAAGTACCGCTTTTAGGTAAAACTATGCGGCGAGGATGGCTAAGTACCGCTTTTAGGTAAAACTATGCGGAGGGGATAGCTAAGTACCGCTTTTAGGTGAAACTATGCGGCGAGGATAGCTAAGTACCGCTTTTAGGTAAAACTATGCGGAGGGGATAGCTAAGTACCGCTTTTAGGTGAAACTATGCGGCGAGGATAGCTAAGTACCGCTTTTAGGTAAAACTATGCGGCGAGGATAGCTAAGTACCGCTTTTAGGTAAAACTATGCGGCGAGGATGGCTAAGTACCGCTTTTAGGTAAAACTATGCGGAGGGGATAGCTAAGTACCGCTTTTAGGTGAAACTATGCGGCGAGGATAGCTAAGTACCGCTTTTCTTTCTACACCAAATAAACTAAGGATAATTGAGATTCATTACATTTCATGTCTTCGAAACCTAAATGCACCAACTTTATGATACATTTTGGCTAAAAGGAAAATTCATTGAGACTACCTGCCAATAAACCTAATACCAATTTTTCAGGAATAAAATAAGTGGTATAAAATATTGTTTTACTTTAATTTTCACTGCGAACTGTGAGATTTTTACTCGGCGAGAAAACGGTCTACAAAAAGGTGTTTTGTGATCGGAACTATTAAAAAAATGGAAAATTAACATTACAGCAGTATTCTTCAGCTAATTAAGTATAAAAACATATTAGTTCAAACGCGAATGAGCACCTTCGGTTTTCAGGGTTTTTCCGCTCTCGGCACCACTGAGCATCAATCCGACGACAGAAAGGCACCATAAAGGATATTATAAATGGATGAGCCCAATAAAGTAGCAGCTACTGCTCCATGATAGCAGTTCCCATAAGTGTCAGATAACGGATATAACCGGTGACTGGAGACCGAGTAGCAGTAACCAGCTAGCCTTGGTCACAGCCTTCTCCTAATACATAACACCTTACAATATGCATACAGCTAACTCACGTTCCCAATCAGCTGGTCGTGTTCCTTTCTGTAGTTCTTGCTTCTAGTCTATACTAGCCTTTCTTGTGGCCTCCTTTCATGAAGGGAGGGTAATTACTCTGTGTGGCTTGGCCTTGTAAGTAAAGGTTAATTTGTCTATATCGATATGGTAGATAAAGATTCATGAATTGGTCACAGCAGATACCTTTATAGATTCCAATGATTAAGGATAACTTGCGACGATCAAATAATTTACATGATTTGGAATACATGGCAAACTGTTTGCCAAACAGTGAGGGAAAACAAACTCAGAGAGATAAAGAGATGTGTTAAATCATGGAAGACATCAACAAAAGACTCGTATGAGAATTGGCCATACAAACCTCACCCATTCCTTTCTTATGTCAAAGGAACCTCCGCCAATTTGCAGCTCATGCAATGTGCTACTCACTGTTAAACACATTCTGACGAATTGCCGTGCTTATGAGCAACTAAAAGAGCAACACCAACTCCCTGACTCCTTAGATGAAATTCTAGACCGACCAAGTGGAGCGGCGTTTCAACTTTTTAAACACCTCGAAGTTAATTGACAAAATTTACTTCAACCTTATAGCAAAATTCGATAGAACAACATTTGGTTACACTTTGAATTAAAAATACCACTGTAAGGAATGGCTAAATGATACTGATATACGTGTGTAAGTATGTAGATATATATGTGTGTCATGTGCATGTGTCTGTCAGTGTGTATGTATGTATATATATGTGTGTGTGTTTGTATATATATATATATATATATATATATATATATATATATATATATATATATACAATTACCAATGAAAGGAATGGCGTTAATGACCTTAAAAAAGGGGGAAAAAAAGAATAACTCAGCTGATAACAATGAAGAAATAAGTAATATTTTGATTACTCTAATTTCTGAAGAGCTCACCAAATACATACTAAGATCCGAAAAATCGTCTTGTATATTTATACATTTTTTTCCTGACTTTCAAAACGCAAGACAAATTTAAACTTAGATTAGATGAATATCAAACATGTGGAACAAGTTTCAACTGAATCAATCTTTTGTCAATACCAGAGTTGGGCAAAGGTTAATCGCAGAGGCGATTGACAATTAAAAATTCAATCGCATCAACTCGCAATTACGATTAAAAATTTAATTGTAGTGAAATCCGGCGATTAACAATTGATTAATCGTAGTTGCGAACTCTCGCGATTAACAATTAATTAATCCTAATTGCTGATTTCACGATTAACAATTATTTAATCGTAGTTGCTGGTTTTAATTGATTCTCCAAATTTATCACTACAATTTATTCCGATAATTCAGGAAACGACCAGGGTAGTATAAGGAAGGATATAGAGGGTAGAATAAGGAAGGATATAGAGGGTGGTATAAGGAAGGATATAGAGGGTGGTATAAGGAAGGATATAGGAGGTGGTATTAGGAAGGATATAGAGGGTGGTATAAGGAAGGATATAGAGGGTGGTATTAGGAAGGATATAGAGGGTGGTATTAGGAAGGATATAGGAGGTGGTATTAGGAAGGATATAGAGGGTGGTATTAGGAAGGATATAGGAGGTGGTATTAGGAAGGATATAGAGGGTGGTATAAGGAAGGATACAGAGGGCGGTATAAGGAAGGATATAGAGGGTGGTATAAGGCAGGGTATAGAGGGTGGTATAAGGAAGGGTATAGAGGGTGGTATTAGGAAGGATATATAGAGAGGTATAAGGAAGGATATAGAGGGTGGTATTAGGAAGGATATAGAGGGTGGGATTAGGAAGGATATAGAGGGAGGTATTAGAAAGGATATAGAGGGTGGTATTAGGAAGGATATAGAGGGTGGTATTAGGAAGGATATAGAGGGTGGTATTAGGAAGGATATAGAGGGTGGTATTAGGAAGGATATAGAGGGTGGTATAAGGAAGGATATAGAGGGTGGTTTTAGGAAGGATATAGAGGGTGGTATTAGAAAGAATATAGAGGGTAGTATTAGGAAGGATATAGAGGGTGGTATTAGGAACGATATAGAGGGTGGTATAAGGAAGGATATAGAGGGTGGTATTAGGAAGGATATAGGAGGTGGTATTAGGAAGGATATAGAGGGTGGTATAAGGAAGGATGTAGAGGGTGGTATAAGGAAGGATATAGAGGGTGGTATTAGGAAGGATATAGGAGGTGGTATTAGGAAGGATATAGAGGGTGGTTTTAGGAAGGATATAGAGGGTGGTTTAAGGAAGGATATAGAGGGTGGTATTAGGAAGGATATAGTAGGTGGTATTAGGAAGGATATAGAGGGTGGTATTAGGAAGAATATAGGAGGTGGTATTAGGAAGGATATAGAGGGTGGTATAAGGAAGGATGTAGAGGGTGGTATAAGGAAGGATATAGAGGGTGGTATTAGGAAGGATATAGGGGGTGGTATTAGGAAGGATATAGAGGGTGGTATTAGGAAGGATGTAGAGGGTGGTATAAGGAAGGATATAGAGGGTGGTATTAGGAAGGATATAGAGGGCGGTATAAGGAAGGATATAGAGGGTGGTATTAGGAAGGATATAGGAGGTGGTATTAGGAAGGATATAGAGGGTGGTTTTAGGAAGGATATAGAGGGTGGTTTTAAGGAAGGATATAGAGGGTGGTATTAGGAAGGGTATAGAGGGTGGTTTTAGGAAGGATATAGAGGGTGGTATTAGAAAGGATATAGAAGGTGGTATTAGGAAGGATATAGAGGGTGGTATTAGGAACGATATAGGAGGGTGGTATAAGGAAGGATATAGAGGGTGGTATTAGGAAGGATATAGGGGGTGGTATTAGGAAGGATATAGAGGGTGGTATTAGGAAGGATGTAGAGGGTGGTATAAGGAAGGATATAGAGGGTGGTATTAGGAAGGATATAGAGGGCGGTATAAGGAAGGATATAGAGGGTGGTATTAGGAAGGATATAGGAGGTGGTATTAGGAAGGATATAGAGGGTGGTTTTAGGAAGGATATAGAGGGTGGTTTAAGGAAGGATATAGAGGGTGGTATTAGGAAGGGTATAGAGGGTGGTATAAGGAAGGATATAGAGGGTGGTATTAGGAAGGATATAGGAGGTGGTATTAGGAAAGGATATAGGAGGTGGGTATTAGGAAGGATATAGAGGGTGGTATAAGGAAGGATATAGAGGGTGGTATTAGGAAGGATATAGGAGGTGGTATTAGGAAGGATATAGAGGGTGGTTTTAGGAAGGATATAGAGGGTGGTTTAAGGAAGGACATAGAGGGTGGTATTAGGAAGGATATAGTAGGTGGTATTAGGAAGGAGATAGAGGGTGGTATTAGGAAGAATATAGGAGGTGGTATTAGGAAGGATATAGAGGGTGGTATAAGGAAGGATGTAGAGGGTGGTATAAGGAAGGATATAGAGGGTGGTATTAGGAAGGATATAGGAGGTGGTATTAGGAAGGATATAGAGGGTGGTTTTAGGAAGGATATAGAGGGTGGTTTAAGGAAGGATATAGAGGTGGTATTAGGAAGGATATAGTAGGTGGTATTAGGAAGGGTATAGAGGGTGGTATTAGGAAGAATATAGGAGGGTATTAGGAAGGATATAGAGGGTGGTATAAGGAAGGATGTAGAGGGTGGTATAAGGAAGGATATAGAGGGTGGTATTAGGAAGGATATAGGGGGTGGTATTAGGAAGGATATAGAGGGTGGTATTAGGAAGGATGTAGAGGGTGGTATAAGGAAGGATATAGAGGGTGGTATTAGGAAGGATATAGAGGGCGGTATAAGGAAGGATATAGAGGGTGGTATTAGGAAGGATATAGGAGGTGGTATTAGGAAGGATATAGAGGGTGGTTTTAGGAAGGATATAGAGGGTGGTTTAAGGAAGGATATAGAGGGTGGTATTAGGAACGATATAGAGGGTGGTATAAGGAAGGATATAGAGGGTGGTATTAGGAAGGATATAGGAGGTGGTATTAGGAAGGATATAGAGGGTGGTATAAGGAAGGATGTAGAGGGTGGTATAAGGAAGGATATAGAGGGTGGTATTAGGAAGGATATAGGAGGTGGTATTAGGAAGGATATAGAGGGGTGGTTTTTAGGAAGGATATAGAGGGTGGTTTAAGGAAGGACATAGAGGGTGGTTATTAGGAAGGATATAGTATGGTGGTATTAGGAAGGATATAGAGGGTGGTATTAGGAAGAATATAGGAGGTGGTATTAGGAAGGATATAGAGGGGTGGTATAAGGAAGGATGTAGAGGGTGGTTATAAGGAAGGGATATAGAGGGGTGGTATTAGGAAGGATATAGGAGGGTGGTATTAGGAAGGATATAGAGGGTGGTATTAGGAAGGATGTAGAGGGTGTTATAAGGAAGGATATAGAGGGTGGTATTAGGAAGGATATAGGAGGTGGTATTAGGAAGGATATAGAGGGTGGTTTTAGGAAGGATATAGAGGGTGGTTTAAGGAAGGATAGAGAGGGTGGTATTAGGAAGGATATAGTAGGTGGTATTAGGAAGGATATAGAGGGTGGTATTAGGAAGGATATAGAGGGTGGTATTAGGAAGGATATAGAGGGTGGTATAAGGAAGGATATAGAGGGTGGTATAAGGAAGGATATAGGAGGTGGTATGGAAGGTGGAATCAGGAGGAAGATAGGAGGCGATATAAGGATATTGGAAGCTTTCTTTTTTTTTCTAGGGTGGTATTAGGAACGATATAGAGGGTGGTATTAGGAAGGATATAGGAGGTGGTATTAGGAAGGATATAGAGGGTGGTATTAGGAAGGATATAGAGGGTGGTATTAGGAAGGATATAGAGGGTGGTATAAGGAAGGATTTAGAGGGTGGTAGAAGGAAGGATATAGAGGGTGGTATAAGGAAGGATATAGGAGGTGGTATGGAAGGTGGAATCCGGAGGAAGATAGGAGGCGATATAAGGATATTGGAAGCTTTCTTTTTTTTTCTTTTAAGTATTTTTAGTTAAGTTTTAAAGTACGTATATTGTTGGCGTTAAATTAAAACAGTTAGTATTTGCTTTTTCTGTCAGTAAGTCCCTCTTACTATAATAATGGAACTATTCCTTCTATATATATATATATATATATATATATATATATATATATATATATATGTGTGTGTGCATGCAGTCATATATATTTAGATGTGTTTGTATAGATATATGTATTTAATGTTATATTAAGTATAAATAATTGATATACATATAATATAATATAATATATATATATATATATATATATATATATATATATATATATATATATATATAGTTTGATGAGACGTTTTTAAGAATTGTACGAAGAATACTGTGTAGCTGTTAAATTTCTAGTGTTGTATTCTTACTAATTAGGTTTTAGTATGTCTAGCAGGAAGTCTGAGGTAATCTAATTATCTCGCCGTCTAGGACCTAGGTCTCTATTCCACGCATCTCTTGCCAGTTTTTGCTTGTCTGCCTTGCAATTCGGTTGTTTCCGCTCTAGCATTGTTTGCCTGATAGGATTAACTTCTTCTTTTGTGTACTTTAGTGACAGAAGTGGTTTTTTTTTTCGTATTTAAAGTTAATTCTTTTAGTTAACAACATTAGTGATGGATGAAGATTCACACAGCGTTTTATCATACCACCTCCTATATCCTTCCTAATACCACCTCCTATATCCTTCCTAATACCACCCTCTATATCCTTCCTAATACCACCCTCTATATCCTTCCTAATACCACCTCCTATATCCTTCCTAATACCACCCTCTATATCGTTCCTAATACCACCCTCTATATTCTTTCTAATACCACCCTCTATATCCTTCCTAAAACCACCCTCTATATCCTTCCTAATACCACCCTCTATATCCTTCCTTATACCACCCTCTATATCCTTCCTTATACCACCCTCTATATCCTTCCTAATACCACCCTCTATATCCTTCCTAATACCACCCTCTATATCCTTCCTAATACCACCTCCTATATCCTTCCTAATACCACCCTCTATATCCTTCCTAATACCACCCTCTATATTCTTTCTAATACCACCCTCTATATCCTTCCTAATACCACCTCCTATATCCTTCCTAATACCACCCTCTATATCCTTCCTAATACCACCCTCTATACCCTTCCTTATACCACCCTCTATATCCTTCCTAATACCACCCTCTATATCCTTCCTAATACCACCCTCTATATCCTTCCTTTTACCACCCTCTATATCCTTCCTAATCCCACCCTCTATATCCTTCCTAATACCACCCTCTATATCCTTCCTAATACCACCCTCTATATCCTTCCTAATACCACCCTCTATATCCTTCCTAATACCACCTCCTATATCCTTCCTAATACCACCCTCTATATCGTTCCTAATACCACCCTCTATATCCTTCCTAATACCACCCTCTATATTCTTTCTAATACCACCCTCTATATCCTTCCTAATACCACCCTCTATATCCTTCCTAATACCACCCTCTATATCCTTCCTTATACCACCCTCTATATCCTTCCTTATACCACCCTCTATATCCTTCCTAATACCACCCTCTATATCCTTCCTAATACCACCCTCTATATCCTTCCTAATACCACCTCCTATATCCTTCCTAATACCACCTTCTATATCCTTCCTAATACCACCTCCTATATCCTTCCTAATACCACCCTCTATATCCTTCCTAATACCACCCTCTATATCCTTCCTAATACCACCCTCTATATCCTTCCTTATACCACCCTCTATATCCTTCCTTATACCACCCTCTATATCCTTCCTTATACCACCCTCTATATCCTTCCTAATACCACCCTCTGTATCCTTCCTAATACCACCCTCTATATCCTTCCTTATACCTCCCTCTATATCCTTCCTAATACCACCTCCTGTATCCTTCCTAATATCACCCTCTATATTCTTCCTTATACCACCCTCTATATCCTTCCTAATACCACCCTATATATCCTTCCTAATACCACCCTCTATATCCTTCCTTATACCACCCTCTATATGCTTCCTCATACCACCTCCTATATCCTTCCTAATACCACCTCCTATATCCTTCCTAATACCACCCTCTATATCCTTCCTAATACCACCCTCTATATCCTTCCTTAAACCACCCTCTATATCCTTCCTTAAACCACCCTCTATATCCTTCCTAATACCACCCTCTATACCCTTCCTTATACCATCCCTCTATATCCTTCCTAATACCACCCTCTATATCCTTCCTAATACCACCCTCTATATCCTTCCTAAAACCACCCTCTATATCCTTCCTAATACCACCCTCTATATCCTTCCTAATACCACCCTCTATATCCTTCCTAATACCACCTCCTATATCCTTCCTAATACTACCTCCTATATCCTTCCTAATACCACCCTCTATATCCTTCCTAATACCACCCTCTATATCCTTCCTTAAACCACCCTCTATATCCTTCCTAATACCACCCTCTATACCCTTCCTAATACCACCCTCTATATCCTTCCTAATACCACCCTCTATATCCTTCCTAATACCACCCTCTATATCCTTCCTAAAACCACCCTCTATATCCTTCCTAATACCACCCTCTATACCCTTCCTAATGCCACCTCCTATATCCTTCCTAAAACCTCCCTCTATACCCTTCCTAATACCACCCTCTATATCCTTCCTAATACCACCCTCTATATCCTTCCTAATACCACCTCCTATATCCTTCCTAATACCACCTCCTATATCCTTCCTAATACCACCCTCTATATCCTTCCTAATACCACCCTCTATATCCTTCCTTAAACCACCCTCTATATCCTTCCTAATACCACCCTCTATACCCTTCCTTATACCACCCTCTATATCCTTCCAAAGACCACCCTCTATATCCTTCCTAATACCACCCTCTATATCCTTCCTAAAACCACCCTCTATATCCTTCCTAATACCACCCTCTATATCCTTCCTAATTCCACCTCCTATATCCTTCCTAAAACCACCCTCTATACCCTTCCTAATACCACCCTCTATATCCTTCCTAATACCACCCTCTATATCCTTCCTAATACCACCCTCTATACCCTTCCTTATACCACCCTCTATATCCTTCCAAAGACCACCCTCTATATCCTTCCTAATACCACCCTCTATATCCTTCCTAAAACCACCCTCTATATCCTTCCTAATACCACCCTCTATATCCTTCCTAATTCCACCTCCTATATCCTTCCTAAAACCACCCTCTATACCCTTCCTAATACCACCCTCTATATCCTTCCTAATACCACCCTCTATATCCTTCCTTATACCACCCTCTATATCCTTCCTAATACCACCCTCTATATCCTTCCTAATACCACCCTCTATACCCTTCCTTATACCACCCTCTATATCCTTCCTAATACCACCCTCTATATCCTTCCTAATACCACCCTCTATATCCTTCCTAAAACCACCCTCTTTATCCTTCCTAAAACCACCCTCTATATCCTTCCTAATACCACCTCCTATATCCTTCCTAAAACCACCCTCTATACCCTTCCTAATACCACCCTCTATATCCTTCCTAATACCACCCTCTATATCCTTCCTAATACCACCCTCTATATCCTTCCTTATACCACCCTCATGGTGGAAGCGGTTGCCTTTAGAATCAATTGTTAATTGTATAAAGAAACAATTAATAATTAATTTAATTGCGATTAACAATTAAATGGTTAATTGCAATTGAATTAATCGCGATTAAATTAATTGTACACTTCGATTGAAAATTAATGGCAACTAATTTAATCGCGATTGAATCAATCGCGATTAAAAAGTTAATTGTTCGCTTGGACGATTGAAAAATTAATTGATTGATGCCCAACTCTGGTCAATACCCATACATAGAATTAGTTTGGGAAAGTAGTTGTATCAATTTTTCTCATAACCGGTTACAAATATCGCTAAAAAAATGGTTTCATTCGTGTTCCTTCGTTAAGGAGCCTGTAAAACTAGTACCTGCTAGCAAATGAACTCGAAAACGTAAGCGTTATGATTTTTTTTGCTCAAATTTCGTTCCAAAACCAATGTTCTGGTGGACGGATTTTGTTGATTTACGAACTTGACCTTTCAAATTAGACGAAAGACTGTCAGAGAGCGAACAAATTTGAAGCACTGTTATTTTTGAGATGTATGGGTTCAGATACGTAAAATTTTCTAGTCGGTACTGCAGGATTGCGTCATGAGGTCAACCTTATAAGCGGGTTTCCTCACCATGGCGCTAAATGGAGTTCAATGTTTTTGCAAATTAGGTGGTGAACATAAAGCCCAATGTTTAGGGGGTAATGTTTTAGGCTTTGGTGGTACATCATTCGACTCAGCCATGGATTATCCAATGGTGCTCGAAGTATGTTTGGAGTTGGGAGTCACGTCCGTGACAACTAGCAGAGGCTGATTCTGGAGCCCGTGTCTCACTAGTAAGATGTAGCGCCTGGAAGCGAAGCACTCGACTCATAACTCGCATGGCCACGAGTTGGGGTCTCTGACCAACCCTAGGTGTACCGCTCCTTTAAATGAGTGCCTGCAAAGGGAAAATCATACAGCCGCAACAGAGTACTGACCACACAACTTGCTCGTCTGAGGTACGGTATAGACGCCTACCTTTCAGAAGAATTGGACTTCGAAAGCAAACACCAAATTTAACCTTGGCCTGTTTGTTGACGAACAATGCACCGTTTTCTCTAGTACTCATATATCTGTACCCCACAGGTAAAGGACACCTTGTCACATATTTGTAATTGTCCAGTAGAGCCAATTTTCCATAACTTTGAACTATTAAAATTTGTTTCTTCGTTTCTTATAAAAACAGTTAGAAGAAAAATATTCACATTGTTATTAGCATTGCTAGGTAATTGTAAGTATTGATCATAGTAAAACAAAACCAAGTCCTCCACATGGTGTCTTTTACCTCTAATGAAAACGGACATGATTGTATGGTTTACTGCTTTACTTTCGTTATTTATGGGAGCAGGACATAGTGCCCTATACCATTATATGGATTACCTCTGGGGTATGGAGATGTAAACCCGTTAAAACGAATCGCTTCCGTGAATGAGGTATTAAACGCGCCTTCCCACCATTCAACACCAAGAACACAACTCTTGGCCATATTCTCACTTGAATTCACGTTCAAAGTCATTACCCGAGGCTGGGAGAATCCACAGACAATGCACTTTCACGCTCAAGGACGTTGCGAGATTATACAGGAGCAAGCTTTTCATTGGCGCAGAACATTTTTAATATACCACCATGAGAAGTAAAAGTCCGACTTGCAGGAACTGCGTCATCATAGCGTGATTTCGTTCATATCCATAGTACCACTGGACGCAGTTATTGGTAGGTTTTGATCTTTCGTGAAAAATTCAAAATAAAATCTTGACGTGAAGGAAGTTTAAGGCGCCACAACTTTACAAATACAAATACAAAGTTGAACTACTGTAATTTTCACAGGTGTTGGGAGCCGGTTGGTGTAAGTTCATCATCATGTAGGTGAATAATTAGGCCGACCTTCACTAGTTAGAAAAGTTTTATTTCATAGCGCTTTCGAGATTCAATCTCATCATCAGTGCCTGTTGACAAAAACAGAACAAATATAAACCAAATCTACAAACTAAAATTAAAAAAAAATTAAGTACATTTTGAGAAACACAACTTGTCTGTTCCTTATAAACATCCACACCGTTTGACCAAAATTGGCACAATGCTAAGTCTTAATTCGGGAAGTCTCGTAGGCTAGGTCAAAAACGTCTACCAGCTGTCTGTCTGTATGTTTGTTCCTTAAAAAAATCTACACGATGTTAACCAAACTTGGCACACAGGTAGGTCTTACGGCATAAGGGGTGAGTCTTAGGCTAGGTTAAAATCGTCTAGGACTCACAGGACACTGGCTCGAAACATTAAACCCGAACAGTTACATATTTACGTCATTAGATTCTATTTTTTTTTTTACGGCGCATCAACTATTTGGCTATTAGCGCCGGGCTATGTACAGGTTGCCACCCTTTTCTAATGCCAACTGCACGTGGTCGGTGACCCATTCAGGTACTGTCCATGCCCGACGTTGCTTAACTTCGGTGATGTAATGGAACCGGTGTATTCAACGTGGCTATGGCCATTAGATTTTAATATTAATTATTTGGTTTATAATTTATTTTTGCTTTTCTAGATGAAGAAAGTAGGTGTAGCATGGCTCGCCGGGTAACGGCTAGTAATAAAGTAGGTTTAGCATGGCTCGCCGGGTAACGGCTAGTAATAATGTAGGTGTAGCATGGCTCGCCGGGTAACGGCTAGTAATAAAGTAGGTTTAGCATGGCTCGCCGGGTAACGGCTAGTAATAAAGTAGGTTTAGCATGGCTCGCCGGGTAACGGCTAGTAATAATGTAGGTGTAGCATGGCTCGCCGGGTAACGGCTAGTAATAAAATAATTATGTCAACAGAGCGAGTTGGACTTTTTCTTTTTTTTTGTCTAAAGAGATGAGACGTACTGAAATGTTCAGGCTATGAGAAATAGTTTTATTCCATCGAATGACTATGTAAATCTTTGCTAGCCATACTATGGAAGAACCAGCACACCGTGCAATATGCAAGCAACGGCCTTGCTACGAATATCAGCATCATACCGATCCATGAGGATATATCTCGTGAAAGGAAGAAGAGTGTTTGATAGGCAATGGTCAGAGGATGTGTTGCACTCTGGACCTTGAAGTGTTTAGCAAGACGATGGGTCAACATTGGAACACGATTCTAGCAAGGTGCGCTATTGAAGTTGATAATTTGCACGGAATGGACATTTAATATGGTGGATGTTGTGGGGTGTACGGTATTTTCTATATGAACGAATGAAGACTACCTTGGCCGATCAAAATCAAAGTCATTTTCTGCAATTTATAAATAACAAATTAATCAATATTTTTCAATTCTTTATATCAAACGTTTTATATGGGACTAGCTGATACCCGTGCTTCGTCACGGCAGATTTATTGCGTTAAACAATGTATCATCAAAATTAACGCTACTATATACTTTTTGCAGTTTATTATAGCTCGGTTCCCGTCATACTATATGTTATTCATCAATTGATAAGTAATCAAAGTATAATGTTTCTTAACATTGGGGCGCTCCGGACCAGTGTCAACAAAGAGATAACCCGTTATCTACAGGCTACCAGTAGCAGATGTTTCACCAGTACAGGTTAAAATTCGTTGCCAATAACTAATGTACGTTAAAATTTAAACATTTATGTTTCCAAGGGGTCTCCCGTAGTCTAGTGGCTAGCGCGCTGGATTCATAAGCGGGAGATGGTGGGTTCGATTCCCACCTCCGGCAGGAATTTTCTCATCTCAAGGCTCGCTGGGAAAATTCCTCGCTGCACCCTGGATGTCGGCGCTAATGACCTAGAAGTAGATGCGCCGTAAAAAAAAAAAAAAAAAAAAAAAAAAATTTATGTTTCCAAGATGTAATTATGAAACACCCATTATACATATTCGCGAGTATTACCAAGAAGCTTTCTGACTGGGGATGCTGATGGGTGAGGGAGCTGTGCAAGGGTTTGCGATATTATTACCTCGGATGGACCATCACCAGGTATAGCGAAAACTCTATGAGGGACAAAATCACAGTTATTCCTAGTAATTCAAGGTATGCCATCATAGTTGAAATAAAAATAATATTATGAAATAGATACACTACGGTAACAGCTGACCTGGTATCGTTCTAGCAACGCATGCTGCCTAGGCTTGCCTGCTCTAACCAACTAAAAATTCAAACGCCTTTAAGAAAAATTAAAAATTTGAATATCAAAAAAAATCCTTTCTTAGCGAGTGTTTACGTTCTATGGGGAGTGTCAATGCAACATTTCAAAATGGTCTGTCAAGTGGTTTGGGCTGGGCGATGATAGGTCAGTGAGTAAGAGAGTGAGTGAGTGAGTAAGAGAGTGAGTGAGTGAGTAAGAGAGTGAGTGAGTGAGTGAGTGAGTGGTATTTGACAAATATATACTAGATGTTAAAGTATAAAAAAAGGTTCAATTCGTCGGAAAAAAATTCGGTCCTGTGTCCGACGAACGGAAACCCTTTTTTTCACGGACGATAGTCAGCAGGCGGCAATTTTTAATCTAGAACGAAAAACTAAAATTATTTCGAAATAAGAAGGTTAAATCTAATCTAGGTTCGAAAATGGTGAATAATGTTTTATTTTTTATTAAAAAATCCGTCGAAAATCGGTCATTAGATCGTTATAATTCGATGAATCGAAAAAATCCTAAGTACCTTTCTAGTAAATATTTTTAGGAAGCAGTAGTTAAAATTTGAAGTTAATTGGGCAAAAATTGAAGACGCCAGATTATCGCCCGATTTGAAAAACATAGTTTTAAGAAAACGACTTTAAAGTTTAATGTTCTGAAATGTTCTTTCATACTTTCTTGTAATAAAGATAAAAAAAATGGGTTTTAATTTTGAGATGTATTGAAGAAGGATCATAAAAAAACGTAACAATTAAAAAGGGACGAATCCAAGCTCGCTCAAAAAATTATCTTCAAATCAGCTTTGCGTTCACTCAGCATAGGGGCGTCACTCGGAAATTCGAATGTTTGCCCATTTGAAAACTTTTTCTTGACATGATCACTCTTGGACATAATTTTTGATTTGATAAGGAAGAATTTTAGCTCATAAAAAAAAGTTACAAGGTAGTATTATGCCTTAATGTGCTAATATAGTTTATTTTAGGCAATAAATAACGAAGTTTCGAGATAACTGGTTACTTGGTGTGAACAGGATACAGCCAGCCCTTCGAAGCGAGAGTATCTCACTCAATTTTCGAAGGAAGATGGTGTTGGCAAAGAATCAAGACGGTGGTTTATCGCGAATCACCAACTTGGGATGGCATCTCCAACTTGGGATGGAAACACCAACTTGGGATGGAATCACCAACTTGAGATGGAATCACCAACTCGGGATGGGACCACCAACTCGGGATGGAATCACCAACTCGGGATGGAATCACCAACTCGGGATGGAATCACATTTCCCAGTCACCAGATCACATAAAGAATTAGTCGTGGACTTACTGGTATCACATGGCCAAGTAAAATCTCGCCTATCAATAATGCACATACTGACAGAGCGTAGACTCAGGACAAAATTGAAATTACCCTAATTTTTGACCGACTTACTAAACGATGGTAGCCAGTACATTGATGAGCTTATGAAATACCTAAAACATGCAAATTATTACAACAATATTTAAAAAAGAAAAGATAACCAAAGCAATTTAGTGGAATTGATTTTTCGTTAATTGATCCAACAAAAAAGTACTCTCTTTCTGTTGGGTCAATGGAACAGAACAGAGTACATTCACGAACACAACATCATTGGTGATAGTTTTTACATGGAAAAATAAGCAGAGTTTTTACTCTTCCAATTTTATCAAATTATAAAAAAACCAAAATAAATAAATAAAAATCATGGTAAAGTGAAGTCCAGAGAGAAGAGTCCAGCTGGTTGCTTTCAATGACGCTAGACATCGCTGCTTGCAAACCGCGAATTTTAAATATGGAGTCTGGCGGGTTTATTTGAATACCGAACATAAAGGCTTTAGAATAAATTTATCGAACGAAATCAGATGGAAAAGAATGTTAAATGTTAATGGATCTTTGTGTTTTATACAAAATTGGATTATTAATGGAGTGAAAGTAAATATATATTACACGAAATGTTAATTTCTCATTTCTTCTGAATGTGAAAAACATTTAGCTATAGGAAGAAAGAGATCGGATGAAAGCATTCTCTTTTCAATCAACCTTCCCACCATTGCAATAACTAGTCATTTTATATAATCATTAGTTCACTTCCTCGATAATTAATAAAGTCTGTAGGCCAGATAATCTATGGACCGCTTCACAGTGGTTCAATCTACTATATACATATTTGTCAAATAACACTCACTCACTCACTCACTGACCTATCATCCCCCAGCCCAAACCAATCGACAGAAAATTTTGAAATTTTGCATGGACACTCCCTTTAGACGTGCTAAGAAAGGATTTTTTTATATTCAAATTTTTAAGTATTTTTAGCGGGGTTTAAATTGTCAGTTGGTTAGAACAAACAAGCCTAGGCAGCATGCGTTGCTAGGACAATAACAGGTCAGCTGTAACCGTACTGTATCTATTTACAATATTGTTCTTAATTGCGGTGAATTTCAACTATGATGGCAGACCTTGCATTACTAGAAATAAACTGTTCTCCCTCCATTTGATTTTGATTTTCCCCCCTGCTCATAGAGTTTACGTCATAGCTAGTGATGGTAACTGCTCTTACTGCTAACCTATACATTTCTCTAGGTGATCTGTTTCTTGACGCTGGTCCGGAGCACCCCAATTTCAAGAAACATTATACTTTGATTACTTATCGTATATAATAAACTGCACAAAATTATGTAGTAGCGTTAATTTTGCTGATACATTATTTAACGCAATAAAATCACTACTTATCTGCCGTGACGAAGCACGGGTAGTCAGCTAGTATCATAATATAGCTGGAAAAAGACTCTCCAGCATATACTGTGTGGTATTTGGCCTTCCGATATATCGCACTAGTATTTCTAAAGTGACACAACTCAAAAATAAAATCCAACTTAAAATGTGTCATTCTTGCCTGTGTAGGGGATTTAGCATTAAGGCAGGAATGGTGACACAAGTTCCCTCTGGTGTACCAGCTCTGAAGCTATGTACATAGTTTTGATGGTTGATAATGAGATATTTACCATATCTTTCATAGTCATTTTTTTTTCTTTTTTTTTCGGCGCATCTACATCTAGGTCATTAGCGCCGACATCCAGAGTGCAGCGAAGAATTTTCCCAGCGAGCCCTGAGATGACAAAATTTCTGCCGAAGGTGGGAATCGAACCCACCATCTCCCGCTTATGAATCCAAGGTGCTAGCCACTAGACCACGGGAGACCCCCTTTCATAGTCATAACGGGAAACACCAATTTTTGAGTTGTCTCAGTTCAGAAATACTATTGCGATTTGTTTTCTTATAGAATCATTCAAAAACATAAATAATACGGCGTATTACGCCTGACTCAAAGGAGTGAACATGCTGAGAGGACTTCTTATCCTATCGAGGGTCTCTTCCCTCAAGAGATGCGACACAAGCACGAAAAACAGTTTTATAAAACAGGTTAAATGAGTTTATCACAAATTGTGTAATTATCACAAATTGTGTAATTATCACAAATTGTTTATAGGCAATTACATACACCGGTTATTTGAATCATTATAAACATTAAAAGCGTGCTCCAGTTTTTCAATTTTAGCCCGTAAGCTGCCTACTTAACATTTCAAAGCAATTAGAAGATGTATTCTGAAAGCCACAAAATTCAGTACTATGGATCTAACACTATGAAAATATTTTGCTTGTTTTAGCGCGGTTCCTCCATAGTGAGGAAACCCGCTTGTAAGGTTGACCTCATGACAGAATCCGGATGAGCCTAAACGAAAATTTCACGTTCCAGATTCCATAGATCACGAATATAACGGTGGTATATATATATATATATATATATATATATATATATATATATATATATATATATATATATATATATATTATTTATTAGGAGATACAAAGTACTCCCATACATTTTAAGCATATTAAATATACACATATGAGTCAGTTTTACAATTTGGCGTCTCCTTCACCCTCGTTATAAAGGCTTGCAAACCCAAGCCTACTTGCTGAGAGGTATGTATATATAATTTGTCTGTTCGCTCTCTCACCAGCTCAAAAATGGCCCCATTTTGATTAAATTTTGTACAAAAATCTTTCGTCTAATTTGAAAGGTCAAGTTCTTTAGCCAGCTGAATCCGTCCGTGGAACATGGTTTAGGGAGTGAAATTCGCTCGAACAAAATCGGAACGCTTCCGTTTTTGAGAAACAAACCTGCTTTTCCAAACTAATTTTCAGTTCGGGTACTCAGAAACGATTAATTCAGGTGAATCTTGTTCCAGATATTTGATATTCATGTAATCTAACATATTAAAATTTTTGTTGCGTTTGGAGTTACGGAAGTATTAGAAAATAAACAATTTTATTAATCTACATAAAAAGTTTTCGGATCATAGTGTATTTTCTAAAATATCTCGAAAACAGTTGGGAATTCGAGGTAAGTGGACGATTCAAATGTAATTTTCGATGGGGCGATGCCAATCCGAGAAATATGTGCTTAAAACGTCAAAATTGTTATTTTTATTCTTTTCAACGGGGTTTTGTCTATGTTTACCTAATTGTTTAAGTGGTTGTAAAATGAGTATTTAGTAAGGTAAGAAAACAGTGTTACAGTTTTCCAAAAAGGAAAACGTTGAGAATGAGGATGAAGTAATTTCCACCTGGATACAATCCGTTTCTTGTTGTAGCGCTTAAAATTTATATTACTTCTCTTTGAGATTTTATTTTATTTTTTTGACGAAAGATCAAAAAAGTCCGACTCACAGGAACTGCATCATCTTAGCGCGGTTCCGTTCATATCCCTGGTGTCATTTGAAAAACTTAGAAAAGAAATAAACTTATTTTTTTATATATCTCGTGAAAATTGTCGAAATCCTCTCGAACATCTCGGATAAAAGTGATATTAAGGCGCCAGGGACACCGACGGTAGTTAACATATACACAGAAGCGGAAATTACACAATCCGGCTCTCTTTCTAAAGCAAAGCTCTATAAATCAATGCCTAATATGCCTAATAAAGCCTTTCTAGAGGATACAAAAGGATCAAGAAGAAGTACTCAAGATTGAGAAAATACCATGCGTAATATAGCCTATATAGAATAATATGCAGAATAAAGCCTATCTAGTAGATACAGAAGGACAAATAACAAGTCTTGACGAATAACAAGTCAATATATAGAATAATAAACCTAATTAAGTCTATGGAGTAGATACAAATGGACCAAAAACAAGTCTTGAGGAAGCTTGTTTTTTTTTCCTACTTCTAAATACTTTTTATCAATATTTAGTATATAACCTGTGTTGAAAACTTTTGATTGCTAATTGATGGATCTGGTTACAACTAAGTAGTATTTATGAATATTTAGTATATAACCTATGTTTGGAAGTGTGTTATTTCAAAATCTAGTATAGTTTAAGAAATTTTGGTGAATGAAATCATTAAATTGCTCTCTGTACCCTGCATATGCTTTGTATTTGTGTCGGCAGATACCTGGGGTATATTTACAACTCTTGAGGATTAACTCCTAGCAGGTAAATATCCTGGGGACCTTGTGTTTCTATGGGCACTGAACCGACTCTCTATTCGCTCATAGTATCTAACCGTTGTGAAGTTTATTTTTTGGATTTAGGACTTAATATACATATGTAGACTAAATCATAGCAAGAAGTCTACCTCCGTCGTCGGTTCTTAACTATGTCGACTCGCCAATGTTACCCAATCTTAGATACATCGTAATTAAAATCCACAGCAAAAAGACGACATTTCATCAGAATACCCTGCTTAATAAAACATATATAGAATAATATGCCAAATAAAGCCTATCTAGTGGATAAAAATAGAGGAAAAACGCCGTTCGTGGTGGTAGAAAATCTTACAAGGCATTTCGCTCAGAAATCTCCGAAATATTCTTACTAATTTTACATATCCTGTTTTATAACCAAATAGATTTATATCCTGTTTACTGACAAATACATTTGACTGCTATAAGAAATTACAAAAATAACGAGCAGTGAAAAAAAAAAAAAAACTACGGGAAACACACAAATAGATCCGTTTAAATAAACGAAACTAACTAACTAAGTTTTAAGCACTTATTTCTCCTAATGTGACGACCCCATCAAACATTTCATCAAAACATTTTTTGTAGAGAATTTAGTAAGCTTTCAAACTGTTACAATTCACTTGCCACGATTTCCTAACCCTTTTCGAGATATTAAGGAAAATATACGAAGGGGGCCTAATAGATATTCATACGGGATCTGAGAATCCCAAGATTCCGCAAAAATAAAATATTCTAATTATACGTATCCTGTTTTATTGGCAAATACATTTGACTACTATAAGCAATTGCAAACAATAGGGAATATGCCAAAGAACTCGGATTAGGAGCCTCGACAGTTTCAAGACATTTGAAGGAAATCGGCAAATCCAAAACTGACATTTCATACGGTACAGCCTTATATATTTCTAACAATGAATTGTTTTTCTTATTTTAATTAATCTGTTTTATTGTCGAATACATTACCCAACTATAAGCACTGAAAAAATAGGAATAAAAACAGACAAAAAGAACCGTTCGAATAAACGAAATTAATTACTTCAAAGTTTAAGCACTTATTTCTCCGATTGACATCGCTTATTCAAAACTTTCTTCAGGACCTTTTTTGTAGACCATTTAGTAAGCTTTCGAATGGTAACCTTTCGTTTCACGAAAGATTTCCACGGAAGATTTTCAACCGTTTTCGAGATATTAATGAAAGTATACGAAGTTCCAAAAATTTTCATTATTTCTAGCAACAGAAAATTGGTCTCATTTTTCCTATCCTGTTTTACACACAAATACATTTTCCCAACATAAGAAATTACAATAATAAGAAGCAATAAAAAACCAAGGGAAAGAGACAAAAATTACAAAAAGAACGACAAAAACCCGTTCATAAGAACAAAACAGACCTATTTGAAGTTTTAAGCACTTATTTCTCCAATTGACATAACCTAATCAAAAATAGTTTTAGAATCTTTTTTGTAGAGAATGTAGTAAGCTTTCAAATAGTTTCTATCCACTTACCACGATTTCCCAACCGTGTTCGAGATATTAATGAAAGTATACGAAGTTCCCAAAACTTTTCATGTCTGTTCATAAAATATTTTATTCTAACCCTTACTTAACTCCAAACGTAACAAAAATGAAAGTAGAACATGCTGATAATGTTTCAACTGAATCCCGTGATTCTAAGTACCCAAACCAAAAACGGTATTCAAAAACTATTTTTCCAATTTTCTCGAAAAACGGTTAAAGATATCGCCTTGAAAATGGTTTCATTCGTTTTCCTAGCCCAAGAAGCCTATAAAAAGAGTACTTACAAGCTTATGAACTCAAAACGTAAGCGTTACGATTTGTTTGCGCGAATTTCGCCCCAAACGCCATCTTCTAGTGGGCGGATTTTGCTGGTTAACGATCTTGACCTTTCAAATTGGACGACAGATTTTTGTACCAAATTTCGTCAAAATCGGACCATTAGGGAAGCCAGAAATCCACGAACAGACAAATATATGTATATATATATATATATATATATATATATATATATGTATATATATATATATATATATAAATATATATAAATATATATATACATATATATATATATATATATAAATATATATATACACATATATATATATATATATATATATATATATATATATACAAATTTTAACCACCGTTATTTTCGGTCTCTAGGGGTTCTGAAACGCGAAATTTTCTAGACGACACTTCAGGATTGTTTCATGAGATCAACCTTATAAGCAGGGTTCCACCCTATGGGGGAGGGAGGAACCGCGCTAAAACTAACAATAGCTTATTCTATTCCCTTTCTCATGGCACTTGGAACGGGACCAATGTTAAGAATTGGACATTATGGAATGTTAGATTTAACTTGTTATAATCAATATACGAAGATAAACATCGGTCCCTTGCTGTGGAATGTGCTTAGATCACACACCTCCTGGGGGAGAGATTTCTCTGTCCATACCTTGATATCCCAAGCCTATAAATAGGTTATTCAACCATCCATAAGATTAGGTAATTGGAATATATTAGAATGATTTCTTCTATAACGGTCTTGTATAATCATTGAAAGGGCGTTTTTTTCTTTATTGTTCTTTTATGCCTCTATTAGAAGTGTTTAAGATCCGAGTGTTTTTTTACTCAGCTCGAATTATAGTCATAGTCTTTATTTTATAATTTTATTACTACTATTTTTTTTGTCACTAACGGTTTGAAAAAAATGTCAATTGTGGACCGCATATACGGAATTCCCTGTATATATCGCCCTATCATGTCAAACTATCGAATATTTTTTTTCCTATGGCACATCGACACTTAGGCCATTAGCGCCGACAACCAGGGTGCAGCGAAGAATTTTCCCAACGAGGCGTGAGATGAGAAAATTCCACCGGCGCGCCGCGGCGCCGGTGGGGATCGAGCTCACCATCTCCCGCATATGAATCTAAGGCGTTAGCCACTAGACCACGTGGAGACCCTTGTAAAATGGCCTTATTCGATACTTTATTTAAGTCATTAAAGGCTATTCTAAAGGGGTTAATGTTTCAAGAATTTGTGACAAGCCGTATCGTCCACAATTCTACAGAAAAGTCTCGAATCTGGCATCTGATATTCGATAGTTCTACATGTTAGGGACGAAATCAGGCATATAAAGAAAGGGAAGAAACGCAATGAAACTAATATGGGTCAATTGGTGAAATACTACATCATTTCTCGGCCTCATAAATTTTAAGACTAATAAAGGAATTTAAGGGGCGAGGTTAGCTCAGTGGTCCAATAAGCTGGAGGACCTGAGTTCAAATCCCGAGCTAGCACTGAAGATTTTTTCTTCTAGTGTTTTCGTTCATGGGTTGAATTCGGCCTCCCTGGCCGTCCCTAGGTCAACCCAGTCTTTAATTAATTTAAGAGTTTCTTGCCTAAGTTGCGGAACTCTATAATTAAATAACTAAATAAATAATTTAATAATGGCTACCTTGGGTGCTAATTCGACTCTAGCAGTCGAAGCAGCGAAGGGGAAAATCAGGCGGCCGGAGCATAGTACTGACCACACTATCTCCCTAGTGTGCCGTATGGTCATGAATCAGATACCTTTATAGTATCTGCCCGTCAGGGCCATCATGGCCTGTTACGGGACTGATTTTATTTTAAAGGAATTTAAGGAACAATCACACAATATGAAGATCCCAGAATAAGTACAATTAACACCACCTGTCGAATTAAGATCCTCTGACATTTGTACATACTTCCCATAAGGAAAAAGCAAACAACTTTTACTCAAAGGTCGCTAATCTGATGACCGGTTCGATCCGACGAAGGAGCAGGTTTGCCTGAACTCGAAGAGCCATTTCATAACTCCAACTTCCGCGAGGAGCAGGCGTCGGCTGAACCGTTAAAACTCGTACCGGAGCAACAGGAGAGAAAGTTGCAGGGAAAGTTGAAGAAAAATTACAGGGTGTTTGCACATTTAGTAATCCTCAAAGGGTGAGGTCACTTCATACTAAGTCATGCTAATTGGTCACTTAAACCTGTTATTGGCCAATTATACTGGGATTGACGCTTGACAAAAAATGGTCAGGATGTTATTAAGAGTCCAACAAAGGAACTGATTGCTCAAGATCTCAAAAAAAATTATTACAGAAACATTTATTATTTTGATTTCTGCCGGATAGAACATCATAAGTAATTTTTTTTAACGGCGCATCGACCAATCTGGGCCATTAGCGCCGACATCCAAGGTGCAGCGAGAAATTTTCCCAACGAGCCCTGTGATGAGAAAATTCCTGACGCCGGTGGGGATCGAACCCACCATCTCCCGCTTATGAATCTAAGGCGCTAGCCACTAGACCACGGGAGACCCTGTCATAAGTAATTGTGGACATTTTCGAAATCCCATTTTAGCGCGTTCAATCCTTCCCTCCATAAAGAGGAAACCCGCTTAAGACATAAATAAGATGAATGTGAACGGTTCAGAACCCATATGTTACTAAATTTACGGTAGCTCAAAATATGTTGTGTTCGCCGAAAAAAGGATTATAGTGTAGGAAAACAAGTTGTCGTGAAAAAGGCGTTTAACGTTGTGCACTGTATTACTACCATGTACACGCCTTTAGGTGGGTGTAAGGTCTTGATATCATTGGTCAACCTATCTGTGACGTCAGCAGGGACGTCCGTCACCTTTTACAGCCAAAGTGAAAGAGAAAATGAAACTCGAACTCGTAAAAAAACCTTAAAATTATAAATTGGTGATTTTTGAAGTTAGTTTGCGATAATATTGTTATTCTCGAGAGAAACTCATTGAGTTTAAATAATTTATTATATTTTTTGAAATTTTGTTATTCTTAACAAGAAGAAAAACTTATCATTCTTTCATCATTAACTTTACAGGGTTTTTCCATTGAGTCAACGTCGGAAACTAATGGAAAAAAAATCCTGTTGTAAATTGTAGTGTATTTTTCAAATGACTCACTATGTAGGTACCTTTTTTCGGTGACTGGTTCTAAATATATGATTAACAAATAAAGGCGTAAACATTTTTTTTCGCTAGTTTGACAAAGTTTACGTGAAAGAGCATGCTTTCCAGTGACCGAAACTATTGTTAAGTCGAAACTAAATTTTTGACACACCTTTTTTTTCGGCGAACACCTCAAATATGTACATATTTATCTTTTTTGCGCTCTGCAAGACTCATATACGATACAATTTTGATGAAGTATGATAAAAAAATTCGTTGCCTGATTTTAAAGGCTAAGATCGTAAAGTAGTAAAATTCATCCACCGGAACATGGGTTTTTTAGACAAATTTCACGTGAACAAAATTGCAGCTATTGCTTTTTGGCATTACGAAAGAACTAATTTTTAAGGCGATATCTCTTACCGTTGTTTAGGTAAGTACATAAAACTAGTGCACAAAGGGCATTGAAAATGTGGCTTACTCCCTGAAAACGTTCTGCAAAATAAAATACCTCTAGAAAGTTTGGACTTTTTTCATTATTCTAATCAGCAATTTCCACCATCCAGCGATTCCATCAAAAACTAGTTTCTTAAGTCAGTTTGACTGCCGTCGTAGCACTTACGGTTTTCCATATATATATAAAATGTTTATTGAGGGTCACTTCTATAATAAAATAATATAGTATTTAAGGCCAATTTGAACTTGAAGAAAGGCTTCAAGAATTATTGATACCTCCGGAATTGGCTACAACGAAATACCAAAGTTTTCTATTGGAATTCGACCAAGCCAAACCTTGGTCACGCCTAAATCCTTGAACTTCGACATACTTAGAGGAAATGTCAAGACTGCTCCGTAGGATATCGATCAACACAACTAGATAAAACATGCAATGGACTTTATTCAAACAAACTGGAATATAAAAACGAACTTATTCGTATTTATTCAGTGACATCGAAGAACTTGATATTCTCATCTGGAAGTGTGATATTGGACAGTTGTTGACTTCTCAGATGTCAAACCCTTAATCAAGCATACGGCCCTCTGATTTGACAGAAACTGCACTGTTAAATGCTTGGAGAAATATTTCAATCAAGGACCCGTGGAGATGACAGCCTTAAAAACGGACCGAGAACCAGTAGTATCGTTAAATAATGCTTTTACTTTATCGGCGACTTACAGGTATCTGTCGATAACAGAAGCCCCATCATCAGGAGTGTATTGTATAGCATTGCCTAAATGATTGATGTTGGACTCATGAAAGCCTTCAAATATTCAAAGATCCTACCGACTATATAGCGAAAATTACTCCGGGCAATACAACATTCATTGAGTACGCAAAAACGATCTGTACAACAATACAGACTAGTAAATCATAGAACCGTACATAAAGAACTTACTAGAATCCACAAAAAGCCGACATTTGTATAACTTCATTCCAAAAATCGATAAACCAAAAGGACTAACACCCACTCATACAGACTGACTCAGCTTCTAACAGGACACGGACAAGTAAATTCTTACCTCCACAGATTTAGAATTAGAGACTCAGCCGCAGTCCTTGTGACGAATATACAGAACAGACATACACAGACCTCTTATACGACTGTCGACTGACCGATGACTACAGACAGGAGCTGGAACGCGTGGTTACAGGAGCTGGAAACCAGTGGCCGGCGAGTCCTGCACTGCTGTACAGCAACTTCAAGGGAGCTGTGAAAACCTTCAGCAACAACATCACAGAAGACCGAAATCTTCCAAGATAGGAAGAATAACTTCGTTTATTTAATTTATTTGAATTTAATAATCTTATTTCATTTTTATTTTCTACATTTAATGGTCATCATAATATGATTTCAGTTTAATTAATTATTAAATCATTTTATGTTTACTATTCAGTTGAATTAGTTTGGAAAAGTATCTAATTTTGGTAATTGTAAAATATTGTGTACAAAAATACATGCGATATGCAATGCATGGGGTAAGTAAACAGTCAGACCTCCGGGTTACTAAGGTATGGAAAAAAAAGAGAGAAAAAAAAAAAAAGATCTTACTATGGCCAACCAATCCAACATCCACCGAATCTAAAAATTCTAACCCAAAGTCCTAGGAACCATAGTCAATGCACCATAAAATGTTTAAACCCTCCATAAAATCCTACTGCCCAATCCTTGTCCTGCACCAATCACCAGCCTTCTTCTCCACCAAGGCGTCTTAATAGAAAGTGGCCCCGACATCTGTTAAGGCTTTCAATCTTTGATTAAGATTGACCCAGGACAAGACATGGGCATATACAAGGGGGGGGGCTAAAGGGGCCGCAGCGTCATTAAATAAGATCACTTAGTTCAGACAAAATATATATTTATTCAGTGTAATAGCGTTGTATTTGGCTACCTACTCCAAGTCCTAGGGTGTTACTATTCCATACCCCCCCCCCCCGGTGCTCCCAGCCCTAGGCGGGTAACAAATAATAATTGATCCCGTTGTTGAAACGAATAAAAGAGTTCTTACGAATTTACTCCGTTCTTTTTTGCTGTTGATTGAGTCAAGTTTAGGCAGCTCTCGAACGTTCTTTTAATGTAAACCCTAGGAGACTACGTACGTTGATTAAGTTTCCAAACTATTCTGATAAACCTACTATAGAGTACCGGTGTTGTTATTAAACTCCGTTATAATTCTTACATCTACTTTCCCTTAAGGTCAGATTATGATAAGTTAAATAACCAGATTTTCAAGACTGTCCACAAGACGTGAGTTGTTAAGTAATCAAATTCATCGCACGTTCATTTTTACTATCTTATAGAAAGTCTACCATTAAGTTATGATTTCATAATTATTTAAAACAATCCCAAACTACAACGAATAGAAGGTCCAAAGCGGGCTCTTATAAAATTATTTTCCTATAATTTTATTTTGATCAATTTTACAAAACTATAAATTACGTATACAAAAACCTAGCTTATGTAACTGTATTTTATATTGTTTATTATTCATTTAATGCATTTTATAAATAAAAATGTTTTAATAATAACTGTTTCCTCCAAAGGAGAGGGTTTTGACATTAGTAGGAGATGTTAATATACTTTTATTATTATGGGGACTGATTTGTCCGTTTCCGACCACGTAGTGTTGGCATTATAAAAGGGTGGCAATCTGTAGATAGCCCGGCGCTAATGGCCAAGTTGTAGATACGCCGTAATATATATATATATATATATATATATATATATATATATATATATATATACCAACTGCCAGATATACTATCAACGGAAGGTGATCCTGGGGTGACCTTCTGTCAGTGTAAGTGTCTGTACGGCGGCCATCGGGTTTGTTTACGTGACAGTTTTTTTCCCCAAAACATTCCCTCCCCTCCTTTCATAACTCCATGATGATAACAGACTAAAAAAAAAATGTAACTGTAAATCCTGATTGAAAATTTGAAACGTTTCTAGACAGATCGATTCTTTAAAAAGATAGGCCCTTGGAGATCGATTAAAAAATCAATATATCGTGTTAAAAAGATCGCTCATCTCTTTTAGCACTTTCCTCCGAAGGAAAGTAGCTATTGAGGTTGGACTCATGACGGAATTTTTGAAAAATTTCTTCAAATCTTTATCGATCCTACCTAGTAGACACCGAAAATGACCCCCGTTAAAATTTATATATATCTATATATATATATATATATATATATATATATATATATATATATATATATATATATATATATATATATATATGTGTCTGTTAACACGATAGCGGCCAGAGTTTTTGTTTTTTCGTCACGAAACTTGGTATATAGCATTCAATTAGCAAACGATTGAACGAGTTCGTTAACCACCAAAGTCGGTCCACCGGAAGGGGGGGTTTACCCCGAACCCAAAACACTTATTTGACTATGTCAGCCGTAATATTTGTTATATTTCAACGAAACATAACAAATATTGGTACATAACAATAATTGGTATTAGTAGTGTTAATATAGAGAGAAAAGTGAGATATAAAAATGAACTAAATCGGTTCATTAGAAGGGGGGGTTTACTCCGGACCCACAATACCAATTCGCCACTACCAGTCGTGATTTTTGGTATATTTCGACGAAACTCGGTATTCGTAGTGGTAATCTACAGGTAAATATGTGTTGTAAAAAGAAACTAAATCGGTTCATTAGAAGGGTGGGTTTACTCCGGACCCAAATTCCTAATATACTCATACCGGTCGTAATTTCTGCTGTATTGTAACGAAACGATGTATACGTCGTGGGTAACTCATGAGAAAGAAGGGTTGTAAAAATGAGCTGAATCGGTCAATCGGAAAGCGGGGGTTTAATTTGTAATATATTTGAATAGAAAAGCCGGCAGACGTAGGTTCACAAAGCCGCCGCAAGGAGCGCTTTCTACCACTAGAGTGACTGTATCCTGTTCCTGCGTTAGATCAAAATACGATAATATGAGGATTTTTGTATTTATTACGTAGTGTAGTAGGTACCATGTGTAAACATAACTCTGGATGCAAATTAATAATTGATCAGTTACTCATTACAAAATGAGAACTATTCACGTTTTTATTTTATTTATGTAGGATATTTTAAGCAAATTGTTCTGGAAAGCAGTCTACACTACCCAAATTCTGAGGAAAGTGCTTAGTTATGCAGCTCCTGCGTGACGGACTTTATAGAATTACGAAGAGACCCAATTCTTATTATTATTAAGGACTCCCGAAAAAATATTCAGTAATATATAAAGAAAGAAATATACTAAATGACGGTAAACCTCTGTAATAAAATAGACATTAAGAAAACACCTCAATAGTATAGGACTAGTAGAAATATGTTCTTTCCTCATTGAGAAATGGAAATGATTCCAGTATGCGTGAGTATAGAATTTGCTAGAAAGAGGCCAGCCTAAGGAATGATGTATCTACCTTGAATAATATGGTGTTGCACAAGGATCGTGATGGGATCTATCCTATGCTTTCTTCGAGTGAAGAGTCACGATTTTATTCAAAATAAATTAGTAGACTCCTCGCATTTCATTTACAGGTAGTTCCGTTAGTCATCTTTTGAAGATATACCGCACTCGTCATTGGAGGAGCTGTCAATACAGTCACGAAGAGGTCTGCAGTCTTATGTAAACATTCGGTGCAGTGTTTGGGTTTTGGCTGTAAAACAATTTGATAGAATCTCGGAATTCAAGGATATACAGAATAATTAAACATGTATATATTAATACTAAACTGATCCTTTACTTTAATGTTCAAATTTTTATGCTAAGCGGAAGCTCAAAAGATAAAAAACTTTAATTAATAGTCACACTAACTTTATTCCGTCCCTAACTTTCCGGTGTCTCTTCAGGGGAACAAGCTATTAATATGAAACTTACAGCCTCAACTTGAGGAGGAGAACTTTCCATTAGTAGGGCCAAGTCTAGACTGGTCATGGACTGAAAGAATCCAATATGGTGGAAAATAGTCAGCTGATTGATAATTGATATGTCATATGTTTATAATTAATTTCCAGAAGAAATATAGTATTAAAAATTACGACATATCGATTATCGATCGGCAGAATATCTATTTAATGTTTAATGTTTTTTTTTATTTTTTGACCTTCCGCCTAGCACAAAAATTTGAATATATATATATATATATATATATATATATATATATATATATAATACATTTTTTTTATAACTGGTATTGTAAGCAATTATAATAACACCAAGTGGTGTAGTCCGCATAATTCCCGAGTTGAGGTTTATCACTAATACCTCTCCAGACGTCCAACAAAAAATATAGACAGGTTAAAAAACCTTATTTTATATTGCAGCAAAATAATATTATTTAATAATAATATAAAATATAAATAAATTAATTAAATCCAAGTAAATTTACTAAGTACAATATAATAATAATAATAAAAAAAACAAAGAAACGAAATAATAAAATATGAATGCATAATGAAAAAATATATATATATTATTAAATAATAGAGAAAAAACAAATTTAAATGAAATAACTAAATGGCAAAATAATGCCACCAACAAAAAATTGTATTCTCAATAAAATCCCGTTTCACGTCAGCATTTCCGGATTGCTTATTGAGGTCGTCTCAGTACGGGGAAGAGTGGAATACGCTAAACTTTTTCTTGTGATTACTGAGGACAGTTCTAAGAATATAAAACATTTTTTGTAAAAGATCAGTAAATTTTCAGAAGATATAGGAAGAATACTTGTTGTTATGATGTATGTGGTGATACGGATTAGAAACCCAGAGCTGCCCTATCTAGTTGTATGGTGTTGCACAAGAGGCTGTTTTTAACCCGACCGTAACCAGAGAGTGGGCATTCCTAGCTTCTCGCTCCGGTGAAAGGGCAGTGTTCATGCGTTTTATTATTATACTACAGCTTCGAGGCAAGGAAAAAAAAGGAAACTTTATTAGGAAGTAAACATTCAATGATATCCCAATCCGGAAGTGCTGACATTTTAAGCCAGAGTCCAGAGCGAGTACATGGTGACGAGAGGACTTCCTAGCTAGAAAAGCCCCTGAAGAGGTGCGAAATAATATGCACGAAACATGTAGGACCTATTAAATAAAGCAGTGTTAAGAAAGGATGACTGCTTAAGTTTAAGGAACCACAAATATTCTCCGGTAACACACCTTGGCGACATGTGCCGAGGAATATTCTCCGGTAACACACCTTGGCGACATGTGCCGAGGAATATTCTCCGGTAACACACCTTGGCGATATGTGCCGAGGAATATTCTCCGGTAACACACCTTGGCGACATGTGCCGAGGAATATTCTCCGGTAACACACCTTGGCGACATGTGCCGAGGAATATTCTCCGGTAACACACCTTGGCGACATGTGCCGAGGAATATTCTCCGGTAACACACCTTGGCGACATGTGCCGAGGAATAAGTGAAACCATTTATTATGAAGATTTATCTTATCCAAGCTGCGAACGATAATTAATCTAAAATGGTATGAAGAGAGTTATAGTCCGCCCGCAAACAAAAGACCCAGAAGGGGCGTGGCATGAGCGGAGTTCACCTTCCCCAATAATCTATATTGGACGTTTCGGCAGCACTTTGGCAGCCTTCATGGCAGCCGAAGAAGGCTGTAAAGTGCGCCGGAAACTTTAAATACAGGTTTCTGCTTGAAGACCATCTCTGCACTATATTTAATCTGGAACAAAACTAATCACGACGTTTACCAATTATATGACTGCGCCACGAAAGTAGTGGATGTTATTCTATTTTTTTTTTATTTGATGTGTTCCGCTTCATTGGCGATCACCACAAAGACCAGCATCCTCTGAACCATTCATTCTAGAAAATCAGCATAGCTAATGTAAATGTATACAATTTTAACTGTAAAAGACTTTGTGTTCTCCGTTAAATTGTACCTAGTATCTATGGAAGTACAATGTTATTTTCACGTCAACAGTGCTTATTGTCATCAAATAAGGCTGTATAGTCCTGTATTCTTGAGGTAGGTCAGTATAGTGTTGATGTACTGGCTATAATTGCCTAGGAGCTCGTCCATATCATTCGGGATGTTCAAGTTGCATCGTCTGTGTTTAATCATAAGTTATTTTTTGCATACACTGCATATAGGTTTATCTCATTGAATGTCATTCTAGAAATCTCAAAATGTCGGAATAACAAATCCAAATGACATTTGTTTTTCTAATATTTGATTCGTTTCGAATCCTGGACTTCTTCATGATAGTTTCGCCCCGGCGTTGATTGGCCTTGCGTCATTCAGAAGGGTTTCTATCTTGAGCAAGTATCTAATCAGGTCATCAATTACCAAATCCCAGGGATTCCAGTTCGTTTCAAAATACTCATTCTTCGGTTTTAATAAGGTGGAAGGCAGAACAGAATGGCTGTTTCTTATTACAAACCGTTGTGACATGAATCCACTAAAATTAGGTTTTAGCAAAGTAGGAACAAGAATGATTTTTCAAAAAAGCCTTCATATATTCGTGGATTCTTCCTATTAGCTTGGCCACACACTGTGTGCGTGTATATATACATACATACATATATATATATATATATATATATATATATATATATATATATATATATAGGGTGGCCCTGATGGGCGAATGCCATGCCTCAGGTCGTGGGTTTTCTAGGGAGGGTGGCTTTTCTTTGGAAAAAAGAAAATGCATCAGCCCTATCCTGGCTAGAAAAGAATGGTGACCTGTAGATAACCCGTCCTGAAATTCTGAGTTATTTATAACGAACGATAAAATTTAAGTAAATAAACTCCTAAACCGTTGGAGATATCAATAGAGCCAAGTTGTAGTTCTCGTCGAGACCCATAAAATGGTGCCCTCGGAAATGAGAAAGTAACACTTCTAAGGGCTCAAATAGACCTTTGAAGGGAAGGGTTCCCTCCTTACTCATATGTTGCATTATATTTTTTAAAGGTACTAACAAAACAAGGAAGAACTGTACTAACGGATTTTTAAAGCATCAAGTAGTTATGTTTAAATATGCGTTTTGATTTGCATGTATTCCTCATCTGAAATTAAAAAAAAAAGGCACTTTACATTTTTCTTGGGAGAGGGGTAATTCTGCTTAAAAACCTTAGATGAGAAATACATCCAATATAAGTATTTATACAGAGAACTACTTGACGCATTGAAAATCCGTTTGTACAGTTCGTGATTTGTATTTGTAAAACATGTAAGTGAACAAATGGGTAAAGAGGAAACCCTTCCCTTCAAAGGTCTATTTGAGCCCTTAGAAGGGTTATTTTCTTATTTCTGGGAGCACCATTATATAGATCTCGACGAGAACTACAACTTAGCTCCTTTAAGAAATGTTGATATCTCTAACTGTTTAGGAGTTATTTGTTATTTCGCTTCTGGACCACCCAGTATATATCAGAAGTATGGCAGGACTCTTGATTTACGGGCAAATTTTTTAGTAATTTCCCAAATGCTTGTAGTTAATTGAATAGAAAGTTATTTTCACATTCGATTAAAGGACGTCGAAACATTTCCTCCATGGGTGATTTCTACAATCATCAAGCCATCGATTGTAATTATCTTATTGATTACCAATGCGGATTGTAAATTATCTACAATTTATTGTTTCTCCCCGAGAAAATAGTTCTCAAGAGAAAGTTGTTAATGTAATTATTAAATATTCTAGAGCTTGGAGGGGAATGGAGAAAAATATATGTATTATACTTGACAAAATATTGAGTGATATTTATAATTATTAGAGCCCGGAAGTTAGGCAAAATGCCTTTTGTATGTGAATGGATATATTTAAGAATCAGATAGAATAAATATGTTTCCGTGCATTTAGTAAGTGTAGAGACAATTTTTATTTTGCCTATTTTGGCTATTTTAAGATTTAAAGCCTTTTTTTTTTTTTTTGCATTTTTTGATCGTTATGCAATTTTTTTCTGTGATTTAAACATTTTAAAAAGCACATAATGAATTTCGAATTCAGTTCCTCGAAAACAAAAAAGGTTTCAAAAATTAAATTTCATTTTGCCGTCACAAATATCAATTCGAAAGCTTATTTTCCCAACCCTTGGATTGACCCTCTGTAAATAACTGAACCTTCCTTGGTAGAAGGAATGCACAAGCATAATGAACAGGAGGTAAGAGAGAGGATGAGGGAAGTACGTCACTTCTCCTTCCTCACACCCCTTTTGCTGTGACAATGGTGTAATTAATTACCTGGTATTCCGGATTTAGAAATGATAAGATAATGCAGAGGAAGTTTTTCCATAATGAAAAACATTTTTTCTTAGAAGTTCTATGAGAGTTGATACTTTGAAAAAGCATCTTGTTGTTGCTTGTAAGAAGGGAAAGTAAGAGTAAGTACACTAATTCTGTGATAAATTGATAATAAAGAAATGAATGAGTATTTAAAATACATATTTTCATTAATAATGAGTGAGATTCCTCTTTGCCTTCACTCCTAATAAATGCCTATTTTAATTACAATACTTCCTATTTTCAGTATTTCAAGTGCCTTTTTGCCTGCCTATTTTAACCAAAAATAAATGCCTATCTTCCGGGCTCTAATAATTATATTTAAATATTTTTTATTTGAAAACTATTGATTACTGTTTAATCAGTTAGAAAAAAATATGCAACTGCTAACTGCTAATTCTTATCGTACAGTTTAATAGAATTTTTGGAACTAGTAAGACACGGTATTCACAGAAAGTGCTGGTTACTACATTCCGAATTCCTAAATTTATTTACATACATAAATTCCTTAGGTTATACGAACAACATATCCCTCAATGAAAATGAAAATAACGTGTAATTAGTGTTTTGTTTGTAATTTGTGTAATTGTTTTTAACCAACATGTGCAATAATTGTTATTCAGGAATCTAATGTTTATATTCTGTCGTAGATAATGTTTTCATTGTTTTAATGTTCTTTACATTTTTTTCCGTTTTTTAATTTGTGATATTTCCAAGGTACTCTATTTTTGTAAAATTATTAAACGTACAAATGTACTGCTTTATTCTTTGCTAAGACATTTTATCATTCCTCGCTCTGTATTAATTTTAAATGTTTATTATATTATATTAATTATTATTAATAATTATTATATTGATGTTCGAGTATTTGTGTTTTATTAATTTCGTTATCCATAACATTCAACAGTTATCATATGTAAGTTCTTTATTCTTTGCACTCTAGCGACGACGACGAGCGTAGAGATTAATTTAGCAGGTTAGCAGCTCGGAGGACAAGGAAGAACGAGAATCGATAGAGCTAACTGCTAACTGCTATGATTTCCATTGTAGAGTTTTACCTGTGGCTCCTAAACTGCTAACCACAGTATCTGTTATTTCTAGTCTTTAGTATTTATTCATTAACGCTAATGTCGATTAGCTGCTAAAAAGTAACAGATCTGCCAATAGCAACCCATCACTACGATACACCCAACATAGACGACAATTATGCGTCGCACATACTTGCCAGAAGTTCAAATGTGAGTCCCCCGGACATAGTAGTCCAAGAGCTGGTAACCGCACGTTTCATGAAGTGTTTATTGCACCTTGAAATTTTGCTATAATGTACCTCTAGGGTAGATAAGAAGGTATATATTTGTTGGATAGGGAAAAGGTGAAAAAAAAAAATATTTCCCAAAAATACAGTTTTATTCCGAAGCAAACTATCATTAATGTAAAATTAAGACAATTTTACAATGAATAATAAATAAGGCAGACACTTTTAAGGGGGATAACATATAAAAAAAAAAAAAAAAAACTTAGTTGTTTAACTAATATTAAATGAGAGTTTTATTAACTCTGCCATTTAAACCGGAACAGCTGTATTAGATCATGTGAGCAAGAACCAATGAGAGCGCAGAGAACAACCACAATTGCGCGGTGTTTTCATACACTCTTACAGTGTATTCCAGTCTATCATAAGCACTATTTATTTTCATGTTCCCTAGTAAGTAGACCCTACAAAAGTGTCTGCCCTTTTGTAATTATTTTCAAATATGTTTATTGAAGACTCTGTTTAAATCGCATGTTAGTGAATAAAGCACTTCATTTAATATTAAAAATAAAACCTAGGTATTTTGATTTTTTTTATTTACATTTTAACCCCCTTAAAAGTGTCCGCCTTATTTATTATTCCTTGTAAAATTGCCTTAGTTTGCAATTTTTTAAAATAAATGATAGTTGGCTTCTGAATAAAAGACTATTGTTTTGTACCCTTCCCCTATGCGCAGTAGCTGGTGTTCCACGGTAAGTCTAGCCATCACATACTTACCTTCTTATCTACCCTAGAGATGCACTATAGCAAAATTTGAAGGTGGATAAAACACTTCATGAAAAGTATGTTAGCAGCTCTCCGATTATAGAAGCTTTTATGACATGTAATGATTTCGTCTTACATTATAGAATTTCTACAGTTACCCCTATAAAGTATGTTTATTAAAAACCACTTATAAGATAACCTTGAGAATCCACATGTTGCCGCACTTGCTTAATCTCCGAGCATATTCCAAGCTGATTTCTGTCCGTCACTTCCTGATCAGACAAGGTTCCCTTGAAAGTCGAGGAAAAACTTTCTCAAACTTTCAATAAAAAGTCTGCTCATTATGCAAAGGGTGTAATTATTAATTAATCGAAGAAGGCGTTATTTATACTAATTAGGAAACATAAATTTCCCCCTTTAAGAATGCTAATTTTTACCGCCGAATAACTCAGAAGGAAATTCAGGATTTCTTCAAACTCTCGTCATGTAATTTAGGCGTTTGCTGAAATATTTGTCTATGTACATTTATTTCAATTGACCAAAAAAGCAAGAAACATGTAGTGAATGTTTATGATGATGTTTTATAAATATTTTTGTTTATAAATGTATTCATTAGACATCGCTATACCTGGTGATAGTCCATCCGAGGTAATAATATCCCGAACCCTTGCACAGCCTCCTCACCCTTCAGCATGACCAGTCAGAACACCTCTTGGTAATGCTCGACAATATAATGGGTGTTTCCAAATGACATGTGAGAAACATAAATTTTAACGTACCTTTATTATTGATAACAAAACTTAACCTGTATTGGTACCGCTGTTACTGGTAACCTTGGGCGTATATACGAAATAAATTTGGGGGGCTGGGAGCATTTCCGGGGTATGGAATACTAACAATTTAGAACTTGGAAAACGCTACTACAACTAAAATGAAATGATCTAATTTAATTTATTTTTAAGGGTTTTAAGGCACATTTTACCATCAAATCAAAATTTCGCGGGGGGGGCCTTATATAAGCTCATGCTGGAAACCTATAGATAACGGGTTATCTATAGATTATCTGTTTCTTCATATAGTATGACGGGAACCGTGCTATAAGAAACTGCAAACAATTATGCAGTAGCGTTAATTTTGCTGATGCATTATTTAACGCAATAAAATAGCTACTTATCTGCCGTGACGAAGCACGGGTATTCGGCTAGTAATACATATTCACAAAATAAAAAACCTGATCCAGTGTTGCCCCTTCTTCAACAGAAATTAAGAAAATTAATTAACCAGCATGCGGTTTATATATTTATGTACATTTATATATATATATATATATATATATATATATATATATATATAGAGAGAGAGAGAGAGAGAGGGAGAATATATATTCACCGAATACAAATCCTGTTTCATTAAAAAGTTTATTATGTGATCAAGGTAAAAGCACTAAATAATTTAGTGGGAAGCCATTGCTACCAGCTGGTCTAAATATATCACTAAATAAGGCGAGTATGCTCAAGCCGGAAGAAACACCTTCAAATATAGGAGAGTGTTTATAGAAAAGCTAATGTGTTTATACGAGAAGTGTGGAGCTGCTTACAAACAATTCGTACATTTTTAAACATAATTTGGACCGGAGGTTGCCTAGGTAATATCCAAGTACATGCTGAAATAGGGCAAAGCAACAGTTAATGACATTTTCGGAATTAGATGAATAATTTCAAATCAACTTTCTTATTTTATCACGTTCCTTTCATCATTATGTATATATATATATATATATATATATATATATATATATATATATGTATATATATATATATATACAAGCCCGAAACAGCACAAGAAGTCCCAGAGGGAAAGAGATATCTAATTCTGTATAAAACGGCACACTCGTGAGATGGTGAGTACTATGCTCCGGGAGCCTGTTTTCCAGGTAACCATTTTGGATCGCCTTGGAAGGGAAAGGGCAAATCTCGAAATCTGAATGTTGGGAAATCGAAGTCGAAGTCCTAGAAGTGCTTCAGGATAACAGGCGAATGTATACACTATGGAATGCTGATTCATAAACCTGATCGGTGAAGTATGCAATTTAAATTCAATGTTTTAATTTTAATTTATTCGATTTATTTTTCTATTAATTAAATAAATAGTTCACTAATTCTATTTTTTTAAATTATTTTTCTTTATACTTATTTTTATTTAATTTTTGTATCCTTTACTATCTATACCTCAAGCATACATACTATACTTGTATAATTGTCTGTAGCAACTAATATTTCGGAGTGGCATCGTTAGGTTCAACACCTGCATCGGCTTAATACAGGAAATTAAATGCTCTTCGCCTTAGAAGTGGAGCATCATCATCAATAAAATAAATAAATTTATTTCAGTGATTTATGGGTAACAAAATCCCAAAAAGAGGGACGTTTCAGACCCGGGATTCGCCCTTGAAATCCCAAAAAGAGGGACGTTTCAGACCTGGGATTCGACCTTGAAATCCCAAAAAGAGGGACGTTTCAGACGTGGGATTCGCCCTTGAAATCGGACATCGAATGTTTCATAGATGATGGCGCTATTCGCTTTAACATGAAACTGTGAGAGAACTGAAGGCGAACCAGAGAAACAAGTCGAAGCGTTGTGTTACCTTCATCTTTATGACTCAGAAAATAAAATAATAATAAAGTCAATTTTTACATTATTCCACCTTTCTCTTCCTAGGCCCTGATATGAAACCTCCGTTATTCATTTAATGTTCGTATATTAAAATTTACTATTAGGTATCTAAAATTTTCATTTGATGTTAATTAACAATAATTGAAAAATTGATCGGACTTAAATAATAGAATTTTGCCCATTTGGGGGACCTAACAAGGCAAAGCATTATTAATGGGTGTGGCATTGGTGCTAACTCTCTGAGAAATCAAGAAACCATAGAAAAATATTAAATAAAATAACCACCCTTTAAACCAATGAAGCATCAGGCTAGCTAATAAAAATAGTTATAATATATAAAATAATTGGAATACATACGTCATAACACTCCAAAAGGCTTGATAAAAGTGATGATTACCTGCAAAAAATAAAAGTCTTCAATAACTTCATATTATTCTACTATGATTAAAATATATTAAATTATAGATTATAATTGTTTGCAATGTATTGAGATTGTTTTGATTGAAGCATTTTTTTTCTTTTTTTCTTAAATCTCTATTGATCCTGATTTGGAACAGTAAATGAATTCCATTAAAATTTATATCTATCTATATATACCCAAATAATGAATACTAAATATATATATATATATATATATATATATATATATATATATATTTATAGGCATTCCTACAACAAAGGATTGAACGAGTTTGTTAAACAGCAAAATCATTCCATTCAGAGAGATGTTCACCAGACCCAAATTATTAACTTGCACTTTACGGTAGTATTTTATGGTTCATTGCAACAAAACTCAAGATATTTCCTGCTCATGAATAGTGAATAGCTTCAAATTTTATAGTACTGACCACACTATCTACCTAGTTATAAAATTCTAACGGATCGCTGTTTACATGTAAGATATATGGGGAAAAATACTATTGGGGCCTTTATCAACGCATAAGTATCCAAAACAATGATTTTTAGAATTTTTGTCTGTATGTCAGACTCTATACACACTAGGGTTTAACAATCCCTTAGGGGTCAGCTTAGTGGCTCTGTAACGAGTTAGCAATCCTAGCAGCCTGTATGCTTGATCCCCGATGGCTATACGTCTAATATCGTGTATAGAGAAGCATTACTCTGAAGTAGATTTTTTTTTAAATACCCATACATCCCTATCAAAATCATCCAAAATAAACCAAAAGATATATCCAAAAATGCTGCCCTAAGTCACTATCCACACGGACGAAGTCGTGGGCACAGCTATTTTATATATATATATATATATATATATATATATATATATATATATATATACTTTGTTATGGAACGTTGAGATTTTTCAACATCAGCAGATGATCACGAAACGCATTTTTTGTTTCTTCTTTATTGAAAGAAATGTTGCATGATTCTATAAAGGTAGTTGTGTAAAGCTATCCAGGACAGGTAACCGGCTGATCCATTTTTTGATGACAGGTTTTCCTCCTGTACGTTGACAGAAATTAGATTAGGTTCCTGTAATGGAGGTTCGTCTTGGGTTT
Organism: Gonocerus acuteangulatus; assembly: GCA_946811695.1. Taxonomy (NCBI): domain Eukaryota; kingdom Metazoa; phylum Arthropoda; class Insecta; order Hemiptera; family Coreidae; genus Gonocerus; species Gonocerus acuteangulatus. The sequence goes on along the minus strand of OX328128.1, from coordinate 86,324,823 downwards.
TATGTAACGGTCCGTGAATAAAAGGATTGGTGGGTTTTGGAGTCCGAGGAGCACACAGTGTTGCTTTATTGTGCACAGGAATGTATGTTTTTCCTTCTTTCGCTTCTTAGGCAACACTGATGGCAGACTATTCCTCATTCAGATCTTACCAAATGGTTGCCATCTTTTCAAAAGCTGTTTGCTAAGGGAAAGCACGTTCTTGGGACAAGTTCTATGCATTCCATTTATTCTATGCAAAATTCCATTTATGAGGTACCTTTGAAAAAATGATGGAAAATATTTGAATGATAATAAATCTGATTTACAGGAATCGTGTCATCTCATCTCGTTTCTGTACAATTGTGGACAGTTTTAAGATTATAAGAAATCATTACTGTTTAAACAAATTCAAACTGCTGCTCGAATGAAATGTCCAAAAAAAGTGAGGCTTTTGTCCAACAAAAGTGAGGCTTTTGTCCAACAAGAGTGAGCCTTTTGTCCAATAAAAGTGAGAGTTTTGTCCAACAAAAGTGAGACTTTTGTCCAACAGAAGTGAGACTTATGTCCAATAAAAGTGAGAGTTTTGTCCAACAAAAGTGAGACTTTTGTCCAACAAAAGTGAGGCTTTGGTCCAACAAAAGTAAGGCTAGGTCCAACAAAAGTGAGACTATTGTCCTACAAAAGTGAAGCGTTTATCCATCAAAAGTGAGACTTTTGTCCAACAAAAGTGAGACTTTTGTCCAACAAAAGTGAGACTTTTGTTCAACAAAAGTGAGGCTTTTGTCCAACAAGTGTGAGGCTTTTGTCCAACAACAGTGAGACTTTTGACCAACAAAAGTGAGACTTTTGTCCAACAAGAGTGAGACTTTTGTCCAACAAGAGTGAGACTTTTGTCCAACAAGAGTGAGACTTTTGTCCAACAAGAGTGAGACTTTTGTCCAACAAGAGTGAGGCTTTTGTCCAACAACAGTGAGACTTTTGCCCAACAAGAGTGAGACTTTTGCCCAAAAACAGTGAGGCTTTTGCCCAACAACAGTGAGGCTTTTGTCCAACAAAAGTGAGACTTTTGTCCAACAAAAGTGAGACTTTTGTCCAACAAAAGTGAGACTTTTGTCCAACAAAAGTGAGACTTTGGTCCAACAAAAGTGAGACTTTTGTCCAACAAAAGTGAGACTTTTGTCCAACAAGAGTGAGACTTTTGTCCAACAAGAGTGAGACTTTTGTCCAACAAGAGTGAGACTTTTGTCCAACAAGAGTGAGACTTTTGTCCAACAAGAGTGAGGCTTTTGTCCAACAACAGTGAGACTTTTGACCAACAAAAGTGAGACTTTTGTCCAACAAAAGTGAGGCTTTTGTCCAACAAGTGTGAGGCTTTTGTCCAACAACAGTGAGACTTTTGACCAACAAAAGTGAGACTTTTGTCCAACAAGAGTGAGACTTTTGTCCAACAAGAGTGAGACTTTTGTCCAACAAGAGTGAGACTTTTGTCCAACAAGAGTGAGACTTTTGTCCAACAAGAGTGAGGCTTTTGTCCAACAACAGTGAGACTTTTGCCCAACAAGAGTGAGACTTTTGCCCAAAAACAGTGAGGCTTTTGCCCAACAACAGTGAGGCTTTTGTCCAACAAAAGTGAGACTTTTGTCCAACAAAAGTGAGACTTTTGTCCAACAAAAGTGAGACTTTTGTCCAACAAAAGTGAGACTTTGGTCCAACAAAAGTGAGACTTTTGTCCAACAAAAGTGAGACTTTTGTCCAACAAGAGTGAGACTTTTGTCCAACAAGAGTGAGACTTTTGTCCAACAGAAGTGAGACTTTTGTCCAACAGAAGTGAGACTTTTGTCCAACAAAAGTGGGACTTTAGGCACTAAATTTTGCCCGACGAACGCCAATCTATCCTAATTTTGCGCAATTTCAGGAGGCCCGACTTCCACTCGATTTTCTTGACGGGCTTACACAAAAAGAGAAAAGACTGTTTTCAATGTTCCACGGCTAATGATGTTTTGTTTTTGTTTTGTAAAAATCAGCAGTTGAAACCGGATCATGGTCAGCGCCCCTTGTGGTAAGATTAACAACTAATGCCCAAACCGATTTGGTAGCTTAATTCAATTTGTTGTTCAATCAGTTCATTGTTAAAACATATATTTGTCTTTAGTTGCCCATGGCGTCGTAAGAGAAATTACGACCGGTATGAGTGAATTGGTAATTTTGGTCTGGAGTAAAACCCTCTTTCTGATCAAATATTTTGCTGGTTAACGAACTCGTTTAATAGTTTGCTATTGGAATGCTATACACCAAATTGCTTAGCGACAAAATCAAAAACTCTGGCGGGTATCTTGTTAACAGACACCCATATATATATATATATATATATATATATATATATATATATATATATATATATATATATATGTTTGTGTGTGTATTTTAACGGGGGAAATTTTTACATGAGTTCGACTTCCATAGCTACATTCCTTCGAAATGTGCTAAAACGTAAAAGAGGATAAAAACTGTGAAAGGATCTTAACCTAAGCTTTGTGTAATTTTTAGGTCTCTGTTTTCTCTAAAATTCAAATGGCCTTATCAAAAGATGCAAAGGTTTCTTTCGAACTCACATGACCCAAATCTACGATTTCTGAAACATTTGCCAAATTTTCACGATCAGAACATTTTTGTAGACATTAGAGCGCGAACAGGCAATAATAGATACAATAAAATGATTTATTCGTGAGTCCTGCTTGTGACACCCACTGCATTTCTAGTTGCTTGGTGTAACCACAGCCGGAACTTTCCATATTTCTTCGTAAAACGGTTAAAGATATGAAAAAAAAAATCTCTAAATAAGTTGAAACCTCTGTTTCCATCGGGGAAATTAATTTCCTCGTTTTTCCAACTCTCAGGCGGTTTACCGAAGTCTAATTGGAAGATTTCTTTCTTGTCATTCATAAACTCCCTTTTATACGCCCGAATGATTACAGACAACAAGTACAATACACAGAAAAAAACTTTATTTAATAAAAGAAAACAAAGTTAAGTTCCCCAACTGTATTGGGTTGCTGACTATACAACATACTAATCAACCAAAATTGCAATAATTATAAAATTAACTCAAAGAAGTAAAATCAATATGTAAATTAACACTTTCACTGCGGGTGTGATCACGGAAGGACACTAGCGATCCTACCCGCTTACGAGTCCCTTCGGAAGGACACTCCTCCATTACTTTTCCCTTTAGATTCAAAAGGCTAGTAAATGGAGTGGAATAACTTTTACAGCTCCAGATAAAAACAGTTGCCTTCAGTATTGTTTGGGCTTTCCAACAGTGTTGTCCGTTTTCAAATCGGCTGACTGGAAGATTTTTATGACTTTTTTAATGAAAAAAAATGTCTGCATGAAAAATTCAAAAAAAAATTACACCCAATACTGAAGGGTTCCCAAACAATAACACCCGCAGTGAAAGTGTCAAAAACAAAAAAAACTCGTGTTTTATATATAATTTGGGCAAGAATGTGTGTTTTCATGCCAAAAATAAATGCCCATCCCTAAGGAGGTGCATAGCACACTTTAATAACTTTGCATCTCGTAAAATAGTGGGTTTTCACAGTTAGGGGGTAATATTACCTGGTGTGATAAAAATCACTGTCATTTTCTACAATTTATCAATAACAAATAAGTAAATATTTTTCAATTATTTAGGTCATACATTTTATATGGGATGTTAAAGTATTAAAAAAAAAAAAGTTTTAAATCTTGGAAAAGGAAATGGCTTCGCTGTGTCTGACGAATGGAAACCCTCTTTTTGTCAGCGGAAATATTTAATCTAGAAGAAATACTAAAATTATTTTAAAAGAATAAGGTAAAATCTAGTTATGTATGTAGGATTTATAAGAAATATTATTTTTTTCGAAAATCTTAAAAAATTATTTTAAAAAATCTGCCGAAAACGGCCATAAAATCGTAATAATTCTAGCAAATATCTTGAGGAAACTGCAGTTAAAATTTTGAAGGTGATCGGGTGAAAATTGAAGACGCTAGCCTATATTTTGAAAAACATAGTTTTGAGAAAACCCACTTTAAAGTTTATGAATGTATTTCATTTTTGATCTTCTTAATTTTTTTTTCATAATTTATTGTAATAAAGATTAAACAATTGGTTCTTAATTTTGAAATGTATTGGGGCTTTAGTTGAAGATTCGAATTGTTGGTACATTTAAAAAGTTTTCCGGCATAAAAGACTTAAACCCTTTGTTGCATCGTGATGCCTGCAGGCATCAAATTATATTTAATTTCCCGTAAGCAGCAACGTGTGTCAAAGGGACTGAAAGATCTTAAACGTTGTACTTTTTCATGATAAATGAAAAAAAATCATTTGTCGAAGGGTTAAGCCCAAAAAAAAAACAGATGATAAAAAAAGTTGCCAGGTAGTATTATGTACCCTTTAACAAGATTCTTGAAGAATAAAACAAAAATTACACCCCATAAGTGTTAGTTTATAATTCAGTTTGGAGGTTTTTAGAGGCGGGGTTATTTCTTTCGAAAAGCCTAATCTCTTTACTGGATTGAAACTGATGGTTCCTTGTTGATGACTTGTCCTGAAAATCTGTAAATGTACGTTAAATTTTGAGAAAATAAATCCTTATTTTTAATTAAATTATTTTCGAATGTATATTGGTAGAAGATAAACGAATAAAGACGTTTTGAATATTCTTGACTTTGTGAAAGTTTCATTACACATTTCACATCAACTTGTGTCAATTTAGGAGTTTTAAAAAAAATCGTTTGAACAGTAGTGGGCTTTCAAGCAAGGACCTGGAAAAACTTTCCTTGAACAAATAAAAAAAATCGCATAAAATTCTCTACGATCTTAGAAATATAATTCTATATCTTTCACCGATATGAAAGTGAAGGTTCCTTTCACTGTTGGTATATGAAAGGTAAAAGTAGTCTTGACTCTGAAGCCGGAAGAAGTGTTGCGGTGAAGTCTCTGATTGGTAAGGCGAAGGTCAAGGGGTTTCCGAGATGAGTGATGCATCTTCAGAGATTCGGTAACATTTACACTTTGATTAGTGCGAGTGCAAGTGATAAGTGATTTGTGGTTTCTGTGAGTGATTAGTGATTAGTGCTTAGTGTTTAGTGCGAGTAGTGTCCACTGTACTTTTTAGCGTCCACTGTTTAGGACAGCAATTATTATGGCCGAACAGCCTCAAAAACTTATTGAGATCTGCTTTGAGTTGCAAGAAATCCTTAAGGAATTTATAAACGCGGTGGTGTCTGAATGTGAAGAATTCAAGGAATGAGAACATTCAAGACCAAGAAGACTATGAGAACGAAAGTGGATAAATAGAAGAGCCATTCATGGTGCGAGCCACCAACTCCTTATGGAATTGGCCTCTGAAGATACCATGGAATATTACTATGCTATCAGGATGACTGAAGAGTCATTTAATACATTACTTAACCTAGTCACACCTGTTATACAGAAATCAGATACATTTATGAGACCTGCTTTGCCAGGAAAAGTGAAATTGCACGCTATTTTATACCTGTTGGGAGCTATAGAATAGGTCGCAGTGTGTTTAGTGGAGGCTACTAAACAGAAAAATAGAACGTACTTCTATTTACTGTTTATTAATCACTAGCACTTGATTACTTATCACTCGCACCAAACAATTGCTGTCCACACGTGTTTTGTACTAATCACTAAACACCTCCACTAACCACTCGCACTCACACTAACCAAAGTGTAAATAGGCCCTTACTCTAAATTGGGGACCCTGAGGTAAACCAATTCACAAGAGGTGAAGAATGCTCAAAAATTGAACCAAACAGTACAGCTGACACTAAACAGTGGACGCTAAACAGTACAGTGGACACTACTCGCACTAAACACTAAGCACTAATCACTCACAGGGACCATTAATCACTTATCACTTGCACTCGCACTAATCAAAGTGTAAATGGGTCCTAACTCTAAATTGGGAACCCTGAGGTAAACCAATTCACAAGAGGTGAAGAATGCTCAAAAATTGAACCAAACAGTACAGCTGACACTAAACAGTGGACGCTAAACAGTACAGTGGACACTACTCGCACTAAACACTAAGCACTAATCACTCACAGGGACCATTAATCACTTATCACTTGCACTCGCACTAATCAAAGTGTAAATGGGCCCTAACTCTAAATTGGGAACCCTGAGGTAAACCAATTCACAAGAGGTGAAGAAAGCTCAACAATTGAACCAAACAGTACAGTGGACACTACTCGCACTAAACACTAAGCATTAAAGTGTAAATGGTCTCATGGTTAGCCATTGGACAGCGCCAAAAGCTGATCTTCACGTTTCCTCTGTACCTCCTGGGCGTGGTTCCGTTCATATCCTTACTGTAATTCTTTAAATATTTATCTATTTTATATATTTCGTAAAATTGTCAACACCCACTCGAACATCTCGAATCAAAACGATAATAAATGCTTTCAAGGAAAGTGGTAGTAGCTAACTTACACGGAAGCGGAAATTACTCAATCCGGCTCTAATTCTAAAGCAAGGCCCTCATAAGTCAATACAAAATACAAACACGCTTCTCATGTACTTGTCATTGAAAAAATGCAATCAAAATAACAATACCCAAATAAAAACTAAGGCAAACAGTGAATAAAACAACCAATTAATTACTGAGATAAACATAGAGAAAAAAAGTCCGTCACGCAGGAGCTGCATAACTAAGCACTTTCCTCAGAAGTTTTGTAGTGTAGACTACATTACTGAATAATTTGCTGTAAATAGCCTATATAAATAAAATAAAAACGTAAATAGTTCTGCTCATTTACATTTCTTATGAGAACTGTTCAATTATTAATTTTGTAAATAATTTGCTTCCAGAGTTACGTTAATAAATGATATTGTACTACTTATAAACACACAAAAATTTCATTTTCCGTCTTTTGATCTGACAAAGGAACAGGATACAGTCCCCTAGTAGGAGATAGCGCTCCTCACGGCGGCGTTGTGAACCTACGTCTGGCGGTTCACATTTCTGATGAAACAGAGTTTAAAGTAAACCCTCCTTTCCAATTGACCGATTCAATTCATTTTTACACCACTTCTATGTTGATACCCACGACGTATACCGCGTTTCGTTACAAAACAGCGTTTCGTGACCGGTATGAGTATATTAGTACTTTAGGTCCGGAGTAACCCCCCCCCCCCCCCCTCCGAATAACCCGATTTAGTTTATTTTTACAACCCATTTTCCCCCGTTGATTTCAACCACGAATACCGAGTTTCGTTGAAATGTAACAAAAACTGCGGCTGGTATCGGCAAATTGGTTATGTGGATCCGGAGTAAACCCCCCCTCCTAATGAACCGATTTAGTTTATTTTTACAACGTATTTCTCTCTTTAGATAAACATAACGAATACTGAGTTTTGTTAAAATATAACAAAAACTACGGCTGGTATGGTCAAATTAGTGTTTTGGGTCAGGGGTAAACCCCCCCTTCCGATGGACCGATTTTGGTGGTTAACGAACTCGTTCAATCGTTTGCTAATTGTATGCTATATACCACGTTTCGTGAAGAAATAACAAAAATTCTGGCCGCTATCGTGTTAACAGACATATATATATATATATAAATTTTAACGGGGGTCATTTTCGGTGTCTACTAGGTAGTATTGATGGAGATTTGAAGAAATTTTTCAAAAATTCCGTCATGAGTGCAACCTCAATAGCTACTTTCCTCCGGAGGAAAGTGCTAAAAAGAACATGACGAGGACTCTGGAAAAATGACTACCTGACCTTCTCAACGTTCGCTCTAGGAAAACATTATTACCAAAACGGTTCTCATTTTCTCGTAATCTTTTATTATAATTCTAATTTAACAGATAAATGCAATTTGAACCCCCCCCCCAAAAAAAATAAAATAAAATAAAATAAAAAATGCGTTAAACGACGACAAAAGCTTGTTCAAAATAACATAACAAACACATTTGAAGTTTTATGAACTTATTTCACCGATGGACATAGCCTAGAAGGAAATTGTTTCAGAACCTTGTTTGTAGATAATTTAGTAAGGATTCGAATGGCCACCTTCCACAAGATTTCTTTAACTGTTTTCGAGATATTTACCAAAATATACGAAGATCTGAAAACTTTTACTGTCCACTAATAAAATACGTTTTTCCAATTACTCCTTTACCTCCAAATGTAACCAATTTTCCTAAAGATGATGATTAGATAGTTAGCCGTCGAGGTGATAAGTAAAGATGGAATGGTTGGGATTCGGCTAAAGAAACCTCAATATGATTTTTGTTAAAGTAAAATCTATATTTTGGACGTTTCGACTACTCATTGGTAGCCTTCGTCAGCTAAAATGACAAGAAAAACAGAAATTAATACAAAAAAAAAGTTTATAATTAACATAAGTAACAGAAATATAAATACACTTAACTTATTATAAAAGAACAATTTGGTCTTAAATTCTTAGAATGAGTAGAATGAAAATCAAAAGAAACATAACAAAAAGAAGAAAAAAAGGCTATTATATTGAAGTTTATATGGGTAAATAGGTGTATTTACCTATATAAACTCAATAGCCTTTTTTCTTCTTTTTGTTATGTTTCTTTTGATTTTCATTCTATGAATTTAAGACCAAATTGTTCTTTTATAATAAGTTAAGTGTATTTATATTTCTGTTACTTATGTCAATTATAAACTTTTTTTTGTATTAATTTCTGTTTTTCTTGTCATTTTAGCTGACGAAGGCTACCAATGAGTAGCCGAAACGTCCAAAATATAGATTTTTTATATAAAAAAAATCATATTGAGGTTTCTTTAGCCGAATCCCAACCATTCCATCTTTACAAATTTCCTACATTTCCTCGGAATGTGCTCAAAAAATTATGCAACCGGAGATAATGTAAGATAAGTAATTGAAGATTTTACAGCTAACCATGACCAAGCTGAATACTGAAGAGCTTTCCAAAAAGGAGAAGAGTAATATTTTATGAAGTTTTAAGATAAACAGACTTTCTTGAAGTCATGGCAACCATTCTCAAAGCTATTACATGGAAGTTAATTTATGGAAGAAGTCTGATATTTCCAACATAAATAGCTTCACTGCTTCCGGATATTTCACTAGAAAAACTCCATCTGCATTTGGAAAGGCTTCGATAATCGGGTATTGAGTAAGGGCTCTTACTCATCTATTGGATGCCTTATAGCAGTATAAATACTTCACAAATACCGTTATATACATTTTACAATGTCCAACAGCAGGAACTGTGTAAATTAAGAGCATTTCATAAGAATTATTCATGTGTAAAAATGTTGAAAACGACAATTACAATTTTTTATTGTTTTTCTCTACGCAGATGATGTAACAAATTTTGTTTCGGGAAAGACATACGTAGAAATTAAAATTACATCAGAACTGATACTACAAAAAATGGATTCTTGGATGAAAAATAGTATTGGATTGGAGTAAAGATTCTAGACTTTGCTCTTGGATTGTGGACGATACGGCTTGTCACAAATTGTCGCAACCCTAACCCCTTTAGAATAGCCTTTAATGACTTAAATATAGTATAGAATAAGACAAATTGTCAATATATTGCTTCACCAATGTATCGAATATGTCCGTTGGCTAGTTTCCTCCGATTTTCATATTCGATAGTTTGACATGGTAGGGATGATTAGCTGTAGAGTGTAAACTATGAGAATGTTACCTATTTCTGTATCAAGTGTAAGGGAATTCTTTAAGTTATTCTCTGTGTAAATTGTAAGATAAGCCTTGAGGTTATGCCTGTCTAAAGTGTAAGCGATGGAGATCTCCTTAAGTCGTACAAGCGGGTTTGCCACACCCTGTTCTACCTTTCCTCCTATACCTGTATTTTTAGCCCTCCTTGCATATCTGCTTGCTCACGTAACTAGCCCCCGCCGCTCATTCTCATTTCCTTTTTAGCGCGGTTCCTCCCTCCCCCATAGGGAGGAACCCCGCTTATAAGGTTGATACAATGAAACAATCCGGAAGTGCCGACTAGAAAATTTCGCGTTTCAGAACCCCTAGAGACCGAAAATAACGGTGGTTCAAATTTGTATATATATATATATATATATATATATATATATATATGTATATATTATATATATATATATATATATATATATATATATATATATATATATATATTTGTCTGTTCGCTCTGTAGCTCCTAGACGAATGGTCCGATTTTGATGAAATTTGGTACAAAAATCTTTCGTCTAATTTGAAAGGTCAAGTTCGTTAACCAGCAAAATCCGCGATAGCTTTAACCGTTTTCGGGAAAAATAGTTTTTGAATACCGTTTTTTGGTTTCGGTACTTATAATCATGGGATTCAGTTGAAACATTTTCTGCATATTCTACTTTCATTAAAACTAATTTGTTGAAATTGTGGTTACGTTTGGAGTTAAGGAAGGGTTAGAATAAAATATTTTATTAACAGACATAAAAAGTTTTGGTAACTTTGTATACTTTCCTTAATATCTCGAAAAAGATTGAGAATCCTGGTAAACGGAAGAATACCATTAGGAAGCTTAATAAATGCTCTACAAAAAAGGTTCTAATGAAAGTTTTGATTAGGCGATGTCAATCGGAGAAATACGTGCTTAAACTTTGAAGTAATTGAGCTCGTTTATTTGAACGGTTCTTTTTGTTTGTTTTTATTTCTTGTTATTTTTTCATTGCTTATAGTTGGATAATGCATTTGACAATAAAACAGATTAATTAAAATAAGAAAAACAATTCATTGCTGGAAATATATCAGGCTGTACCGTATGAAATGTCAGTTTTGGATTTGCCGATTTCCTTCAAATGACTTGAAACTGTCGAGGCTCCAACTCCGAGTTCTTTGTCATGTTCCCTAGTGTTTGTAATTGCTTATAGTAGTCAAATGTATTTGTCAATAAAACAGAATACGTATAATTAGAAACAATATTCAACTTCACACAGGTTAGATACTATGAGGGAATAGAGAGTCCTTTCACTGCCTGTAGAAACAGAAGGTCCACAGAAACATGTACCTGCTAGGAGTTAATCCTCAAGAGTTGTAAATATACCCCAGGTATCTGCCGACACAAATACAAAGCCTAGTTTCGTTTTGGTACTTACAATCATGGGATTCAGTTGAAACATTTTTTGCATGTTTGAATTTCATCAAAACTAACACGTTAAACCTTTGGTTACGTTTGGAGTTAAGGAAGGGTTAGAATACAAATATTTTATGAATAAACATGAAAAGTTTTGGAAACTTCGTTTACTTTCATTAATATCTCGAACGCTGTTGGGAAATTTTGATAAGTGCATAGGAACTATTTGAAAGCTTTCTAAATTCTCTACAAAAAAGATTCTGAAACAATTTTTGATTAGGTGATGTCGATAGAAGAAATAAGTGCTTAAAACTTCAAATACGTCTGTTTAGCTCTTATGAACGGTTTTTTGTCGTTCTTTTCGTAATTTTTGTCTCTTTCCCTTAGTTTTTTATTGATTTTTATTTTTGTAATTTCTTATGTTAGGAAAATGTATTTGTGTGTAAAACAGGATAGGTAAAATGAGACCAATTTTCTGTTGCTAGAAATAATGAAAAGTTTTGGGAACTTCGTATACTTTCATTAATATCTCGAAAACGGTTGAAAATCTTGGGAAGCGAAAGGTTACCATTCGAAAGCTTACTAAATGGTCTAAAAAAAAGGTTTTGAAGAAAGTTTTGAATAAGCGATGTCAATCGGAGAAATAAGTGCTTAAACTTTGAAGTAATTGATTCCGTTAATTCGAACGGTTCTTTTCGTCTGTTTTTATTCCTTGTTATTTTTTAATTGCTTAAAGTTGGATAATGTATTTGACAATAAAACAGATTAAGTAAAATAAGAAAAACAATTCATTGTTAGAAATATAGCTTGCCAAGAGAAAGAGATTCGATGACGTCTTTTGAATATTTTCAATTGACATTATTCTGTTGGTTTTTTATTTTATTTTTTAATTAATTGTAGAATTATTACTATAGTAGACGAACACAAGAAAAGGTGGAAAATTTTGATATTATTCAATGCACTGAAACGTACTAAATAGGTATTGTTAGAAGAGGATTCTGGGGTCTGGCGGACCCGACCAGGTAAAATCATAAAGCCCTTTGAACAAAGGCCGAACCACGTATTATCTGTTTCTATTCTAAGCTTTTCAAATGACAAAAGGGATATCAACGGAACCGCGCTAAGATGGTGCAGTTCCTGCGAGTCGGACTTTTTTAACCTTTGAAATATCGCTCCTGTTTTCATTTTCGCCAAAGAATTACGTATTAACCACTTATAAAGTCTTTTTATGGATTATCCCAGTCGAATGTATTATCCTTTAACATAATGAAGAGATGTGCAAAAAACGACCCGCGGGCTCAGCCGTGAACAATTTTTTATTTCAGTTGAAAATGTTTCATGCGTTTGAAAATCTATAAATTTTGATTACGTTTAGAGCAGTGGGTGTAAAAAAAAAAAAAAAGAAAAAGAAAAAAGGAAAAAAGGCTTCTAACATGCCATGTCGAGAAGATTCTCAAGTCGTATCTTTTTCGTTCCATTCTAAGATCTCAAAATCACAGCAGATTAAACCATTATTGTAATGACGCTAAGATTACGCAGATCCTAAGCGTCTGATTTTTTTGTGTGTGAAAAGTTTGCACTTGAAATCACTCCTTCTCGGGATGACCTTGAGAGTGAAAGTGGATTGTGCTACTTGCGGATTCTCCCAGATAATGACAATGACATTGAACATGGAATGAAGTGATGAGATTGTCCCAAGATTCGTAGCTTTGTTTTGATGAATAGTGAGAAGACATTCATCCCCTGATCCCAAGAGCCGTATCATTTTTTGTTGAAATTCTTTTGTAAAATAATTACTACTAGCACAGAAGTTTTTTTCTTTAAGCACAATTCCTCCCTCCTTCCATAGTAAACCCGCTTATGAGGTTGACCGCCTGAAGGAATTTGCGAGCAGAATTTGAAGATGCCGTGAGAGTATTTTCTACTGTTGTTAATTTCGTTCTTTAGTACGGGGGTTTTCTCTAGTTACCTCAATTATTTGGTTGTTTTTTTTTATCAGTAAAATGAGTTTTCTAGTGAAACAAGGTAAGAAAATGAGAAACGTATTTATAACTTTTCACGAAAGATCAAAACAAAAATAATTGTTTATATTCCTTTACAAATGTCACTCAGGAAACGCACGGATGATGCAGCTCCTGTGAGTCGGACTTTTTTTAACACCTTGATGGCGGCTGTCGAAAGGTGTCCGACAGTGCCGGCTCCTTCTAAATGTCAGGCGTCGTAGGGTCTTTACACCTGATAGTCCTCCTCAATTCAGCCTGTGTTTGTCTCGCTACGCTGAAACAAATCCTTACTTCTTCGTAGCCATTATAAAGGGGTTTCTTCAAACCTGATCGGCACGACACTGGAATTTTCAGCGCACAACCGTATTTTTCTTACAAATCGCTATTATTCTATTACCACGAAAACACTTCAGCCAGGAGGAACGGCCTTACGTCATACGGTTCAGCCACCAACGAGTTACCTATTCTGTCTCTATTAGTGCACATGTGTAAATAACATGCTGCCCTTTACGAAACTTATGAAGTTTTGAGCTCTTGTGAGGCTTACTCAGGAGTACGAAGAGTTACACGAAATTTACAAACTTTTGACGAAAAATGATTGCATGATCAAGTGTTATTTTTACTGTGCATGTACCATATGGGGGGGGGGGGTGCAGAGCGTTAACTAATCTCCGAAAGTGGCGTAAAAACTTGTTTCGCGTTTTCCTCGTACTACTTTTTTGCCACCGTAAAAAATATTTTTTAAAAATTTCTTTCAGACAAATGTACGTAAGTCTAAGCGAGTGTAGTGGAACCGGCTTTTTGTAATAATTCCAGGGTTTCATTTCTGAAAAAGAAAAAAAAAAAAAAATGTCACGCGCGTTCTACCCACCATTTGTATTCCGTAGCGACTCGGTGGATTACATCACATCCTTGGTCTAGATGTAAGCTAACAACATGTTGTCATGTATGTTGTTATGTTTATGTTGTACATGTGGAGAATCCTAACTTCTACTCATGTACTTTACAGGCTGCTTCCTGATATCTTTGCTGGACAAACAGTTTGTCATGCACAATTACCAACACATTCTTAGGCCTCGGGCACGTTATGAGCGATAAGGTAAAAGCTTCAGAGCAATGTCGCTCACATTAGTGTTAAGCTGGAGTGCAGTAGGAATGAGGGAGGACTGAGGGATGAAGGAGGCCAAACGGTAGGTAAAAAAAAACTACTGACAGACAGCTAGTAGACATTTTTGACGTAGCCTACGAGGCTCCCCGGATCAAGACCTACCTGTGTTGCGAAGTTTGGTCAAAATCGGTCAAACGGTGTGGATTTGTATGATAAGCAAACAGACAGACACGCGATTTTTATGTACATAAATCTGTCTGTACGCTCTGTCAAAGGCTCGAAAATAGTCCGATTTTGATTAGATTTGTTACAAAAATCTTTCGTCCAAAAATATTTTCGTGCAAGGCGGAAGGTCAAATAAAAAAAACTTATCCTCCTCAGGATGAGGCTGTAAGTTTTACATTTGAAACTTTTTCCCTGAAAGGCACCAATAAAGGTGTAGTCCGAGAGCCAGCAACGCACTTTTCATGAAGTGTTTTATGCATCTTGAAATTTTGCTATAATATACCTCTTAGGTAGATAAGAAGGTATGTATGTGTTTCCTGGACAAACCTTGGAACAGCAGGTACTGCGCGTAGGGGAAAGGTGCAAAGCAATATTTCCCAAAAATAGAGTTTTAATCAGAAGCCAACTATCTTTAATGTAAAATTAAGACAATTTTACAATGATTAATGAATGTGATAGGCACTTTTAAGGGGTATAACACGTAAAAAAAAAAAACTTAATTGTTTTTATTCTCATATTAAATGAGAGTTTTATTCGCGCTGCCATTTAAACCGGAATAGCTGTACAAGATCATATGAGCAAGAACCAATGAGAGCGCAGAGAATAACCACAACTGCGCGGTGCTGTCATTCACTCTTACGGTTACACGCAGTGTATTGCAGTCTATCATATTCAACATTTATTTTTATGTTTCCTGATAATTATACCCCACAAAAGTGTCTGCCCTTTTGTAATTATTTTCAAATATGTTTACTGAAGACGCTGTTTAAATCACAGCGTGAATAAAGCACTTCATTGAATATTAAAAATAAAAACTAGGTACTTAGTTTTTTATTATTATTATCATTTTAACCTCCTTAAAATTGCCTGCCTTATGTATTATTAATTTGAAAATTTCCTTAATTTGCCATTTTTTTCATTAATAATAGTTGGCTTCTGAATAAAACTATTTTTGGGCAATATTGTTTTGCACCTTTCCCCTATGCGCAGTACCTGGTGTTCCAAGGTATGTCCAGGAAACACATATATACCTTCTTATCTACCCAAGAGGTACACTATAGCAAAATTTTCAGGGTGCATAAAACACTTCATGAAAACTGCGTTGCCAGCTCTCGGGCTAGTGTGAAACATGTAGGGAAGTAATGAAGTTCGTGAAATCGTATGGTGAAGTTTTTATTATTTCACCTTCTGCCTTGCACGAAAATTAAGAAAAGGGTCAGTTGAAGAATAACATCCACCGAAACATGGCTGTCCGAAAAGGTAGAGAGATGTTGTGGTCAGAACAAGCTAACCGGCCGGCTGATTTCCACCTTTTTATTTTTATTTTTTTTTTACTTTACTTTAAGAGCTGCACAGGAATGGTGATCTGCCCTAAAAGAATTTATATAAAATATAATAAATAAAATAATAAATTATAAGCTAAGGATCAGCAACAAAATTAAAGGGTACGGAAAATGAAATGAAGAAAAGAATAATAATAAAAAATAATAATGAAATATACAAGGAATTAATAAAATAAATAAATACAGAATTAAACTTATAATTTTAACGGTAATAATAAATAGTAAAGAAAAGAATAATAATAAAGAAATATATAAGGAATTAATAAAATAATTAAATACAGAATTAAACGTATAATTTTAATGGTAATAATAAATAGTAATGATAATGATATTTGCGGAGTTGATATCTGAGGAATATTATCCTGAAATAAGAAACTTTCACTTGGGAGTTATGTGTGGTATAACTATATTTTATTATATGTATTTGTAGTCTTTAAATATGTCAGTATGGTATCAATATGTGGGCTCCTATCCACATTTTAAGGGATTTCCACCTGAAAAAGATATTCATTAGAGGCTGGGTAAGCATAATATTGGCATCTTAATTCTAACCACACAAGAAGGCACTACAAGGTAAATATTTCTTCATGCAAAGGATAAGAAAACTTACAGAGTTCCTCGTCAGGAAAAATATTTACGACTTATTTTCGAGAAGGAATCGTACTCGCAATCCTAATAGAGCAATTTTGCTATTTTCATAATCATGTTTCTCAATAGTTATGTTATAGTGCATGTTATGGAGACAGTTTCGCTGTAAGGAATGGATATTACAGCCACCTATATATGCAGGTCTCTAGAAGATGTGTTGTACCTGAAACACCTCTACACTAATCCACGCATTCTACTTACTATTGCAACACATAGCTATCTAGACTTTAGCATGTTATATAAAATATTTCCTTACAGGAAGAGTATGGCCCAAGGACCAGGAAATGTCGACATATCTTATGTATATGGGGCAACAAGTAAACCGTTTGGGTAATTATACATATTATAATGTAAAAAAATTAAATTTTTAATAGAAACTAATTAAAAACTACTGTAATCTAGTTTTGTTATAATAAAATTTAAAGACAAATATTTTAGGCACTAGCTGAATGCCCGTGCTTCGTCATGGCAAATAAGTAGTTTTTTATTGTGTTAAATAGTGTATCATCAAAATTAACGCTACTATATAATTTTTTGCAGTTTATTATAGCACGGTTCCTGTCATACTATAGGTACGTTATTCATCAATTGGTAAGTAATGAAAGTATATTGTTTCTTGGCACTAGGGCACTCCGGACCAGTGTCAAGAAACAGATAACCTAGAGATAACCCGTTATCTATAGGTTACCAGTAA
The DNA here is from genome assembly GCA_946811695.1 of Gonocerus acuteangulatus. Classification (NCBI taxonomy): domain Eukaryota; kingdom Metazoa; phylum Arthropoda; class Insecta; order Hemiptera; family Coreidae; genus Gonocerus; species Gonocerus acuteangulatus. The sequence goes on along the minus strand of OX328128.1, from coordinate 86,307,698 downwards.
CAACAGTGTAACCAATACAGGTTAAATTTCGTTGTCAATAATAAATGTATGTTAAAATGTAAAAATTTATGTTTATCTGATGTCATTTTGAAACATCCATTATATTTAGCATTACCAAGAAGTGTTCTGACTGGGGATGCTGATGGGTGAGGAGGCTATGCAAAGGTTCGGGATATTATTACCTCGGATGGAACATCACCATGTAAAGTGTAAACTCTATGGGGGACAACTTGAAATGAACCGCAATTAAAATGGCGATTTTGTCCCTCATAGGATAAACTCTATGAGGGACAGTTCATTTCTAGTAATTCAAGGACTGTCATCATATTTGAAATTTACTGCAATTAAAAATAATACTATGATATAGTACGGTAAAAGCTGTTCTGTTATCGTTCTAGCAACGAATTCTGCCTAGGCGAGCATACTCTCTTCAAAACTAAAGATTCAAACCCCTCTAAAAGTACTTAAAAATTTGGATATTTAAAAAAAAAAAAAAAAAAGAAAAAAAAACTTTCTTAGCGGGTGTTTAGATCCCAAAGGGAATGTCCATGCAAAATTTCAAATTTTTCTGTCAAGTGGTTTGGCCTGGGCGATGATAGGTCGGTGACTCAGTGAGTAAGTGGTATTTGACAAATATATACATAGTGAAGATGGAGATTGTTAGCCGTTGCAGAGATACGAAGACAAGGTATAGTTGGGATTCGGCTAGGAGAAAAAAACGTCAGATTTTCAGGAAGAAATCTGTATTTGGACGTTTCGGCTGCACATTGGCAGCCTTCTTCAGCTAAAAAATACATACAAATTATAAGTAAAAAAACATTCAGAAATGAGCGTATTATATACATCATGACAATGATTAGAACCAATCTTATTATTAAACAATGAAAATGCGGTAGTTGGAAAGTAAACAGTATGTTGAAAGTAGTAAGTAAACAGTACAAAAACTAACATTTTTATAAAAAACATTTTTATATTGCGAGAAACTCAATCTATTCTATAGGTGAATACAATTTATAATAATTAATATATAGATACGTACCATTAGAGAATGCCTAGGGGGGAGGGAGGAAGACCTCGAGGACAACTTAGGTAACCATGGTTGAATGTATGAGGGACAGCAACTACACAGGGGGTTTTATAGTTTTGACTAGGGGGGGGGGGGGGTGAGGAAGCGGTAAGTCGGTGAAGATGAAAGAAGTGCAATTGCTAGGTTGTAAAAGGGGGTTGTAAAGGTGTTAAGAGTTTTGGGACACACAAGTAGAAAAATTGTCTGGAGCCTGGGAACAAAGATAAAAAGGAGTTCAGGACAATTTATGGAAGACGGCGGAGTAAGCAGGGGAGATGTTTTGTTTGTCGGTTTTGTAATTAATGTTATTGGGGTTTAAGTTAATGTGGACGCATTCGGAAATCTGTCGTTTTTTGGTGTTTCGTTCTGTGGAAAGTATTTTAGTGTCGTCAAAGTTGAAAGTGTGTTTTTTTGTTATGGCGTGTTTTGCGAGGGCGGATTTGTGGATTTCTTTGTTTTTTATTGTCCGTTTGTGTTACCCCCTCCTGTAATGCAGTATACATAGGTGAAACCAAAAATTATATTCACTCCCGCATAACACAACACGAACCAGGCTCCAGACAATTTTTCCACTTGTGTGTCCCAAAACTCTTAACACCTTTACAACCCGCTTTTACAGCCTAGCAATTGCACTTCTTTCATCTTCACCGACTTACCGCTTCCTCACCCCCCCCCCCCCTAGTCAAAACTATAAAACCCCCTGTGTAGTTGCTGTCCCTCATACATTCAACCATGGTTACCTAAGTTGTCCTCGAGGTCTTCCTCCCTCCCCCCTAGGCATTCTCTAATGGTACGTATCTATATATTAATTACTATAAATTGTATTCACTTATAGAATAGATTGTTTTTTCTCACTATATGAAAAATGTTCCTTTTTTGTACTGATTAGTTTTTTGTGCTGTTTACTTTCCAACTACCGTATTCTCATTGTTTAAAAATAAGATTGGTTAAAATTTATGGTAACTTAGGTAACCATGGTTAGATGTATGAGGGACAGCAACTACACAGGGGGTTTTTATAGTTATGACCGGGGGAGGGGGGAGGAGGCGGTAAGTCGGTGAAGATGAAAGAAGTGGATTGCTAGTTTCTAAAAGCGGGCTGTAAAAAGGTGTTAAAATTTTGGGACACACAAGTAGAAAAATTGTCTGGAGCCTGGGAACAAAGGTAAAAGGAGGTCAGGACATTATTATTGTTTAATAATAAGATTGGTTCTAATCATTGTCATGATGCATATAATACGCTCATTTCTGCCTGTTTTTTTTTTTACTTATAATTTGTATGTATTTTTTAGCTGAAGAAGGCTGCCAATGTGCAGCCGAAACATCCAAATACAGATTTCTTCCTTAGAGTCGGAGGTTTTTTCTCCTAGCCGAATCCCAACTATACCTTGTCTTAGTATATATATAGTAGATACATTTTTCGCAAGATGAACTTGGACGTTATTAATATTCGAAAGCTAGTTTTAATAAAATAAAGTTGGACAACAAAAATATTTGAGACGTTGTTTATTAAAATAATATTGAACGATAAGTAAATTCGACACCATTTTTTAGCAAAATAAAGTTGGACGGAATTTATATTTGTAAGCTAGTTTTAGTAAAATAAATTTGGACGACAGGAATATTCCAGAAGTTGTTTACTAAAATAATATGGAAAGATAAGTATATTCCACGTAGTTTTTAGTGAAATAAAATTGGACGACAGGAATATTCCAGAAGTTGTTTACTGAAATAATATGGAAAGATAAGTATATTCCACGTAGTTTTTAGTGAAATAAAATTGGACGACAGGAATATTCCAGAAGTTGTTTACTAAAATAATATGGAAAGATAAGTATATTCCACGTAGTTTTTAGTGAAATAAAATTGGACGACAGGAATATTCCAGAAGTTGTTTACTAAAATAATATGGAAAGATAAGTATATTCCACGTAGTTTTTAGTGAAATAAAATTGGACGGTATCTATATTCGAAAGCTAGTTTCAATGAAATAAAATGTATATTCGCCCCTACTTGTAGTGAAATAAATTTTAACGAGAGGTGTATTTTACTGATGTTTTCAAAACAATTTTTAATGAATGTACACCGACAACTGTTTTATGTAATATAAAATTGGACGAGAGTTATGTATGATTACAGGTTTATTTAATATTTAGGTTTGGTCAAACAAAAGCGGACGACAGGTAATTTTGAAATCTAAGTTTGACAAAATAAAATTTGACAACAGTTATTTTTGACATTTACGTTTAACCTAACAAAATTGGACGGCAGGTATTTTTAGCGCGGTCCCTCCCTCCCTGCATAGGGAGGAACCCCGCTTATAAGGTTGATCTCATGAAACAATCCGGAAGTGCCGACTAGAAACTTTCGCGTTTCAGAACCCTAGAGACCGAAAATAACGGTGGTTCAAATTTATATATATATATATATATATATATATATATATATATATATATATATATATATATATATATATATATATATTTGTCTATTCGCGGATTTCTGGCGTCCCTAATGGTCTGATTTTGATGAAATTTGGTACAAAAATCCGTCATCCAATTTGAAAGGTCAAATTCGTTAACCAGCAAAATCCGCCCACTGGAAGATGGCGTTTGGGGCGAAATTCGCGCAAAAAAAATCGTTACGCTTACGTTTTTGAGTTCATATGCTTGTAAGTACTCGTTTTATAGGCTTCTTGGGCTAGTAAAACGAATGAGGCGATAGCTTTAACCGTTTCTGAGAAAATCGGAAAAAAAGTTGTTAAATCAAATTTTTGGTTCGGTTACTTGGAATCATGGGATTCAGTTGAAACATTCTTTGCATGTTTGAATTTCATCAAAACTAACATGTTAAACTTTTGGTTACGTTTGGAGTTAAGGAAGGGTTAGAATAAAATATTTTATGAACAGACATGAAAAGCAGTAATTTCATTAATATCTCGAACACGGTTGGGAAATCGTGATAAGTGGATAGAACTTATTTGGAAGCTTTATAAATTCTCTACAAAAAAGATTCTGAATCTCTTGGAATCCGAAGAAATCTTCAATGAATTCAAGACTTTCGCCGGGGCAGTATTCGAAATAAAGAGAATACTATTAATTTAAGAACATAAATTAAAATATAATGGATATATAAAAAAATAAAATATATGAATATATAAATATAATGTACATAAATCTGACAATTTTCTCATATAAGTATACGTTATTTAAATATAAGAAACGACAAATGCTGTAAATATTAAATAAATGAAATAGTATTATTAAGTAGGATATCATTGGGACCTCACTGAACAGAGGCAGTGGGGTCCCAATTGCAGGCGCCCGTTGATTGGTTTGGCAAGTGCAAAACATCCAGCAACAGGCTGGGAGGGAAATCAAAGGTAGTTGTAACGGCTCTCTTGCGGGTTGTTACAGCTACTGGATACCCTGATGGCACAATTCTAAATTTAAATTAATAAAAATTGGAAGAACCGCTGGTATAGGGCAGCCTAAGGCGCAGCGGGGGAGCGGGGGAAGAGGACAAAAAAAAAATAGAAGAATCTACATAAAAAATCATGTTTTGTCGAGATATTAATCAGTGAAAAAACTAGTCTTTCGGTCGAATATATAATCGTTCTGTTATGTAGTGTATTAAGGATAGCTTAATTGAAAAGCTAATTAAATTGATGAGCATAGATATTGGAGTGAATGTCAGTTGAACGGGGTTTCAGCTTGAGAACTATGCTGTGGTCGAGAGGGTTTGTGGCTAGCCATGCAAGTAACAAGACCCAGTCTACCTAGTTATAACGTTAAGATTCCGTTAATATGGTTGATCTGTTGAGTTTTCACACTTCACCATGAAATATGGGAGAAGAGTGACGGTCAGTCGCTGTTTTATGTTAACTTCGTATATTTTCATGGGCGCATTTCGTGCTGCATAAGAAAGACAATCCCTTAGCAATCTTGGTCACCCAGCTCCCGCGATATGAGACCAGGTGGAGTAGCTTTATTTTGTTTGAGAATCGAACACACCTTACTCACGCACGCCTACTTAATAAAAAAAAACCTGAAAAACCTACTTGCAGACAGTGTAATGTACCTCTAACAGTTAAACACAAGTTGTAGTCGGAGAGCTGGTAACGCACGTTTCATGAAGTGTTTTATGCACCTTGAAATTTTGCTATAATGTACCTCTTAGGTAGATAAGAAGGTATATATGTGTTGGCTACACACACCAGGTACTGCGCATAGGCGAAAGGTGCAAAACAAAAGGTTGGCCCAGGAAAAGTGTTTTTTTTTTTTTCAGAAGCCAACAACTTTTAATGTATAATTAAGGCAATTTTATGATGAATAATAAATAAGGCAGACATTTTTAAGGGGGATAATATGTAAAAAAAAAATACCCCGAAGTAATATTTTTTAATATTAAATGAAGTGCTTTATTCATGTTCCGATTTATTCAGCGTCTTCAAGAAACATATTTGAAAATAATTACAAAAGGGCAGGCACTTTTGTGGTGTTTAATTATCAACAAACATGAAAATAAATGTTGCCTATGATAGACTGCAATACACTGCGCGTAACCGTAATGTTGCCTATGATAGACTGCAATACACTGCGCGAAACCGTAATGTTGGCTATGATAGAATGCAATACACTGCGCGTAACCGTAATGTTGCCTATGATAGACTGCAATACACTGCGCGAAACCGTAATGTTGCCTATGATAGAATGCAATACACTGCGCGAAACCGTAATGTTGCCTATGATAGACTGCAATACACTGCGCGAAACCGTAATGTTGCCTATGATAGACTGCAATACACTGCGCGAAACCGTAATGTTGCCTATGATAGACTGCAATACACTGCGCGAAACCGTAATGTTGCCTATGATAGACTGCAATACACTGCGCGAAACCGTAATGTTGCCTATGATAGACTGCAATACACTGCGCGAAACCGTAATGTTGCCTATGATAGACTGCAATACACTGCGCGAAACCGTAATGTTGCCTATGATAGACTGCAATACACTGCGCGAAACCGTAATGTTGCCTATGATATACTGCAATGCCATAGGCACTTATGTCTCCCCTTTTGTAATTATTTTTAAATATGTTTATTGAATATGGTGTTTAAATCGCAGCGTAAATGAAACACTTCATTTAATTAAAGAAAAAAAATTACTTCGGGGTTTTGCATGTTAACCCCCTTAAAAATGTCTGCTTTATTTATTATTCATTGTAAACTTTCCTTAATTATACATCAAGGATTATTGGCTTCTGAATAAAACACTTTTCTTGGGCTAACCATGTTGTTTTTTTTTTTTGTGCCTTTCCCCTATGCGCATTACCTGGTGTTCCACGGTACTTCTAGCCAACAAATATTTACCTTCTTATCTACCCAAGAGATGCACTCTAGGAAAAATTCAAGGTGCATAAAACACTTCATGAAACGTGCGTTACCATCTCTTGGACTATTGGAAGAATGTACAAGACGTGATTACTTACAAGTACGTCACGACATGACAGAACTTTTGAAAGAGGGTAGCCAATTGATAAACATTATTTATCAACATCTAAAACACACAGCTACACAAAAAAGATTTAATTCCAGACTCTTAAGTTACTTCTGATATCTGGTAGAATTGGGGAAAACGATAATTTTCATTATATCTATTTCATATTTCTTATTTTAATTTTATTTGATCATAAATTTACAATAGAATGTAGTTTTCTCTTGGCTACCACCGAGGAAGAAACAACAAACACCTGGCTGAAGAAGAAGGAGATGAACCCATCGAAATATTCCAGGAAGAAGTGAGGAGGAGTACCACCGCTGGAGAGAAATGCCGTTCCATCCAATATATATATATATATATATATATATATATATATATATATATATATATATATATGCATGCGTGTGCTGTAGTACATAATACTTATTAGACATAGTGTGTATAATTTATTTACTTCTTTTTTTTTATTTGGATACATGTAGGTAATGTATTTATAAAGAAATATAAATTTTTAATTTAAATAATTCGATTCATAGAGAAATTTTTGTTTTTATTTACTTAGTAATATTAAGAAGAAGATTTGTAATTCATGAGCGACTCTTCTCAGAACTTTAAATAAATAAATTAAAGAAAACACACTTATTCCGATTTAGAATTGACATTAACACTGTAAAAACACCTTGAACCTTTTGCAATAGCGCGTTAAATTGAATGTCTTCTTTGTTTTTTATTATTCATTAATTTTGCAATTTAATGATGAACATAAATTTTTATTAGAGAAAAATATTGCTTTGCTGACAATTCACAAACAATGGTATATCAGTGTTGTCATTAATCCGACGTCCAAGGTTGGATTATGTTAACACTGGTGTCCATGCATCTTCCGTTGGTATATTATGTTCAATATATATATATATATATATATATATATATATATTAAAAAAAATCAGTCCCGTAACAGGCCATGAGGGCCCTGAGGGGCAGATACTATAGAGGTATCTGATTCATGACCATACGGCACACTAGGGAGATAGTGTGGTCTGTACTACGGCCACCTGATTTTCCCCTTGGCTGCTTCGACTGCTAGAGTCATTAGAACCCAAGGTACCCATTGATAAATTTATTAGAGGCTGGGTTGGCCTAGGGACGGTCAGGGAGGCCGAATTCAACCCATGAACGAAGATACTAGAAGAAAAATCGTTTATATATATATATATATATATATATATATATATATTGACAAAATTGGCATTATAATAATATTTCGAGTCTATATTTTTCTTTAAGAATACTACATAAAACGATCAGAAACCCAAACGAAAAGGTAAATTACTGGGAATGATAACCTTGTAGTTTTTTGCCCAAATAAAATCTATTTAAAAAAAAAAACAACAACATATTTTTAACATAAAATGATAGACCGTTTTAAAGACAGTGAATTTAGAAAAGGAATTATTTCAAAGAGAGAAATATCTTCTATGTTTTTGCATAGTATGAATATTTTGAATAGAAAAACAAAATGATCTTATTTAGTTTTATTTAATTTTCTTTTGCACAAATAATCATTAATTATAGAAACATAAAAAATTAAACTAATCACTATAAAGAAATTATTATTAGTTAATTATGAAGTACAGTAGGACCTTCATTATCTGGGGTAATGACGGGGAGGGTGGTCCACGGATAATCGAAAATCCCGGATAATCGAAACTCAATATTTTATTGACTAAATGTGCTGGATTATAAGGTTGTAAAGAAACACTGTGTACAAGATGTCATGTAAACCTTTTAATTTGCATTGAGAAATGTGTATGTAAACGTTTTATTAATTAATAATTTGTATAAGTGCAAAAATAAAAAAAGTTCAAATTAAATTTTTTTTCCAAGAAAGTCAGTAATTTTTCGTTGTTTTTTGTTACATAATTCTTTTCTTGTATCTGTTCTGATCGCCCTTAACAAGATAATTCTGCTAAAATCGGCAATCTCCTGCTCAAAATACTTCAGGAGAAGTTCTGCAGCCTCCAATGTCTGGTTCTGCTTTATTTTCGTTTCTTGAATGATAAGCGAATCGTCGCTCTCATTTCCTTGGTCGTTCTGCGCAGAGGTCGAAGGCTCGTTTTTTTTCGGTGCAGATCTCCTATCTCAGTTTCTGTAATTTTTTCAGATCCCTCTTCATTCATGTCTCATTCCAGCCAATGTTTCATGTCATCCCTATCAACATGGTTGAAATCCGGAAGAACTTTGGAGATTTTGAGAAATGATTCAGTTTCAACATCTTGAGAGGTTTCCGGGTCATAATAGTCGTGTTCTAATATTTCCGCCATTGAGATGCTTCCAGAAATATGGAATCATCACATTCTTCCGAAAACATCGCTGTTTTACCATTCTTTAGTTTACAATGTACGTAATTAATTTAAATTCATATTTATGTACATAATCGTCATTACACACATACAAATATTTAATACATAATTATGAAATCAAATGCTTTAGTTAATAAAAATAAAAATAATTCAATAAATTTGTTTGTATGTACATACATATATGTACATAACATTTAAAGAAGGAATAAAAATTCCCCCATCGAGACCCCGGTTAATTGGAATCCCTGATAATAGAGTCCCGGATAATGGAGGTCCTACTGTAATATATTAAAAGAAGTTTTACACTCTTGTGATTTACAAATAATTTTGAATATAAATCCAACCTATGGCAACACTGATAGCCAAGTGAGCATCGAACTATGAATCACACAAGATTGATTTCACATCACAGTATTAAAAACGAGTTATGAATTGCGGTGTGTTAGCCATCACTCTTCACACCAACCTCCCAACTGAGATTTTCTTTTTGCTTTTTTGCAACAAAACTAACAAATATACAAATGTATACTGAAAACCAGCATGATCGGACAAAACTGAATGATGTTTTACATTAATTCTGATTTTTGTGAGGAGGGAGTCCGCGAAATCCCAAGTAAAATTTCAATTGTCCTAAATATATGGAGTAGCGAAGGGAATATTTTCATATCCAGTAAATTCTGAACACTTTGGCGCCCCATATATAAAGATGGGTTCCATTGTATACTTGGTAAAACCTTACAATTAATAACTTCATAAAAAAAATTTACTGTAAAAAAATAAAATTCGAAATTCTGTAAACATACATAAACTAATATTAATAAAAAAATATACTGACTCAAGATAGTCCTTAAATCGACACAATACTCAACCGTTTAATGATACTAATAATAAAAATCACCTAATTGGTTTGTAAAATAAAATTTTACAAAGGCCAAGGGTCGTGGGTTCGATTTCCACTAGGGGTGGTGGTTTTCCTTTGAAAGAAAGAAAAGGCATCAGCACTATCCTGACTAGAAAAGGGTGGTGACCAATAGTTAAACCGTCCTAAAGTCCTGAGTTAATTATAATGTTTTTTTTTTTTTTTTTTTTTTTTTTTTTTTTTTTTTAATATTTAGTAGCTAATGGTCAAACAGATTAAATTCTTATCGTCATGAATTTACCGTCTAAGACTCAAAGCGCAAAACAAATTATATAAAAAAATAGGAATTGAATTACTAATTACTATGTTTTACGAACCTGTCAATAGATTGGTGTGTGACTAATGCGTAGCCTCGTTGTTCCTACTCGAATATCTAGGTGCCTAACATAGCGCGTAGCTCCTTACCGCGGGCACCATACTTGGAAGGTGACTGAGTCTGGAGTTACCCCTCCTGCTTGGCGCTCTACCCCGCTCCCCGTTCTCGCTTGCCCTTCCCTTCTCGAGCTCAGGGGAGTTTTTTTTATGGCGGTTTGATATTCTCAACTGTATACTTTTCCTCATTCACACATCCTGTAGAAGTTAACACCAAAAATGAGATTCCGATAGTATGTAGTCAAGGAAAGTAGGGATTCGGCTAAGAATTTCAGAAAAATTAACATTTCAATTATTTCGGCACGATTTTGGCAGCCTTATTAAGCTAAAAACCCAATTTACACAAGTACAAACGAGAATAATCACAACATTAGGCAACATTTTAAATCATGACAATTGGTTAAAAACAATTTTTTCAGTGCTTATTAGATATTTTATGAACAAATTGATTTATTGAATATTTTAATACAGAATTTAAGCACTTATTTCTTCACTTGAGATAATAAAAAAAAAAAAAAAAATCAGTCCCGCAACAGGCCACGAGGTTCCTAAGGGGCAGATACTATAGAGGTATCTGATTCATGACCATATGGCACACTAGGGAGATAGTGTTGATTTTCCCCTATGCTGCTTCGACTGCTAGGGTCGTCAGCATCAAGGTACCCATAACAAATTAAATAAAGGCTGGCTTGGCCTTGGGATGGTCAGGGACGCCGAATCCAACCCATGATCGAAGACACTAGAAGAAAAAAATCTTTAGTACTATGCTCGGGATTTGAACTCAGGTCCTCCAGGATATTAGTCCAGTGCTCTACCCCTGAGCTAAACTCGCCCCCTGCACTTAAGATAGTCCCATCAACATTTTATTTAGAACCGTTTTTGTAGAAGATTTTGTAAGCTTTCGAATGATTACTGTCCACCTACCACGATTTCCCAAGTGTTTTCAAGATATTTAAGAAAATATAGCCCCAAATTCTCATGTCTGGTAATAAAATACATTTTTCTAAAACTTCCTTAATTTCCTTAATTTTTGTATAAATATCAAGCATCTAAAAAAATTCTCAAACGAATCCATACTTTTTAAGTGCCCGACCTAAAAATTATTCAGGAAAGCTACTATTATTCAATTTCCTTGAAAAGTGCTAAAAATATCGCATTAAAAATGGTTTCGTTCGTTTTAGCTTACATACAACCCTATGAAGGTAAAAATCTAAACGTTACGATTTTTTGTAGGGAGAATTTTGCTCCAAAAACAAAGTTTCGGTGGACGGATACTGCTGGTTAACAAACTTGGACCTTTAAAATCATACGGAGACTATTTATGTGCCAAATTTCATTAAAATCGGCCCATTTTTGAGCCAGCTAGAGAGCGAACAGAGGACGGATAGGATATTCATGGTAGTATAAGCTAGAGAGCGAACAGAGGACGGATAGGATATTCATGGTAGTATAAGCTAGAGAGCGAACAGAGGACGGATAGGATATTCATGGTAGTATAAGCTAGAGAGCGAACAGAGGACGGATAGGATATTCATGGTAGTATAAGCTAGAGAGCGAACAGAGGAAGGATAGGATATTCATGGTAGTATAAGCTAGAGAGCGAACAGAGGACGGATAGGATATTCATGGTAGTATAAGCTAGAGAGCGAACAGAGGACGGATAGGATATTCATGGTAGTATAAGCTAGAGAGCGAACAGAGGACGGATAGGATATTCATGGTAGTATAAGCTAGAGAGCGAACAGAGGAAGGATAGGATATTCATGATAGTATAAGCTAGAGAGCGAACAGAGGAAGGATAGGATATTCATGGTAGTATAAGCTAGAGAGCGAACAGAGGACGGATAGGATATTCATGGTAGTATAAGCTACAGAGCGAACAGAGGACGGATAGGATATTCATGGTAGTATAAGCTAGAGAGCGAACAGAGGACGGATAGGATATTCATGGTAGTATAAGCTAGAGAGCGAACAGAGGACGGATAGGATATTCATGGTAGTATAAGCTAGAGAGCGAACAGAGGACGGATAGGATATTCATTGTAGTATAAGCTAGAGAGCGAACAGAGGACGGATAGGATATTCATGGTAGTATAAGCTAGATAGCGAACAGAGGACGGATAGGATATTCATGGTAGTATAAGCTAGAGAGCGAACAGAGGACGGATAGGATATTCATGGTAGTATAAGCTAGAGAGCGAACAGAGGACGGATAGGATATTCATGGTAGTATAAGCTAGAGAGCGAACAGAGGACGGATAGGATATTCATGGTAGTATAAGCTAGAGAGCGAACAGAGGACGGATAGGATATTCATGGTAGTATAAGCTAGAGAGCGAACAGAGGATGGATAGGATATTCATGGTAGTATAAGCTAGAGAGCGAACAGAGGATGGATAGGATATTGATGGTAGTATAAGGTGAAAAGCTAGTATACAAAATAATACAGTTATTTTAGATATAACTTTATTTTGAAACAGTCATAAAGATGCATTACATTCGATACACTGGATAATATCCGATAGTACAGCATTGAAGTAAAGTTGAATTCTTCAGTGAGTGATTACATTGAAATATTTTAGAGCTAAGGTATTTATTTCCTCGGCCAGCTGTATTACTGTTATGAAGTATATGACAAACAGGAGAGTAAACTGGAAGGAAAAAAGGAAGGGTTTTTTCCATAAAAAAAAAAAGAATAAATTAAATATAAAATAAATTATTCTAAACAACTTTAACTAAAATATTTAAAACATGCTCACACTTAATTTTAAATTAAAATTAAATGAATAACCTATTTTAAAAGGAACAAAATGAAAACAATAATGCCGTAAACGCATGGAGCTACTAAATAGAACTGTTTAGTAACGCGAATCACTAATCAGTTTACTTTGAGTCGCTACTTATGTAATTCAATTGGACACTACACAAGACGCTACTGGTTGCCTGGGGACTCGCATATCCAGTCTCTAATGTGATGGCTGATCAACAAATCCATATGTTACTGATGGGGGAAGTTGAAAAACATTCCATTTTATATCATGGGCGTATATAGGGGGGGGGATGGGTGCAGCCTCCCTCCCCTAAATCGGTAAAAATGTGTCATAAAAACCTTAAAAATAAATTAAATTAGATTAAGATGATTTTTTTTTTTTTTTTTTTTTGGTGTAATAGAGTTTTATATGGTTAACTATTTCATGTTCTAGATTGTTAGTATTCCATACTCCCCAAATGCTCTCATCCCCCCCCCCAAATTATTTTCTATATATGCCCGTTTTTTATAATTACTACCTCTCTAGTAATTCAAGGAAAGGCGAAGCGGAGAAGGCGTGGACAGGAGTCCCTATTCTGAAAATATTTTTGAATGTATAGGTGTATCCAACAACTAATGGTTATTTTTCTTTTCCGACACCTGACAAATTGTACAATATTATGGTAGGGGCGTATATAGAAAATAATTTTAGGGCGGTGGCTGGGAACTTTCGGGGGGTATGAAATACTAAAAATCTGACGATTTCTGACAATTTACCCTTACCGATCCAAATGCTTCCCTATTAAGCCTCAAGACATTTCTTTCTTCCGCCTTTTCAATTAATACCTCTATTTGTAATATAAACAGTTGTACCTGAAAGCAAACATAAAACAAGTAAGCATTTTAATAATTAATAATTAATATTGGAGGGAAAATGTATGAGTGCCAGCAACAAGGTCCTTGGCGTTTTAGCACTTTCGAAGGAATATAGGTATTGAGGTTGCACCCCTAAAAGAATATTTAAAAAATGTCTTCAAATCGTCATCGATCCTGCGTACATGTATATATATACATATATATATATATATATATATATATATATATATATATATATATATATATATATTTTATCCTAGGAGGCATGGGGTCATTAAAGCAGTCTTCCTTTATTACACCACTTTATTTATTTTTATTGGGCCCAATAAATAAAGTGGTGTAATAAAGGAAGACTGCTTTAATGACCCCATGCCTCCTAGGATAAAAAAGAATTTTGATATTTTGGGTCATCTATAAGAATAAATAATACATATATATATATATATATATATATATATATATATATATATATATATATATATATACGAGCTTCAAAGGCTTGTCTCACAAAAAGCACTAGGGGATATGCCAAAGAACTCGGAGTAGGAGCCACGACAGTTTCAAGACATTTGAAGGAAATCGGCAAGTCCAAAACTGACATTTCATCCGGTACAGCCTGATATATATATATATATATATATATATATATATATATATATATATATATATATATATATATATATGGAGGGTTCAGAGCATAACTAGACCAAGTCCATTTTATACAGTTTTCAGAAAATGAGTATAAATCCAATTGACCAGTATAAGACTTAAAAAGATTTAAACTTAAACACTGATCTTAATTTTAAATATCACTGACATTATTTATCTATAGCCTTGCTCATAAAATAGGTACAACTTGGACTTGGCTTACTTGTGCTCTGAAAATAAATAAGAATGACTTCCAGATGTTTAGCAAGAACTGCTACAAGTGGAAAAATCATGAAGTTAGGACTTAGTCTTCTGTAGCACTGAAAAGAGACATTTAAGTAATACATACTCTTCAGAGCCATTAAAATAAAAATGTCAAAAATGGACTTGGTCTAGTGGTACTCTGAACCCTTCATATTTCCGGTGTCAGAAAAATAATGGTTTCCTTTTTGCCAGTTGATTCTCCAAAGGAAAAAAATAACCCCCATATTGACCCCCGCAAAATTGACCTTGAAATGTTCTCCAAGGTCAAAGTTTTTTTTTGTATATTTCGAATCTACGAATCATGAGAAAGAAAAAAGTCAACGGCACCATGGGTCAGAAATGACTCCTTATGGTCAAAATGACGGAAGTCATTATGGGGGTTATTTTTTTCCGATTTTGCATAGGAGGATCATCTGGCCAATTATTTTTCTTCCTGTATATATGATGAAAATTGTGATTTACAGGCAAAAATGCATAGAAACTGGCAGTAGCCAAGATAAAATTACTTGCTTGTGCTATAAAAACCAACAAGTGATACAAACAAGCTTATCATTTACTTGTCGCGTTTTACTGAAAAAAGTCTAATAGAAAACAACAACGACCTATGAAATTAAATTAAATTAAGGATATGTATTATCCTTTTGAATTGGTGGTTTAAGTTTACGACCATTTCCCAAACGGTTTCAAAATATTTAATATCACATTCAAAAGCGCTAAGACAGGCTGAAGAGGTTTACACCGACATAGTTGGCAACAGTCTCTTAAGTGGGATTTAGGAATATATATATAGTATTTGGTCTCGTTTGCCATTATCTGATATTTGCTTCAAGAATAAGTGGACGAAATTTAATACTTACTTCAGTATAAAAAGTTTCATTCAGCTCTGGCATTCTAATTGATACTAGCACATTCTTAGCTTCACACGCCTGGAAGAAACAACATTATAACAACTTTTTTTTTTTTGTGAAAAAAAATTGTATATACTTATTACCTATGGTATGTGATCCAAGGTATCTCAAATATTCAAAATGTTGATAACTTTAAATCAATAAAGAAATGAGCCGTCGCACAGTGGTATTTTTACCTGATCTAGCTGGACAAAATTATTTTATCACGGATTCTTATTGGAAATGACTTGCTGGTCACGAATACACCTCATTTTAGGGGTGGGAAATGTAGTCTTATCATTGTTTTCTATCTATTCAGCAAAAAAGGCCGTATTTCTTACGTGTTAACCAAAATTAAAAAAAAAATATTTTTTTATTATTATTATACTTCTTCTTTATTACTTTACTT
Source organism: Gonocerus acuteangulatus (assembly GCA_946811695.1). Lineage (NCBI taxonomy): Eukaryota > Metazoa > Arthropoda > Insecta > Hemiptera > Coreidae > Gonocerus > Gonocerus acuteangulatus. Next base: position 86,291,642 of record OX328128.1, on the reverse strand, counting down.
TTTTTTTTATAAATGTTTTAACTTTTTTAAAGGCAACAACAACAAAAAGCTTCAAGACTAGGTATTACAAATAATAATAATAATTGAAAAAAAAAAAAGACATGGAAAATAATAATTGAAAACACAACAATAGAACAAAAAATATAATCAAAACTAATAAATCATTCTTGGTCAAGTAACGTTTCATTCAACAAATTAATTATTTAACTTGTGAAAGAATGAAACTCTTCTTTATGTCGTCGAATTTCTGCAGAAATTCGACTCGGATTGCTCGAGTATAGTAAACACTGAAATGCATCTTCAATATTCGATAGCCCCCACTGCTGGCTGCTTAAATCTTCTTCTAAATCTGATTGTGTATCGTAATCAAAACTTTTATCAAGCCACTCACCAAAACCTTTCTCAATAACGCTCTTTTTATTTTTTTCATTAAATTTTTCCTTCTCTTCTGGTAAATGGCGTTGTTGGTGTGCATTTTTTATAACTTCCTGGTTTTTTTTTTTTTGGACTTTGCAAGATCCAAAATTTCTCTTTTCGCTATGAGCATTTTTTTTTCAGAAAATCAGTTATCGTTTTTAAATTGGCAGATTCTGGCAGCTAATTCTTGCTTTTCCAAGTCAATACTTAATTGACAAATAAGACAAAATTAAAACTAGACCGGACGAGGACAGGAAAAGTTCTGTACCATAATAAATTACCAATAAGGATATTAGAAATAGCGTAAAGCAAACATTAATGGTAATTAATTATGATAAATAATGAAAGACGATCATACTTACCTTTCTGAAACATTAAATAAATTTGTAGTACTGACAAATCATTTTTGTAACTGTAGTATTCATTCAAATACGGAGTAATAAACTTTGCAGCATGACATACCCTAATATAAACAATCCGTAATCCATAAATATTGACGTATTCGAGCCGACTTATTCTTGTTTTGTAATCTATATACTATCTAGGAAAATACTGCAAGGTCCAATTAAAGATTTGTTTTCATGGATTTTTCGAATTTTGTCCAGCTAGATCATTTACAAATACCACTGTGCGTCGTTTCCCGAAAACTGCGGTTGCACTCATGATAAGAATGATTACACAATGTAAAGACTATATATATATATATATATATATATATATATATATATATATATATATATATATATATATACAGGGTGTCCCGTAAATGTCTAGTCATATTGTGAGGGGTAATAGAGGACTCTTAGGGGAACAAAAAATGTTCTATGACGATTTCCCGAATTCTCGCCCATAAGGGAGAAAACGTCGTTTTATTGTTTTTTCGATACAAACGTGGTTTTTAGAAGAATAATCATTGTAGCTCCGGCCCAGGTGGTTCTACTAGAAAGAAAGTGAAACCAATCGAAAGCTGAGTAAATTTACTATAAGACTAGTTGGGAGTAAACGTAAAAAGGAATGAATGTAAGTAAGTATATCTTACCAAAAGAAAGCTATTCTAAATTTCCTGACATTTTATTGATATTTCTTTCCAGCGTTACTCCTCAATGGGGAGGATCTGAGATTTCCGGGTTTCAGAAAAACTTTTTCATTTAAACAGCTTTCCATTTATGTATCACAACCCTGTGTTATTGAAGTATGTGAATGATTTAGGAACAAAAGTTTAAAAAAAAAACATGGATCTGTGAAAAGAAAATTATATTTTTTTCTTCAGTTTATTCAAAAAGCTGAAGGGAAATATTTATTTTTATAAATGTTTACATAAATATTAAGTAAATATTTACTTAAAACAATAAAAAAAAATACTTCCACAAATATAAAAAAATATCCTAAAATAGTAAATAAATAAAATACACATTTATTTTGAATTTGTTAATTACAGTAACTAATACTGGGTCCAGGAGGCGGCCATTAAGGAACCCCAACCATACATTAACCTCAAAAATTACTATTTTTACCTAGATCACGCATTTGAACACATTTTTACAGGTATTTATATTTCGAAAACAAATGCTTTACCTTGAATTTATACTGATGGCTATGCTTGTGAAACTCACTGGGATTCTCGTGGGCCCATGCGTTTTTGTTGTGGTAATTAAAAATTCTATCCCTCATAAATAAGATGTAAATAGTCCTGTAAAAATGTGTTCAAATGCGTGATATAGGTAAAAATAATAATTTTTGAGGTTAATGTATGGTTGGGGTTCCTTAATGGCCGCCTCCTGGACCCAGTATTAGTCACCTGAATTAATAAATTCAAAATAAATGTGTATTTTATTTATTTACTGTTTTAGGATTTTTTTTTATATTCGTGGAAGTTATTTTTTTTATTGTTGTAAGTAAATATTTACTTAATATTTATGTAAAAATTAATAAAAATAAATATTTCTCTTCAGCTTTTTGAATTAACTGAAGAAAAAAAAAAATTTTCTTTTCACAGATCCATTTTTTTTTTAACTTTTGTTCTTAAACCGTTCAAATATTTCGATAACACAGGGTTGTGATACATGAATGGAAAGCTGATTAAATGAGAAAGTTTTTCTAAAACCCGGAAATCTCAGATCCTGTCCATTGAGGAGTTACGCTGGAAAGAAATATCAATAAAATGTCAGGAAATTTAGAATAGCTTTCTTTTGGTAAGATATACATACTTACATTCATTCATTTTTATGGTTACTCCCAACTAGTCTTATAGTAAATGTACTCACCTTTCGATTGGTTTCACTTTCTTTTTAGTAGTACCACCTGGAACGGAGCTACAACGATTATTCTTCTAAAAACCACGTTTGTATTGAAAAAACAATAAAACGACGTTTTCTCCCTTATGGGCGAGAATTCGGGAAATTGTCATAGAACATTTTTTGTTCTCCTAAGAGTCCTCTATCACCCCTCACAATATGACTAGACATTTACGGGACACCCTGTATATATAAACACATTTTGGTTGTCTACTAGGTAGCATCTGAAGGATTTGAAGAAATCATTGAAAAATATCATCATGAGTGCAACCTCAATCGCTACTTTTCGGAGGAAAGTGCTTACATTGATCCCAATAAAATGTATTTAGAATTAATACGTTAATAAGAGTGAAATCCAAAGAGAAGTTACAACATAAGACTTTTGATCTATTAATCTCTTTGGATATTACGCGGCCAAAGAGATTATTTCTCAGAGAACCTCAATTAGGAGTTCCTTTCACTTGAGAAGAATAATATATGATCTCACTTTCTTTATAACTACCACCTTTATAATCTCTCGTCATTTGTCTCATTATTATCTTCATAAATAACATCTCGTAATATACTCTTCAATCTTTTTGTTCTTCGTTAAAAATCTAACCTAAAAGAAGATTCATCATTCATAATTAGTTTTCTAATATTCATCAAATGTTTTTCCTTTTTGTATTTTTTTTAGGTTGATACATTTATTATTTTTTAGAAGATTTCATTATATGTTTTTGGATTTATTAAACTAGGTACAAAAGACCTCCAAAAACAGTAATATATAAACTATAATTAGACTATAAATATACAAAAACTATAATATAGTGTTGTTAGTTCATTCCAGAGCAAAGTATGTATTGAGGTTGCCAGTAACTTAAAATGAACCCGGTTAAATTTTATATCTACCTGAAAAAAACCATGCTAATAATAAAAATATAAGTGCTTGTTATTTTTCAGCACTCGGTATACAACGCCCTAAAGTATTATACTAAAACATACACATATATATATATATATATATATATATATATATATATATATATATATTTGTTCCTTCCTTACAGTAACCCTGAAAAGAGGGAACTCTTTGTCTGAAAGTCCCATGCAATTGGGAATTAACATTACCGATGGCGGCGCCACTGTCGTTGTCAAAATGGCGGTATACAAAGGGAAACCTGTGACATTTGTACATAGTGATTGCTGATAACAAGTGTTTTCGCAGTTATTGTGGTTCTATTTCACGTTAATATTAGTGTTTTCATCAAGAAACAGGGTTTTTGGAAGCTCTACTTTATTTGTGTACTCAAATATGTAAGAATATTGGACTAACAGTGAGTTATTGTGAGTTGTTGTTATTGTGATGGATAACCAAAAGTGAGGTAAATATTATTTCATACCATTGTGAATAGCTTTGAATACAATAAATGTATTTTATAATAAATATTGCATATTTTTGATCACCAATAAATCATGAACAATTTGAAAATTGAAAAAAAAATACTTCAAAATCTTTATTTCACCATCTTCATGCACCATTATTTTTTTTAGTTTTGAACCGTTTCTGATCACAAATTTTAATTATTGCTTACATTATTTGCAAATTATAACTGATGTAAATATAATTTCATACCATTGTGAAAAGATTTGAATTTAATAAATTTATTTTATAATAAATATTGCATATTATTGAACACCAACAAATCATGAACAACTTAAAAATTGAGAAAATATTTCAAAATTTCTTTGAATCTCTATTTCACATATTACATGCACCATTTCATTTACTTCTTAAGGTAGTAATTAAATTATATAAATATACTTTATCAAGGCACCGTAATACTTATGAAAGGAGTCATATGTATCAAGTATGAAGTAGTACACTCATTTAAATTTAATACAGCCATTCCTAATTAGTGTGTTTGTGCAAGTGCAAACAACTTAATAGAATGGTTGGTCTTCTCCAAAATACCACAGGTATTTAGGTAATGGATGTGCATTCACAATTGCTTCATCTTCAACTATGCACCTGAAACTACTTAAGGTTTCTAGATAGCCAAAGAAGTTCCTTTGTACATACTTTTGTTCATATCTATACCTTCTGAATTTATAAAATTAAATCAAATTCGGGTAACATGGGTTGCAAGCTGTTTATAGTCACACAAGAGTGAAGGTTGCATAAATGTGAATTATTTCACTACCTCTTACATAAATTGTTTAAAAATAATTACTTTGTGAAAAAGAAAGGTTCATGTTGTCTTTAAAAAGAAAATTTGTCATAAAACTGTTGGGAAATTATTAAATAGCAAAAAAAAAAACAAAAAAAAACACGAACAACACATGACATAACTTTACAACTGTCATAGCTTTACATTTGTAAACAATGCACGTTCCCTTTGTCGTTAGTTCCGAAATTTTCCGCATGGCGGCGTATCGCTTAATGTTAATTCCCAATAATAGCATATCACTTGCATTTAATTAATATATATTTGTTTCTTCACGTATTATTGATTGAGTCCAATTAAAAATTTACAAATAATCAAGAAGAAATGTATTCAAAATACACAAACAAAGTAGGAAAATAAACAAAAGAAATAAAATTGTTTTTCATTATAAGTGGGAAGTATTAAGATAAAACCATATTTTCAAAATTTCTAAAAATTTTCCGTACAATCCAATATATTTGCGCATGCATGAATTTGAGGGAAATTGTGGCCTCTGATCGGCCATTTGGAAAGCCGCTAAATGAACAAAACTTTACGTGAAACCCAGTAAAAACTGATTATGTCTCGTTTAGGACGAGGAAAGGCTTTGAGAGGTCCGACAAGGGAGATAGTGTTTAATATTTATCAATACTTAGCCAAAGCTAAGGCTGTTCAAATGAACTTAAATGGAAAAGGTCGTAGGAAAAATGTCCTATGTTATAATCTTATCACTGGGAAATTTCGAATAAACTATTTCGTTATGTTTTAATACGAAATGTGTTTTGGAGGCCCGGTGGCTGTGAGTGCTAAGGTTTGAGCACTTAACACTCCGTTCCAAGGGTCGTGGGCTCGATTCCCACTAGGGGTGGTGGCTTTTCTTTAGAAAAAAGAAAATACATCAGCCCTATCCTGGCTAGATAGATAAACAGTTCTAAAATTGGTAGTCAATAATAAATGGACGTTCAAATTTAAATAGTACGAAGTCATAGGCGTTTATAAGGGGGGGCTGAGGGGGCTGCAGCCCCCCAAAATTTTGAGTTGATCGGTAAAAATTTCATAAAATCCTTAAAAATAAATTAAATAAGATCATTTAGTTCATAAAAGATATTCCATTTTGGTTGTAATAGCGTTTTAGTTGGCTAAAACTCTTCCAATATTTAAATTGTTAGTATTCCATATACCGGAAATGGTCTCAGCCCCCCCCAAAATTTTCCCAGCCCCCTCCGACATTATATTCTATATACGACATTTATATTTTATTATGTGAATAAATAGTTTTTAAATTCCGAATGTGAATTGAAATGTAAATATTTTAGATTGAATAAAGTAGGTAGAGTATTGTTTACAGGGGCGTATACATGAAATAATATGGGGGGGGGGATGGTCGCACTGGGAGATTTGGGGGACAGTTAGCCAACTGAAATGCTATTACAAAAAAAAAAAAAAAAAAGTATTTCTTTTGAACTAAGTGACCTTATTTAATTGTTTAATTTTTGTTTAGGTTTTTATGACACATTTTTACCAATTAAATCAAAATTTCTCGGGGGGAGGCTCCAGCCCTCTTATCATTTTTTTGCAGTTTATTCAGCTTTGGAAATGGCCCAAAAAAAAAGAAAAAAAAAGGAGATCCCCCCAGATGTTTGGGGCGTGCTAGAACTATGATACGAAAAATAATTAAAGAACCAACCTCAGAAAGCATTCTGTCGGACAAAATAATTATTAGATATATGACAATGATGTTCCACAGGAAATGGATGATGTAGAATGCTGAGACATAATTTGAAAAATAAGCAATGGAATAAATGATAATTATACCATTAATGAGAGAGAAAAACAGAAATACTGTCAGAAACTTTTCAAAACACTTTTTCAAGAGTTTTTGACATTTGATTAACTGAAAATGCAACAACCTAACAGTTTCTAAACGTTGTAGACTACAATTTGTAACCCGGTTTTGAACGATTTCCTTCAGAGCTTCTGTTAAGTGATTGTATCGCAAAGACAGAGTTTTGCAATAATAAAAATACAAGAAGTTGTTTAAAGAATTCGGCGTCAAACCGTAAAGTTGTATTACCAATTCTAGAGTATTTGTGTAATTGCTGAGAACAAAAAATGTACAAAATAGCATCAAGCTAGTAAAAATGAATAAAGTGAGGAACAATTTGAACAGTAACATATATTTTATTCTTGTGGGGTCTTTTTTCCATAAAGCACATTTAAATATCCTGATGTCATAGGAATTTATGCTCTGGGTAAGAAATAACATTTTTCTTAAAGAAAAGATTATCAATAAAATTAATACAACTACACGGGTATATTCAATAACATAAAAGAAATACTTGAAGTTATGTAAATCAGGAGTTTTTAAGTATATTACTAAAAATGTACTGGAAATAAACATAATTAATGAGTACAAAGACGGTAATGATAAAATACTGAAAGTCAAATTCGAGCAATTATTTTTTGCTTGATAAAGATTACTAATGGGATAGCAACCGAAAATTTGAATGAATATTAAAATGGTTCTGAAATAGAAATAAAATGTATCGATTTGGTGCTTCAAAGGTTTTCGGAAAACACCAGTGTTTTTGTTGAAAGCCATCTCGTTACTAAACAACTCGAGCAGGATATTGATCTGTATCACTTAGTGTATTTAATGTTTCAAGAAATTGTATTTGCTCTCTTCTCAATTGCAGCAATCTTCGTATTTTCTTATAAATTGTTAAGCTAACAGAATTTATTAGGGGAATAATTAGTTTTGAAAGCATTAGTCTGTATTATAAGACTGTCCTGCTCAATATTAATATATATAATAAGGAGTTGGAGGCCCGATGGCCGTGAGTGTTAATGCGTGAACACTTAACACTCCGGACCAAGGGTCGTGGGTTCGATTCCCACTATGGAGTGATGGCTTTTCTTTAGAATAAATAGTAGGCATCAGCCCTTATTTCTATCCTGGCAAGAAAAGGGCGGCAACGTATAGATAACCTGTCCTAAAATTCTTAGTTAATAATAATGGACGTTAAAATTTAAATAATAATAATATTGTTGTTTTTGTGTGGCGTTACAAACACAGGCTGAATTGAGGAAACAATAACAGGTGTCGAAGATCCTTCGACACCAGCCATTTGGAAGGAGGCGCTACTGTCGAACACCCCTCAACAGCTGCCATCAAAGTGTTAAGTTCGTATAATAGGAACTTATTCGCAATTTTTTTTTTTTCATAAAAATCACAGAGAAGTATAAGGGTTAATGTGAAAAAAAGAGAGAAAAAATTCCAGGATTCTGCAGATTTCATCTTGGAGCGTTTTTAAATGAGACAATTTTTCAACCTTCCATTCATGTAAGGTGTAACTAAAGAGAAATCAAGTCTTCAAAAAGACTTCGGTTTAACTACACGTTTCGTCACTTTTTACTTCTTCATCAGTTCCTTCAGCCTCTTACCGGGCCAGTTTTTGTTGGATTTCTTCATCTGTAATCGATAGATAGATGATAACGTGTAAAACAACGGTAAATAGTCATGAAATAACTCCTTGAGGTCTACATACAAGATGAAAAAGTTGTCACGTATACCACAAGGTGGTGTCGTATCCGACACTTTAACACAGTTTACCACAGATATACAAAAATTAAGAGGAAAAATAAAGCTCAATGACTTACTTTTCCAGTTTGTTGTCTAGAGGACTACTGATAGATAGGGTAATTCACGGTTACAACCCCCAAGATATGCACAGATAATCCCTGTAAAATAAATGAAACAGAAAGTGTCCTATTTGACACCTATTTGTGGTAGGAGGGTTAATAATATTTTCCCTGAAATAAATGGGGGAATGTACAGAAATAGCCATTTGTAATTTTATTATATTTAGATAACAATACAATTCAACATGAAATAATTAAAAGTAGCTGAGAAATTATCAACTTATTTCTACATCAGTCTTAAGAACATAACTAATCGAATACATGGGTTTATTATCAGTATTATTTTATAATACAATGTAAAATTTTAATTGATTAAATTTGAATATATTTTTTTTCCTTTGACAAGAATTTCAATATTTTGTTTTTGACATTAGTTGATGATAAATTGTGCAAGTAGTGAAGTACAGAGATGCTTTTTCACCTCTGTAGTTGGATATAGTTTAGAAATTCATTGATTCCAGTGACGACCTGAGAACAATTAGAAACAAAGATTGTCGAAATACTTGTTATATTGATTAATTAAATATAATATAAAGGGCACAAGAACAGAAGTCATTTCCACTTTTTTTTTTTACGTGTTGTTTTCAAGCTGTGTTCTGATCATCAACGACAAGATTGTTCAGTGTTCCGAGCTATTGCTGAGCACCGATGGTGAAGCAGTGTCCTCACATGTGCTCTGCGCTAAAAACTATTTATTTATTTATTTAACCCTAGAATGCCAAAACTCGTCAAAATGTCGAGCACATCTGTGATTTACTGTCGCCCCTCCCCTCCCCGTCTTCTATCCTCCACCACAGCCCAGCTATGCTACCTGTAGTCTGTACATGACGAGTCACAGAAAGAATTACATCGCTAGTGCCAGCCGTTCGGAAATTACATGAAATTATGTCGAAGAAAGTACCTGAAAATTACGAATGTTTGGAGATTGAGGAATATCTGTGAGCACAAGTGATTTTTGTTTTATTTATTTTTTTATCAAATATGAAAATCTGTGAATAAACTAAGTTTTGAAACTTTATACTAATTTTCATCACTCCTCCCTCTTAAGTCGTGAAACTAATGAATAAAGTTATATTAATCAATTTTGAAGAGTATATTGATGGTCACAGGGATTAACTTGGCAGGTTCAAAATCTCAGCTTTTCAGAGCAGCTCTTTAAGAGAGAATTTTACAGAGAAAACATGCTATTTTCGGAGATGCAAAGAAACCAACATATTTTTAAGTCTCAAACTATCAAGGCTGTGAGAGAGTGACTTCTTTCCACTATCCATAAGTGTCAGGAGATAATCGTAAGGCACATAAGTCGTTTTGCCCATTTTTTGACTTACCAACTTATTCCCTGTGACCATCCATATAGTATGAAAGAATACCTAATATTAAAGATTATCTCTTAAGTTAAGTTTTTACTAATATATAGGTGTATATATTTTTTAAAGTATGTTCATCAGAATGACGAATAGTTGTTAGAATGGGGTAGGCCGAGGAAGTTTGGCGTTCTAAGGTTAAATGTTTATGCCACTTCTGTTCAATCTGAATAAGGATCTTCAACATCCAGCATTAAAACATAATTTAAAGCTTTATAAACTCTAATTAATTTACAAGGATTTTTAGAATTTTAAAAACATTTTTAAATCTATACAAGAGACTAGATGTGTTAAAATTGTTCGTCAAGGATTAAGTTTAATTCCTCAAACAACTCATCATCGCATTTATCGTACTTAGTGCTGTGGACGATGGTCCTGTGGTCGTGAGGCGGGTGAGGCATGGAGTCTTCTGCTGTTGGAAGCGGATCAGTCGTGAAAAAGGCGTGTTTCACTGCCTGAAAATATAAACATCTCAATTGTGAGTTAGTCTTAGAGATGGTAAAAGAAAAATTATTAATTTCAGGAGGGTTTCCCCTGGTCTAGTGGCTAACACCTTAGTTTCTCATGGGGGAGATGGTGGGTTCGAGTCCCACCGGCGGCAGGAATTTTCTCATCTCATTGCTCGTTGAGAAAATTCCTCGCTGCACCAGGGATGTCGGCGCTAATGGCCTAGTTGTCGAAGCGTTGAAAAAAAAATAAATAAAAAAAAATAATTTCAGGAGTTGAAATTCTTTTATAAACATATGTCAGCTTATGAGTCTACTAATATTATTTTATTTTCCATTGAGATGTTTCGGCTAACGCTATTGTCTATCTTTATAGATTGACATTGGCATTATTTAAAACATCTCAGAAGCAACCAAAGAGGCAATAGAAACTTCAAACACTCCTGTGTTGTAAGTCTGTGCAGAAATTGACACGAAGGCACGGTTGAACAGTAAGAAATGACTGGGAGAGGATGTGGAATGTGCATCCTTGACAAGCACAAAAGAGTCAAAACCTCAACAAAGTTATGAAGGTTTCTCTGGTATTTTATAATTTAGAGATCCAGGATGATTTGGTTTAACTTAAGGAAATAAAGGCTTACCCTGTGCCCCGGAGGACTTTGTCTATAGTGGAAAATAGTAGAGCAGAGGTAGTCCTTGCTCGGCTCAGGATAGGCCACACAAGATTGACTCATTCCTTCATGATGTCGAGAACAAAGCATCAGAGGTCCCAGCTTGTGTCATAATGTCAATCAAACGTATGTTCTCTGAATGCTACGAGAATGAAAGGTCTCTATTTCACCTCACCAGTAATTTGAGAGAAGATATGGATGACAGCCCGACTAATATCACAAATTTATTTACTTTTTTAGAATACACACAACTCCTAAATAAACTATGATTGTTGTGGCACAGGGCCCGGGGTGTAAGTAAACCAAAACCTGGCTATGTGCGCCAAACAGAAATCATTGCTCAAGGTACTTAAATTAACTATCAACTAATATATAAATTAAGGAACATAACTTTAAAAAATTCCAATATTCAATAATAAAACATTTTGAAGACAATAATTTATCACATAAAGGCTTAATAACAGTTATTAAAAGGATAAAGTTATAAAATGAAATTCCCAACTTTATCTAACATCTATGGTGTTAATAACCTAAAAGGTTGGTACGCTTTAAAAAAAATAAATAAATAAATAAAATAGTTATGGAGGAGTGGAGAAAGAAGAAATGGAAGAGAGAAAGTGGTAATAACACGACATTGAATAGGCCATAGTCCTAGGACACATAGCCATCTATTTACGAAAGGACCTCCACCTCTATGTGAACCATGCTCTCAAGTTTTAACGATATGCCCTATAATAGAGGAATGTCCGGAATATGAAACAAGATTCAGGCAACTAATTATAACTCAGATTGTAGCAGGGGCTCTTAAATATTGTCAGAAAACTATAGAAAAAATTATTCAACTCCTGAAAATCTGCGGTATATATAAAAAGATATAAGAAAATTCCTCGCTGCACCCTGGACGTCGGCGCTAATGGCCAAGATTTATGTCGATGCGCCATTAAAATAAAAAAAAAAATAAATAAATAAACAATAAATAAATGAATAAAATAAGCTATCGTTGCAAGAGGAATGGGTTTTTACATGTGCACAACACAATCACAAATGTGAAACAGACATAAATAAATTCTAGGGCCTTGCAGTCACTCGCCCAAATAAATTTACACACCCCACCCTGCCAAAATATCTCAACAAAAAATAAACTAAGATTTGAAGATCCATAACTTGGGATACGTTTATTGAACACTCAATCTTCAGCCATTAAACATATTGCACTAGTATTTCTAAAATGAAACAACTAAAAAAAAAAACTCAGGTAAAAATGTGTCACTCTTGTCAATGTAGGGGGAATAGCATTAAGACAGGAAGAGTGACACAAGTGCCCTCTGGCTTACAAGCTCTGAAGCTAGGTTCACACCGTTTGGATGGTTGATAAAGAGATATTTACCAATGTCTTTCATAGTCATAACTGAAAAAAAAAAACGATATTTGAGTTGTGTCACTTTAGACAATCATGCCATTTGCATTTCTATTACAATGAACCACACGCTACTTTAAACTCAATAAAAACAGATTATGTCTCGTTTAGGAGCAGGGAAGGCTTTGAGAGGTCTGGCAAGGGACATAGTGTTTAATAGTTATCAATACTTAGCCAAAGCTCAGGCTAAAAACAATTTAAGCTATAGCCGGTTCAAATAGATGGTTTATTTGGAGGGATAAGGTTGTATATTCCCTGCGCAAAGAATGGGCTGTAAAAATTCTCTCTGTTAAAGCCTTATTACTAGGAGGTTTAAAAAGTTTTTAGTCTCAGCTTTGGCTAAGTATTGATAAATAATAGACACTATTTTCTTAATCTGACTGCTCAAATCCTTCCCTAGTCTTAAACGAGACATAATCAGTTTTTATAATGTTTTACGTATCATGTTGTTCTTTAAAAAGGGAGTTTGCAAATGGTCGGGAATATTTCTCTCAAAGTTTCGCGCTTACGGAATTGAACTTTTCCTTCTATCTGAACAGGCTGTAGCATGAATGACTTACCTGCTTCGCAGGAATCCTCTGGTTAGCATCGTACTTTATGAAGGCTTTGATGAATTCCCTGGTATCTTTGCTTATATGCGGAAGTAGTTTCTCCCATGAAACTGGTGCAGAATGTTTGAAAATGATTTTGTTGTAGTCAGGGAGTTTGGTATGGCCAGGCCATGTTTCCTCCGTTGGGCTTCCGAGGCATCGTATCACTGTTGCCAACTGATCTATATCAGTTTCACCCTGTATGGAAAAAGAAATAGTCTTAACTAACTGATGCAAATTTTCATGATGAATAAATAATATCTAACCGTATTTCTTCAGATATTTACATTTTAATATTTATATATCAAAGTGCAGTTATGTATTTTAAAATGGAAGTAGGTCATATATTATTAAAACTTCAAATTTTAATTAACACCTTGACTGCAGTCTGCTGACTCAGACTGAGTCTTGCACATTCAGTCCTCCATAAAAGAAGCAGATTCAAGACATGATATTAGATATTTATTCAAAAAAGATATTTCCTCCTAATTCATACTAAAAGCACATGTCCATAAAAAAAAAAGATCTGAAGATTGTAATGCAATAAATAGGAGATAATGCATATTCATACAGATTAAAAATAGCTTATAGCCAAAATTTTCTGTAACCAATTTTAAAGAACTTAGTGTGCAACATGCTGCACCCTATGTAGCTTGAAAATAAAAATATATGTGAGGACTGAATAAAGCTGTTACCAACTTCCTATATATATATATATATATATATATATATATATATATATATATATATATATATATATATACACACACACATATTTTAATAGACTATGAGAGACTGAGTCATTTTATTTATTTACATTTTTTTTTTTTTTTTTTTTTATGTTATCATCTATTTATATGTTGTAGATCCTAAGTTGAAAACTAAGATGTTCTAGGTAGTTGGTAACAGCTTATTAAGTCTTCAATAGTTTTGTATTTTAATTAAATTTTTGTCGTGGAAACGTTTCGGCTATAAGCCATTTTCAATCCAATTGTCTGTATGATTTTGCATTTTTTTTTATATATATACATTATATCTTCAGGTTATGTGCTTGTAAATTTGATATTATTTAATTTGGGGAGGAAATTTCATTTTTTATAAAATTGTATGGTTCATGTCTCAATTATTACATATTATTTTATATATATTTGAGTCTGATTCTGTAACGGAGGACTAGATGTGCAAGACTAGTCCTCAGAAGCAGACTCAAATATATATAAAATAATATGTAATAATTGAGACATGAACCATACAATTTTATAAAAAATGAAATTTCCTCCCCAAATTAAATGATATCAAATTTACAAGCACATAACCTGAAGATATAATATATATATATATATATATATATATATATATATATATATATATATATATATATATATATATAATAATGCTATATCATACAGACAATTGGATTGAAAATGACTTATAGCCGAAACGTTTCCACGACAAAAATTTAATTAAAATACAAAACTATTGAAGACTTAATAAGCTGTTACCAACTACCTAGATCATCTATTTAGTTTAGTTATTAAATGTTGCCCTCTTACAGAAAAGTAAATATTACATCTAGCACTGACTTGATAAATTGGATTTAAACACTGTTCTGATGATATTTGGAGCACTTCATCTATAATTCGGTCTCTTAATTGCTCTCTTGAGTTGATTGACACCGAATAAACTTCCTGCTTCAAGGTTCCCCATACGAAGAAACCAATTAGTAAAATTCAATATCTTTGCATAATTTGAAGCAATAAATTCTGCAATATTTAAAGATAGTGCGGGTGGCGATTGTTACCTTTCAAAGTTCGTCATATTGCCTGCTCCGATATTCCTAATGCAGGTGTTGGACTCAATTTCTTCTCCGACGATCTGCTCTTAATGCTGCCTGGAATTGGTCGCCTTCACTATGAAGTAAGAATAACCCGGTCTCTTGTTATCCATTAAAAGATAACAAAAAGACTCGTCGATTAAGCATTGTCTTCTATTTGTGAATCGGCGAGCAAACACTCGCACCGCTTCTAAAGCATTACCATTGCAGAAACCGTACACAAAAACTATATCAGCATCAAGAGTTTGAATTTTAGTAATTGGGTTTTTGAAACAATTCGCAATGACAATTTTTTTCCATTGAAAATTTAAATAAGTAAGTACAAAAATGAAAGCTTCTTTTGTTCCTTGTTTTGAGATTTTTTCCAAAACAAAGCAAAAATTAGCAAATCTCTAAAGGACTTTTTGTCTTAGTTTTTGTTTCCCTACATGCTCCTGAAGTTTTGCCATTTAAAATCGGGATATCCTGTATATATGCACACATACATATATTTGTTTTCTTTATTATTTTTGCTGGATCGCATTGATGGCAATTTGCTAATTTTAAGGTGTGTATAGGTTTGAGGCAGCTCTTTCAAATTTTTGGAGATTAAATAATGAGTAATATATATATAATTGTATTAAATCTAAAGGAGCTCGTACTAACAGGAAATAGAGGCATTTTAGTGAAAGCTTCAGCTATAATGCATCCAGCAGCCCATAGATCCATAGCTTCAGTATATCTCCTCGAGCCATACAATAGTTCTGGAGCTCTATACCATCGAGTCGCTACTTGTGGCGTATACAATCTCACGCCTTCCTTCGAGAAAGGACGAGCTTGTCCGAAGTCACCTATCCTCAGAATGCCATCTTGTCCGATGAGAAGATTTGCAGGCTTTAAGTCCTGAAAACATTCAATACATATTATTTTATTAGATGAAATAAGTTATTATTCTAGAGAATACATCTTTCTCTAACTCTTCTAAGGTCAAAATCTCATTAAAAATATTGTTTATTTTGGCTATATATTGTTGAGATACCTCCAACATAAATAAATTTGAATTAAATAAATTATGCGTTCAATCTTGATATTTTGTAGGAATAAAAAATGTTAATATAACAAATTTCCCTTCCTACTATCAAAAAGTCTTCTCCATCCAATCTTTCGCTAGACAAGACTTGTCCAGCCAGTCTCTCGCTTGTCAGACCCAAACACTCACTTCCCCAGTAACAATCTCTCTCTCTATTACCAGTCAAGTCAAAGGTCAGTCAAGACAATCTCTCCTCCTAGAGCAGGACTTCTCCACTAGGGGGCGTAAAGAAATGTCTGAGGGGGCATAATCGTTTTGTATACATTTCAAAAAAAAAAAAAAAAATGTATTTAACACTTGGGTACATTAACTCTTCCATTGCCATTTAATCCTTGCTTCGAAAAGTGACAACGCAACTTGTGTCCCCCCCCCCAAGCCTCTCTCGCTTGCATCCATCTATCACTTGTAAAACAATTGCGTTCCGTACTCGCTTCTGTTAATAGTT
This sequence comes from Gonocerus acuteangulatus, assembly GCA_946811695.1. Classification (NCBI taxonomy): domain Eukaryota; kingdom Metazoa; phylum Arthropoda; class Insecta; order Hemiptera; family Coreidae; genus Gonocerus; species Gonocerus acuteangulatus. Next base: position 86,275,207 of record OX328128.1, on the reverse strand, counting down.
CTTTCGCATAAAAATCCAAGTTGCATTTCCAATCTATTAAGTGAGATATTTAAGTGTGAAATTGTTTCATCTCCCAAATAAAAGGTAAGTTTTTTAGTATATTAAACTTTGTTCGTTATTTTTATTTTTTCAACAAAGCTACTTGCTTGTTAAATTTAGTTTTAAGTTATTTTTATATTAGTGATTATTTATGTCCTAAAAATTGTAATAATTTTTATTCATCAGCTCATAAATGTTATTACAAATGATAAATATAAATAGAAATTCAAGTAAAAAAGATAGTTGATAAAAAAATGTGTGTTTCTAATTTTTGTTGTGAAATATAAGGGAGCCATGAAAATATTATTTATCTGGTTATGGTACAAAGGCCTAAAAATTAAGGCGAGTGGAAAATTAATAATTTGGTTCCAAATAAAAAAATAAATAAGTGAATAAAAATTAAAAAACTCTCCTAATAGGTCAATTATGATAATTGTTTACAGTTTATTCAACTTCACATGAACAGAAAGAGAAATTTCCTTCAGAAATTTGTAAATGAATGATTTTACTTTTTTGTCTACCTATAGGCAATTTTGTTGTGGTACTTCGAGTTTGCTTCATGAGATCTGGAAGCGGGTTTGCTCATGAAGAAACCTCGTAAGCGGGTTTCCTCCATCATGAAGAAACCTCATAAGCGAGTTTCTTCCCTCATGAAGAAACCTCATAAGCAGGATTCTTCCCTCATGAAGAAACCTCATAAGCGAGTTTCTTCCCTCATGAAGAAACCTCATAAGCGAGTTTCTTCCCTCATGAAGAAACCTCATAAGCAGGATTCTTCCCTCATGAAGAAACCACATAAGCGAGTTTCTTCCCTCATGAAGAAACCTCATAAGCAGGATTCTTCCCTCATGAAGAAACCTCATAAGCAGGATTCTTCCCTCATGAAGAAACCACATAAGCGAGTTTCTTGCCTCATGAAGAAACCTCATAAGCAGGATTCTTCCCTCATGAAGAAACCACATAAGCGAGTTTCTTCTCTCATGAAGAAATCTCATAAGTGGGTTTCTTCCCTACAGAGGGATGGAGGAAATGCAGTATATTTACTGGCAGGCCTAACCATCTAGATTATTTACTAGACTAACATGTACTTACCCTGTGCATGATTCGATTCTCATGGAGGTGGCTCAGCCCTTGAAGCAACATCCTCATGTAAGACTTTATCTGCTCATTACTAAGCTGTAATTCAGTATCGTTCAACATCTCCCACAGTCCCGTCGGCATGAAGTCAAATACTAATATAAAACCAGCACCTTGTGGAAAGAAGTCAAGGAGTTTTATCACCTGCTCAAGGAAATAAATTACTTTATATACTTATAGAGAATTATCGTAAATCTACTAAAACTATTATATGAGTTCCTTATTTATTTATTTATTGTGAGCTCCACAACAGTGGTGATGAACTTATTGGGACGACAGAAGAAAGGTCCATTTAAATATTAGTCAGTTTGTTGAATAAAATAAAAGATAGCGAAAAATTAAAAAAAAAAAAGATAAGACGGTTATATTGAATAAAACCTAAATTAAATATTAAATAAGTTAAACCTTTGAATATAAGTGTGCTGCTTTTAAGTGTGTAAGAAGTATATGGATATATGGACTACCTTTAGTAAGTAAGTCGTGTAAGTTGTGAGGAATTGTCAAGTCACTGCGTTGTCTACAGTCTGTCAGTATATGTTTAACAGTTAGTATTCTGTTAGACTGTCTACACGTTGGTCTTTCTTTTCTCTCCAGTAAGTATGAGTGGGTAAGTCGAGTATGGCCTATCCGAAGCCTAGATAAATTGACTTAGTCCTCCCGAGAAAAATGTTCTGTTTTCCAAGCTCTAACTAGCTGATTACCCATGGCAGATAAGTAATTATTTTATTGCGTTAAGTAATGTATCATCAAAATTAATGCTACAATATAATTTTGTGCAGTTTATTATAGCACGGTTCCCGCCATACTATGGGCTATTCATCAATTGATAAGTAATTAAAGTATAATGTTTCTTTACACTGGAGCACTAGGAACTAGTGTCAAGAAACAAATAATGTAGAGATAACCCGTTGTCTATAGGTTATCATTAAGTGAAGTTTAACCAGTACAGGTTAAAATTCGTTCTCAATAATAAATGTACGTTAAAATTTAAATATTTATGTTTCCAAGATGTCATTTGGAAACACCTATTATATTTGCGAGTATTACCAAGAAGTATTTTGACTGGGGACACTGATGGGTGAGGAGGCTGTGCAAGGGTTCGGGATATTATTACCTCGGATAGACCACCCCCAGGTATAGCGTAAACTCTATGAGGGAAAAAATCACAGTTTATTTAGAGTAATTCAAGGTCTACCATCATAGTTGAAATGAACTGCAAATAAAAATAATACTATGAAATAAATAAAGTACGGTAACAGCTGACCTGTTATCGTCCTAGCAATGCATGCTGCCTAGGCGTGCATGCTCTTTTTATAACCAACTAAAAATTCAAACCCCTCTAATAATACTTAAAAATTTGAATATGAGTGTTTACATCCTAAAGGGAGTGGCCATGCAAAATTTAAATTTTTTCTGTCAAATGGTTTGGCCTGGGTAATGATAGGTGAGTGAGTGGTATTTGACAGATATATAGTAGATGTACATTAACTATGAAAAATTATAAGTAAGGAAACAGATTTTTTTTTTATTGGCCACGTAATCAAACTTCTCATTTTATATCTAAGCAACAGGAAAATGAGATAGCCTCTAATAAAGTAATTCATATTTTTTACAACACCAACTAAATACTCTTTAGAAAGCATCAAGTAAAGATCAACAATTATCGTAACTTGACCTTCTTACTATACATTGCCAACTAATTTACTAACTCAGCGACAGATTTTTTGGTGGAGAAATTTTTGATAAAACAACTAGCATATGAGTGTTTTATTTTCTTGACTTTTGATCTATTTTATATAAAAATTACAATTGATTTGTCATTAAATTGATATTTGGCACTCATCATTAAAATTTATTTTCTCAAAAATGTTTATATTATTACGAATACTCTACTAACTAACTAACTTTAATTACTTAACTTTTGAAAGATTGATAAGTATGCTGTGTGTATAGCAGTCTAATGTTTTCATGGAGCAAACTTTGTTGTTTTTTTAAAATAAATAAATAATATTATGAGGGTTTTTATTTCCTTGACTTTTGATCTATTTTATATAGATAATAACTTAATATTATTTAAAAATTATATAATTTAATATTATTTATTATTATTTTCTTAACTTTTGATCTATTTTATATAGATAATAATTTAATATTATTTAATATTATGAATTTTCGAAAGATTGATAAGTACACTGTGATTTTAGCAACCCAATATATTTGGGCACCCCTCTTTGTTCTTTTTTAAATAAAGAATTTCCTATAATAATAATATTGAATATTATTTTTATTTGCGGTTTATTTCAACTATGATGGTAGACTGTGAATTACTAGAAATAAATAATTTCCTATTTTGTTGAAATGTGTCAATTTAAAAAAAAAAAAAAAAAAACTAAATTAGTAAAAAAAAACTTACATATTTACTTTCTACAGCTTGTAATGTTTTAATTTCTCTTATTATCTCATTCGGGATCCCTTTCTCTTTCTTCTTAACAAGAACCTTCTTCAATGCTACTTCCGAGTTTGTCTTCTTGCACCTCCCGTGGAGAACATAACCATGAGCTCCCTCGCCGATCCTTTTAATAACTGTATAGTTTTCCATTTCACTTCAGATTAATAAAATCATAGATTCTTATCCCAGCTAGCCTAACCTTTCTTCAGAGTATCTCTACCATGACAACCATCTCCATAGCTACAGCCATAGCAACAGTAAACAACACAGTACAGGATTAGATCAGATAATTCATGGGATTATATTAGATAACAAAAGTACACTTTGTCTCTGACAATATATCAGGCTTGAAATAACATAGAAAATCAATAGTGCTATTTTTTATTTTATTTTGATAAATTATTTTATTACAGAAATATTATAAACTGTCTTGTTGAAGATTTTTTCCCAAGGAAAAATTCTGAGGTTGATTTATTTAACACATTATTTCTTGTAAAAGATTTTCACCTCAAGCCTTATTCATTTATTGTTTAATAATGTTAAACAATTTTAACATTTCCGCTTTAGGGCCATTTTCATAAAACTAGAAAAAAAAAAAAATTATTTGCAAATTACATTGAAAATATACTAGATGAATGCCTTAAGGACAAATACAGTGACATAAACCAAGAAATAGAAATATTTAATAGAACTTTAATAAATGCTGCCAGAAAATATGTTCCTGTTAGTCCGTCCACTGGAAAGTGTAGAGTTCCATGGTGAAATAATGCATGCAAAACAGCTATTAAGAATAAAAAAAGGCGCTAAATAAACACAGAAGAACTAGATGTCCAAATGATTTGATTGAATTTAAAAAGCATCGAGCAATAGCTAACAAAGAAGTAAAACAAAGTAAAAGAAGTTCATGGAAACATTTTGTATCATCAATAAGTTCAAGTTATTTTATTAAACAAATTTGGAAAAAAGTAAACAGTATTCAAGGAATGCGAAAATTAAACCCAATTACGGGAATCTCTGTAAATGGCGAAGTAATAACTGACAAGTCAGATATAGCTAATGCTTTGGGAAAACACTTCTCAAAGATGTCAGCAGATGAGAATTATGACCCGGAATTCTTGCTTGTTAAAACCCTGGAGGAACAAATCACTATACGTCCAATCCAGGGTGGAAATGAAATTAATCATTCTTTTACAATTATTGAATTGGTCACTGCTCTCGAGTCATGTAAGCTGAAATCTTCCCCAGGACCAGATAACATCCCCTATATATTCCTTAAACTTGTAACACAATCAGGTCTAAATCATCTCCTTCGAATCTACAATCACGCTTGGATTAATGAAGACTTTCCCGATATCTGGAGGCAGGCTAAAGTCGTGCCAATAAAGAAAAAGTTAACTTCTAGCCAAATGACTGATTTTAGACCGGTTTCACTCACTTGCTGTATGTCCAAGGTTCTGGAGAAAATGGTAAATTCTAGACTTAGGCATTTTATTACCAAAAATAACTTTATTACAGAGTATCAGTGTGGTTTTCTCAGGAACCACTCAATATTGGATCAACTTCTCATTCTAGAAGATGAAATCCAAACAGCTTTTGCAGAAAACGAACACTTAGTTGCAATATTTTTCCATACATTGTATTTTTCCATTACAATGTATGGAAAACATCTGAGAGCTGTACAGAAGGGAGGAAGTGGTTTTGGCAAGAATGAGAATTGGCCATACCAAAATAACTCAGAGTTATCTTCTAAAAGAACTCTACCCTCCCACCTGTAAACATTTTAATGAGCTACTAACGGTTCAACACTTATAATAGAATGTACTAGATACAACCAGGCGAGAACCGTGAACAATATTAAAGGCAGTCTAGATGAAATCCTACAGGACGACAAAAGATCTGTGCAACAAGTATTGACATATATCAAGGATGAAGACCTCTATCAAGAAATATAACACCACAGGACTGGCAATGACTCAAACGGGTAGAGGCAGTATAAAAATAAATAAATAAAATAATAATATAATGAATATGGACAGTATTTTGGCCTAAGATTGAAAAAATTGTAAGGTTTTTTAATTATATAATATATAAAATTACTATTAATGAAGTTAATTCATTACTTAAATAATTTTAAGATTAGTAGTTGCGATTCATGAAACATTGCTAAGATCACCAACCCTACTAAAACAGGGCATATGAAAATGTACAACTTATTTGAAGTTAAGATTAGCTTTATATTGTATTTTTATGAAATTTAATGGAGGGTTATTATAGTAATTATAAAACAAAAATAAAGGGAGATATTTTAGAAAATATATCAAAATCCGAAAACTTTTTATGTCTGTTAATAATTTTTTTTTTTCTAATAGTTCCCTACCTCAAACGCAACCAAAATTTAAATAACTATGATTAGATGAATGTCAATCATCTGGAACAACTGAATCAATTGTATCTGAATAGCCAAACTGAAAATAAGTTTGGAAAAGTAGTATCAATTTTTCTCGAAAACGGTTAGATACCGCTTTAAAAATGGTTTCATTCATTTTCCCTACGTTAAGGAACCTATAAAACGATTACCTTTGCAAGCATATGAACTCAAAAACATAAGTATAACGATTTTTTTAGCCCTAACTTCACTCCAAAAGCTGTGTTCCAGTTGACAGATTTAATTGTTTAAGGAACTTGACGTTTCAAATTAGACGAAAGATTTTTGTACTAAGTCTGATCTAAATCGGACTGTTTTTGAGCCAGTGAGAGATCAAACAGATATATATATATATATATATTTGGATGGAACGGCATTTTTCTCCAGCGGCGGTACTCCTCCTCACTTCTTCCTGGAATATTTCCCTCGGCAACCATCGAGGAAGAAACAACAATGACCTGGCTGACAAAGATGGAGATGAACCCATCGAAATATTCCAGGAAGAGGTGAGGAGGAGTACCACCGCTGGAGAAAAATACCAAAAAATCCAAAAATATTATCCCAGCGAAGAAAAACAAGCATCAAACATATATATATATATATATATATATATATATATATATATATATATATATATTGTAATGATCTAAAAGGGGGTGCTCTAGAAAGAGTCAGTTTCTGGCATAGCAAAGAGTAGCATTCCTATTCAAAATAAAGGCTAAGTTATATTCCATAAGACCATCACAAATATTATCTTTTGTCAACAAATTAAATAAATAAAAGACTAATAAAAGAGAATAATATAAGAGTATGGATAGGAATTGGCAGTGCTTAGCTTCGCAGTATTTATTTATTTTTAAAGGCAGTGTGAAATAAAAGAAGATTCCAAAGTCTCGGCTAGGAGCGATAAGGCATCAAGAGATAAAAGTTTCCCAGGAAGATAATAATAGAGGTGCTTCCAAAGATGACCTTTGAACATCCAGGTGGCGATCGCTGTAGACAAACACCCTTGGTATGGTGGGTGAAACGCCTATAAAAAGGGCCTCCCCCCACCACTCGAGCTCACTCCAGCACCGGCGAAGGGCCAGAGCACACTCTTTTCAGCGCCAGCCAAGGGCCAGAGCACACTCACTCCAGCGCCAACGAAGGGCCAGAGCACTCTCATTCGAGCGCCAGAGACGTAGGGCACACGGTCTCTCTGCAGAACCAGCTGGTCAGCCGACACCAAGCTCTCACTTCATCTTCATATGATGGCCAGACACCACTTCATGATCTAGCAGCCGACCATCATTCTCCTCAACATGCCGACATAACTACAACCAGTCTACCTCTTCACTTCCAGAACATCATCCGTAAAATAAGCTGAGTATAACTCAATAACTGCCAATCTTCAATTAAATTTATAAGCTATCTAAAATTTCATAATGGCCAACATTTATATTTTAATATATAAGTTAATAATTTAATTATGTTCTAACTTTTCTTAAATAACCCAACATTGATACAATTATGTGAGTCAAGCAATTTTTCTTTTTTATATTCTTTTTTATATCACAGCCATGCCAAATCTTAAATTATATCTTTTATTCAATATAAGTCAATTATTTCCAACTCTATTTTATTTACTATGAACCTTTCTCCTGGTATTTAATATGGTCTCAACACATAAAAGGACAGATGGTAAAAAGTGGTTCTAATTTGATATTTCTCATGCTTTTCTTTCAGGAAATTTATTAAATTAATTCAATTATTCAAATGGTTTTATTCATAAATCCGTATGTGGTGAGTTTGGTAATTTTAAATGAACCCTGAGATATAATGAAAATATAATAAAAACATTTCAAATCAACTTTTCCTATAATAACGTTTTTATTCTTTTCTTCTCCTAATATAATTTAAAATTCTTTTCTCTCCCCCCCCCCTGACACACCACAATATATATATATATATATATATATATATATATATATATATATATATATATATATATATATATTGTGTTAATACGGCATTCTCCAGCAGTCGATTTATTTGCGTAATATTTCGCAGAAATCACATTCTGCTTCTTCAGACGGCCCATGTCTTTAAATTTTTTGTATACTTGTTATTTTATAATAACCTATATATTCGATTGATCATATTGCCATATGGCAAGTTTCAGATGTGCATTGTTGTACCAAGGCCTGTTGACATAGAGTAGAGCCGATGGGATTGCTTTGAGACTGTTCTACGTCTTGCTTCTTTGCGCTTGCTTGTATTTTCCCACCCGATCTTCCTTCAATAGTTCTGAGAACGGGTTTCCATGTAGGATGTAGAATGACACCTTCATCTCTGTTCAGAGTCTTAGGTTGCTTGAATATTTCGACAGCCTCTCTTACTAGCCTTCTTTGACGATTGTCTTCTTTGGCTAGGACTCTGGATTCGTCAAAAAGCATTTGCCCGGGACATTCTTCACCATGTCTTGCAAGGGCAGACGTTTTTGTGCGTCTCAGGCGGTAGTCAGCGCAATGTTGGCCTATTCTAGTGGCTGCTTTCTTCCCCGTCTGTCCTACGTACTGTGGGACAGTCTAATATTCAAGCAACCTAAGACTCTGAACAGAGATGAAGGTGTCATTCTACATCCTACATGGAAACCCGTTCTCAGAACTATTGAAGGAAGATCGGGTGGGAAAATACAAGCAAGCGCAAAGAAGCAAGACGTAGAACAGTCTCAAAGCAGTCCCATCGGCTCTACTCTATGTCAACAGGCCTCGGTACAACAATGCACAACTGAAACTTGCCATATGGCAATATGATCAATCGAATATATAGGTTATTATAAAATAACAAGTTTACAAAAAATTTAAAGACATGGACCGTCTGAATTATTATTATTATTATTATTAAAACGGGTGTCCACATAGAGGGAACTGCACCGAGGCCAAAAGGCCTACTGTGCCACCCGACAAGCCAGCCTGTTACACCAACAGCGCCGTATCCGAGATGAACCTTAATAGAGTTCGAAGGTTCAATTCAGGTAGCCTTCTAGGGTCATCTATGAAGTCTGCACAAAAATACAGGTATCTCTTTGCTACAAGAGCTGGACATCTGCATATGATGTGGTACGGCGTCTCGTCGTCTTCAAAGCATAGTCTGCACCATGAAGTCCTGGTCAGCCCCATAGAATAGAGGTGCCGGTGCATTCTACAGTGACCTGTAAGAAGAGCTGTTACTAGTCATACCTTGGACCTGCACAGATTAAGGAGAGTCTCCGTCCTTTTCTTGTCCACAAAGGAAAGGAACAGCTTCGCCTGTCTCTGGGTGGAGCTGCTGCACCACTTCCTCCTATGCTCAGCTTCCGCCCACCTTCTAATGCTTAATCTGGCCACAGCTGGTGCAATCCCACATTGAGGTTCTGGTGATAGGGGGATTGTCGCTGCACCAATATTGGCCAACTCGTCAGCTCTTTCATTACCCTGGATACCAGAGTGGCCTGGGACCCACTCCAGTCTGACCTTGTTACGTCGTCCAAGTAAGTTTAAGCTGTCTTTGCATTGCTGTACAACCTTTGACCTGATCCTATTCGTGGATAGAGCTCTTATGGCCGCTTGGCTATCGGAGAAGATAGTGAAGCGCCTGTCTAATGGACAGCCGCTATTCATAAGGTCTGCGCAAGCGCCGATGGCGGTGACTTCAGCTTGGAACACCGTAGCATACCTCCCCAGAGGCAAGGCAACATTGTGTGTGGACCCCTGAATCCACACGCCAGCTCCTGTGCCAGATTCGGTTTTTGAGCCGTCTGTGTAACAGAACCGATCCACTCGGCTTGGTGTTAATTTGTGCTCCAGCGCTACTTCCCTCGGCTTGATCACAGTTGTAAAGTTTGAGGTGAAGGAGTGCTGGTCCTGAAAGTCCGATGGCATGCAGAGAATTGGGTCCTGCCAGTTCCTTCGGATAATTGCACAGTGAGCCCCTAGGGTTGGGCAAGGTTCGTGCCCTGAAATGGCGAATCTGTACGCTGAGCATCTAGCTATCTCTTCGATATGTATCTCTACTGGTTTAAGGTAAAGTAGAATCTCCATAGCTCCTGTCGGTGTGGAACACATCGCTCCCGTAATCATCAGGCAAGCTAGCCTTTGCGGGGAGCACAAAGTCTTTCTAACACTGTCAGTGCCGCATCGATGCCACCACACTACTGCACCGTATGTGATGATAGGCCTCACAATCATTGTGTAAATCCAGTGCATACCTCTAGGGGTAATGCCCCAATTGTTCCCCACCACTCTCCGGCAGGCCCACAAGGTTTTTGTGGCTCTTCCTGCTGTCTTGCGGATATGCTCCTGCCAGTTAAGCTTTGAGTCTAAAGTAACACCCAAGTACTTCACTGTCTTGGAAAAACTTAAGTTATGGCCTGACAGGCTAGGTGTGCCCAGTCCATCCAGTTTCCTCTTCAAAGTAAAAGGCACCACTGTAATTTTCTGTGGATTAATCCTAAGGTTCTTCTCCTGGCACCACTTGTCCACCGAAGACAGTGCCGTGTCCAGCAGTTCACTCACAGTTGATTGCATCTTGCCAACCACCGTAATTACCAGATCATCTGCGTATGCCTGTGCTGAGAAGCCCTGATTTTTCAGCCTCGTCAGCAGTGTATCCACCACTAGGCACCACAGGAGGCACCATCGGTGGCCGGGGTCAAGGGGTTTTCGAGGACTCCCGAAGGATCCTCGACAGGTGCATTTAAAGGCTCCAAGGTCGCCGAAGCTACCGAGGAAGGTAAGGTATTAGAAGTTAAATTTAAATTAGTTTTGGACATTAAGTTCCCACGAGAAGCTAGGGATAAGACAGTCGCCCGCAGCAGAGCCCCGCATGCTACAGGAAGGCTACTTACAATGGGGGGTCGCCCGGTGCCCCAAGGGGTTACCTACTATCTGCACGTCATATTTATCCACCCTGTGCCATCCATCCTCTCAGCGTAGGCTGCCGCAACCATAGGATTGGGTGTTCCTGAAAAAAAAAAAAAAAAAAAAAAAAAACCCACCACCACCCCTGGTACCACTTTAGTCTGGCTTCTCCCCTAGGTCCTGTTCAGCATGGTTGAACCTGAGCTGACATAGCACCAAGGTTCCTCAAAGCACGCAAGCCCCAACACCTGCTCGCCTAGTTAGGGTCATCACCAAGGTACGGTACCGTGGTAGGGGACGGACCGTCTGAAGAAGCAGAATGTGATTTCTGCGAAATATTACGCAAATAAATCGACCGCTGGAGAATGCCGTATTAACACAAATAATTCTCCCCAGCGAAGAAACCTCAAAAATAATATATATATATATATATATATATATATATATATATATATATATATATATATATATATTCTTTTTGATGTTAGGAGGCATGGGGTCGTTAAAGAGTCATCTTGTCTTCATACTACTTTATTTAGCCCGACATGTTTCTTGCATATTTTTTTCGCACCTCTTTAAGTATTAAGCCAGACTCCAGAGGAGTACATGGTAACGAGAGGACTTCCTAGCAAGAAGTGCCCCTGAAGAGGCGTGGAAAAAATATGCACGAAACATGTCGGGCTAAATAAACCCCATTACTCCTAACATCAAAAAGAATTTATATATTTTGGGTCATCTACAAGAATAAATAATATATATATATATATATATATATATATATATATATATATATATATATATGGGGGCGAGGTTAGCTCAGTGGTAGAGCACTCGACTAATGAACTGGAGGACCAGGCTCAACACCCGAGCGCGCACTAAAGATTTTTTCTTCTAGTGCTGCCGTTCGAGGGTTGGATTTGGGGTCCCAGATTGTCCCTAGGCTCACCCAGCCTTTAATTAATTTAATTAATAATGGGTACCTTTGGTGCTAATGACTCTAGCAGTCGAAGCAGCCAAGGGGAAAATCAGGCGGCCGGAGCATAGTATTGACCACACTATCTCCCTAGTGTGCCGTATGGTCAAGAATCAGATACCTCTACAGTATCTCCCCTCTGGGCCCTTGTGGCCTGTTACGGTACTGATTTTAGCGCGGTTCCTCCCTCCCCCATAGGGAGGAACCCCGCTTATAAGGTTGATACAATGAAACAATCCGGAAGTGCCGACAAGAAAATTTCGCGTTTCAGAACCCCTAGAGACCGAAAATAATGGTGGTTCAAATTTGTATATATATATATATATATATGTATATATTTATTTATATATATATATATATATATATATATATATATATATATATATATATATATATATTTGTCTGTTCGCTCATTTCTGGCTTCCCTGATGGTCCGATTTTGATGAAATTTGGTACAAAAATCTGTCGTCCAATTTGAAAGGTCAAGTTCGTTAACCAGCAAAATCCGCCCACTGGAAGATGGCGTTTGGGGCGAAATTCGCGCAGAAAAAATCGTAACGATTATGTTTTTGAGTTCATAAGCTTGTAAGTACTCGTTTTATAGGCTTCTTGGGCTAGGAAAACGAATGAAACCATTTTCAAGGCGATAGCTTTAACCGTTTTCGAGAAAATTGGAAAAATAATTTTTGAATACCGTTTTTGGTTTGGGTACTTAGAATCACGGGATTCAGTTGAAACATTATCTGCATGTTCTTCTTTCATTAAAACTAATATGTTGAAAGTTTTGTTACGTTTGGAGTTAAGGAAGGGTTAATAAAAATATTTTATTAACAGACATGAAAAGTTTTGGGAACTTTGTATACTTTCATTAATATCTCGAACACGGTTGGGAAATCGTGGTAAGTAGATAGAAACTATTTGAAAGCTTACTAAAGTTTCTACAAAAAAGATTCTAAAACTATTTTTGATTAGGTTATGTCAATCGGAGAAATAAGTGCTTAAATCTTCAAATACGTCTGTTTTTTTCTTATGAACGGGTTTTTGTCGTTCTTTTTGTAATTTTTGTCTCTTTCCCTTGGTTTTTTATTGCTTTTTATTTTTGTAATTTCTTATGTTGGGAAAATGTATTTGTATGTAAAACAGGATAGGAAAAATGAGACCAATTTTCTGTTGCTAGAAATAATGAAAATTTTGGGAACTTCGTATACTTCCATTAATATCTTGAAAACGATTGAAAATCTTGGGAAGCGAAAGGTTACCATTCGAAAGCTTACTAAATGGTCTACAAAAAAGGTTTTGAGGAAAGTTTTGAATAAGCGATGTCAATCGGATGAAATAAGTGCTTAAACTTTGAAGTAATTGATTTCGTTTTTTTCATACGGTTCTTTTGGTCTGTTTTTATTCCTATTTTTTCATTTCTTATAGTTGGATAATGTATTTGACAATAAAACAGATTAATTAAAATAAGGAAAACAATTCATTGTTAGAAATATATCAGGATGTACCGTATGAAATGTCAGTTTTGGATTTGCCGATTTCCTTCAAATGTCTTGAAACTGTCGAGGCTCCTAATCAGAGTTCTTTGGCATATTCCCTAGTGTTTGCTATTGCTTATAGTAGTCAAATGTATTTGCCAATAACACAGGATACGGGCGCTAATGACCTAGAAGTAGATGCGCCGTAAAAAAAAAAAAAAAAAAAAAAAAAAAAAAAAAAAAAAAAAAAAAAAAAAAAAAAAAAAAAAAACAGGATACGTAAAATTAGAATATTTTATTTTTGCGGAATCTTGGGATTCTCAGATCCCGTATGAATATCTATTAGGCCCTCTTCGTATATTTTCATTAATATCTCAAAAAGGGTTAGGAAATCGTGGAAAAATGTTTTGAAGAAATGTTTGATGGGGTCGTCACATTAGGAGAAATAAGTGCTTAAAACTTAGTTAGTTAGTTTCGTTTATTTAAAAGGATCTATTTGTGTGTTTCCCGCAGTTTTTTCACTGCTCGTCATTTTTGTAATTTCTTATAGTAGTCAAATGTATTTGTCAGTAAACAGGATACGTATAATTAGAAGCAATATTTTGTTTGTTAGAATTCGAAGATGCCGTACGAATATCTAGATATTACCTGTGGGTTAATATGTTTTTTGAGTTGAAGCTTTAAAGCCTCAACAGGAATATTTGTGTAATCACCCTTCACAGTTAATTTATTAGAATCATGAGTGACCGTTTTTGTGTTACAACTAACAATCTTTGAAAACGAAGTTTAACTATCCTTGTTATTGTTATTTTCCTTCTGTTTGGCCGAAATTTTCTATTCGTGGTGTAATTCTCCTTGAATTTTTTGACTAGATCAAGAACCTATTTTAAGCACTCTTAAATTCCTTAATTTAATTCAGGAAGTTTATCAAGCTTGACATAATCACTTTTGGGTTAATACGGGTGGTGTATACCGAGTCCTTTGTTTGTAAACACAAAGAGCTTTCTGAGTAACGGTAAAGGGCAGTAAAAGTATATGACGACTACCTGGAAGTAGACCCTGCATACAGAAATTGCAATACGAGACCTCATTCATTCTTTCACCAGCTACCGTGTAACACCTTAGATCTGTTTATATTGTTTTACTCAGTGTGAACAAGTGTTGAAAGTGCCTAAAATTTTATATTTTTATTCCTTGTTATTTTTTAATTGCTTAGAGTTGGATAATGTATTTGAAAATAAAACAGGTTAAGAAAAATAAGAAATCAATTTAATGTTAGAGATATGGATTTCCAAGATTTAGCTTTTCAACTGCCTAGCGTCCTTCCTAGGGAGGGTTGTTTGTCTTTGATTTTGGTACTTAGAATTATGGGATACAGTTGAAACATTTTCTGCATGTTCGAATTTCATCAACACTAATATGTTGAAATTTTTGTTACGTTTAGGGGAAAGGAAGAGTTAGAATAAAATATTTTATTAACAGACAAAAAAGTTTTGGTAACTTTGTATACTTTCGTTAGTATCTCGAAAACCGTTGACAATCTTGTGAAGCGGAAGATTACCATTCGAAAGCTTACTAAATGCTCTACAAAAAAGGTTCTGTACATGGACGTATATAAAAACAATTTCGGGGGGGGGGGGGGGCTGAGACCATTTCCAGGGTATGGAATACTAAATATTTAGAGCTTGGAATAGTTTTAGGCAACTAAAACGCTATTACTCGTAAAATAAAATATGTTTTATGAACTAAGTGATCTTATTTAATTTATTTTTAAGGGTTTTACGAGAAGTTTTCATCATTAATTCAAAATTTCGGGACGGGGCTGCAGCCCCCTCAGCCCCCCCCCTCATATATGCCCATGCTTCTGTATCCTCTAGAAAGGCTTTATTAGGCATATTTTGTATTGATTTATAGAGCTTTGCTTTAGAATGAGAGCCGGATTGTGTAATTTCCGCATCTGTGTAAAAGTTAGTTACTGTCGGTGTCCCTGACGCCTTAATATCACTTTTATTCGAGATATTCGAGAGGATTTTGACAATTTTCACGAGAGATATAAAAAAAAAATAATTGAGAAGATATGGTCGACCGTTCAGAAGTAGGAAGCGTAGATCGTCGGGGTTTCGGTCAGTGTTCTTATTCAATAAAACACATTTTATTTGCTAAAATGTATATTTATTGCCGCCAACGTTTCGGCTTGCTATACAAGCCATCTTCAGGGCTGTAAAAACATATATGGTGTAACAATCGTAAGGACAGAAACAATAACAAAAACAACAAAAAAAAAAAAAAAAAAGAGGCTAGAAACATTAACATAAATATATATATATGCTTGAAAATATAAATATAAATATATATATATATATATATATATATATATATATATATATACATATACACACACATATACATACATATGTATATATATATATACATATGTATATATATATATACACATATATATACATATATATATATATATATATATATATATATATATATATATATATATATATATAAAGTATAATAATAGCAATATAAATAAATATAACTGTATAGTGACATACCTATTGCTAGAAACATTAACATAAATATGAGTACCTATATGCTTGAAAATACAAATATAAATATATATATATATATATATATATATATATATATATATATATGTATATATATATAGTATAATAATAGCAATATAAATAAATATACATGTATATGGTATCCAAGCGAATACAGTACAAATGTCATAGTAACATACCTATTGAGAAGATTGAGAACTGTCCCGTTTCAAGAAGAGAACATTTCTGAAGACTGGAAGGATGGGTCAGACAGTAGAGAATGGGGGGAGGGGGTGGATAGGAGTGGGGGGTATATATATATATACATATGTATGTATATGTGTGTGTATATGTATATATATATATATATATATATATATATATATATATATATATTTATATTTATATTTTCAAGCATATATATATTTATGTTAATGTTTCTAGCCTCTTTTTTTTTTTTTTTTGTTGTTGTTTTTGTTGTTGTTTTTGTCCTTACGATTGTTACACCATATATGTTTTTACAGCCCTGAAGATGGCTTGTATAGCAAGCCGAAACGTTGGCGGCAATAAATATACATTTTAGCAAATAAAATGTGTTTTATTGAATAAGAACACTGACCAAAAAAAAAATAAGTTTATTTCTTTTCTAAGCTTATCAAATGGCACTAGGGACATGAACGGAACCGCGCTAAGATGCTGCAGTTCCTGCGAGTCGGACTTTTTATATATATATATATATATATATATATATATATATATATATATATATATATATAAATTTGAATCACCATTATGTTCATGATCAATAGGGTCTGTAATGTGAATTTTTCTAATCATGGCACTTCCGGATTGGATCATGATGTCAACGTCATAAGCGTGTTTCCTCCCTATGGAAGGAGGGGGTAACCACTGTAAAAAGCATTAAAATGATGTAGTTTCTGCAACAAATAAATACAACAATTGAATTTTTAAATATTTTTTTATTATGCCTCTTTAATTTATACAATATACATTAAAAAATGCTATTACACTTTATTCACACATTATTAAAAGACAAAAATATTTAAATATTATTGTAAATCATTCTTTTATAATACACAATAAATATTTGCAATATAATTAAAACATCTTTGGCATAGAGCATTATATACATTCTTTTGTTCTAATCATGCATGGATACAGGGAAGTGTTTCTATGATAATTTTTGTTTTTTATTTACATAACATTACACATTATATTCATCCTTCGTATTATAATTCTTTGAGCATTATCAATATTTTCTGCCTCTGATTCACTCTTTCTTATTCTTATAAATAAATTTCTTTTGTTTTTTTTTCTTTAAAGGAAAGAAACTTTTTATTTAACACTTTCGCTGCGGGTGTCATTACGGAAGGTCACTAGCGATCCTACCCGCTTACGAGTCCCTTCGGAAGGACACTCCTCCATTACTTTTCCCTTTAGATTCAAAAGGCTAGTAAATGGAGGGGATTCACTTTTACAGCTCCAGGTAAAGACAGTTGCCTTCAGTATTGTTTGGGCTTTCCAACAGTGTTTTCCGTTTTCAAATTGGCTGACAGAAAGATTTTTTATGAAAAAAAAAATGTGTACATGAAAAATTCAAACAAAAAATACACCCGATACTGAGGTTTTCCCAAACAATGACAGCCGCAGCAAAAGTGTTAAGTAGCTTCTGCCTGAAGAATATCGATGTTCAGTCCACATATATAATTGTAAACTATTTAAATGAATTCTACAATGAAATTTTCGCTGTAGTATTATCTAAAAATTAAGAAAAATAAAATTGATTGGACGTCAGGCCTAGATGAGACTGAAAACAATGTTATCAAATGCATCCTATGGTTTATAGAAGAGTTCAGTTTAGATTTATACTTTTAAATGTATATCTTAAGCCTTCCGACTCCTATATAATCAAATCCATGCATTCTAAAGTTCTCCGGAAAATAACCGATGCTCCGTTTTATGTCTCCAATTTGACCCTTCATAATGACCTTAATATCCCTTTTATCCATTCTGTAGCCAAATCCCTATACCACTAACTCCATTCAAACCTACCCGGCCATCCTAACTCCGTAATAAATTCTCTCTCCTCCCAGCACATCCTCCTCAACCCCTTTCACCGACCTAAACGCAAGTGGCTAAGGGATCAACTCTAGAAAATGTATATCAGTGAAAAAAATCCGTCTAGTCGGTACTTCAACTGTGCAGCATCCAACCTCATGTACATTCATGTCAATATAATCCAGCAATAATTTACTATAAATGTATTTTATACATTGTTGTAAGTTCCAAATAAATAAATAAAAAAGGCAAAGAACAAGGTTCAAAAAATTGCTAGGTAATTTTTATTTATCAATTTCAGAAGGAGTTTGCTTTCGCTAAACAAACAATTGAATAAATTCGGTAACCAGCAAAATCGGTCCATCCGGAGGGAAGTTTACTCTGGGCCCAAATTATTAATATGCACCTAACAATAATATTATTATTTTTTTAATATATTGCAACAAAACTTGGTATGCATTGTACTAATGATAGAGATGTGTTATAAAAATAAGCAAAATCGGTCCTTCAAAAGTGAGACTAGTGCGGATTTGATACTGATGTATTGTCATAGAGGTCCAAATAACGCCGGCCCCCTTTCTTGCCTCGGCTTGGGCTGCTCCCTCCCCCGTGCAGGTGTAGCCTCTCCTCTCGTTGCGGCTCCCCAAAAAAATAAAATAAAAAAAGAGAGGTAGCTTGCTCAAGAACAAAATCTTTTTCTTTTGAGAAAAGCAATTGAGTAAGCTGCATAATATTAAAAAATAGGTAGTGCATAAATGGTTGAAGAAAACTTAAGACCTTACTAACAGCGAGGAAACTTTTGGGCCATAGCCTTCCTAGCCTTTAAGATTTTCTGAACCACCCAGGTGGAAAGGCTGAATATATATGCCAAACGTATAATGGGTTATTACCCATGCACTTTTAAACAAATAGCCTTTCAATTTAAATCTGGTGGTTTAGTGGCCAAAGTATTGTTTGGAAAATTAATTATAGATTTGTTCATACTTAAATAACGTCATATCTAGATTTTAGCCATACTAAAATATTTTGAAAAAAATGTTAAATTAAAAAAAAAAATGCTGGTACATTATATGAAAATGTACATTATCTAGTACATTGTAAACAGCAATAATAATGTCTGTCAACAATATATTTAAGCTTAGAAAAGTTAAATCGGTTTATTAAAAAAAAAAAAATGACCACCTTGAAATAGCAGCACACACAGAAAATAATTTCTGGGCGGGGGAGCTTTTGGGAGGTATGGAATACTAAAAATATAGAACTTGGAATAGTTAACCAAGAAAAAACGCAATTACATCCAGCAAAAATTGTTTTTTTCTGAACTAAGTGATCTTAATTAATTTATTTTTAAGGTTTTTATGACACAGGTTTTTCAATTACATCAAAATTTCGGGGGGGGGGCAGGAGCTGTAGCCCCCTCAGCTCCCCCCTTATATACGCCCATGTCTTGAAATGATTTTAAAATTTAATATTTTTCTGTACAAATACGATGAAATGAACGTCTGACCATCCAGGCCACCTGCATAATGTCTGGGGGAGTGTGAGAGACAACATAGTAAAAATTTAGCCATAATAAAATACTTTTGTTTCTGATGTTGCTAACACTTGTACTAATAGATGTGGGGCTTCTGATCAGATTTCAATCAAGAGGCAGTTGCTGGAGAAATGCTTATAAGAGAAGATAGGCCTTCATCTCATTCATTTAATTTCAGCAGGCCTTTGATCGTATTAATCGAGTTGGACTGATGATAGCTCTTCTGGGGTTTAAAATACCCAATAAAATTAGGAAATCATACAATATGATTCACTTACTTAACAAGCAATTTTACTTTTGCTGCCACCGAATTCCGAAGTGCGGCTCAATGTGCCATTTTAATCACTAGAAAACAACCACAGTAAACTTCCTTTTATCTGGCACGTTCGGGACTTGAAGAATACTGGATTATCAAATATTCCGGATTATCCGATGTAAGTAGAAAAAAATGGATAGAGGTGAAAATTAAACAAAATGTAGACTATTACATACTTAAGACTAGTACATATCTAATGTAAAACGACTGAAATAAAATTGTGCACTGTTAGAATTATACTGCCTCAGTTGAAAGCTATAAACTGAACTGGCAACAAGTACGTATATTTGATCGCAGAGAGGGAATTTTTCTACGGCCCTGTCGAGTACCACGGGGTTGTTGGGGTGAGAATTTCGCGGAATGGATGCATAAGAACTGAAGGGGCACATTTTTTATGTTTGGCCTTGACACCCCTGCTGTGCCAGATTATCAAGCGTGCCGGACCATAGGATGCTGGATTACAGGAAGTTTACTGTACTAGAAAAAAATAGTAAAAACAAATATTCGGCACATTTAGCCCACCACGCTTTTGTTTCAGGTCCAATAAACTTACCAAGAAAAAAAAAGATTTATCCTAACTGATTGCCAGCTTAAGGTTGTAAGCTTTTCCTTGGTTACCGAAGTGGGGGAAGTGAAAGATAGTCAATCTCCAACGCATACTCGGGCCCGGCACACAGCGAGACACCCTTACTCCGACTATGCGTTGGACCTGGCAGTCAACGGGTTAATTGATTTTAGTTGTTTATAAGATTTTGTCTAGTTATTATTTTTAAGAAATTTCAATAGGCGAAAATGACCCGGGTGGTTGGATTGCAAAAAGAAAAAACCATTCTTTACCGTCTCAGCTAGGCATTATACTCACTAAAATATTTAAGGTGGTCTTTACCGAAGAGTAAGGTAACAACAGTATTACTAAAGGTGAGGTAGACCAAATTTATTTTAAATCAAGCTAGTTACAGGATTTCTCACAGCAAAACTCCACAGTCTGTACAATAATTCATTTTTTTTTTCATACTTTTTTTAAATTTTTTGAAAAAAAAAAACCTTAGTATTTCCCTAATCACTTACTATATATATTTTACAACAGAAAAACGAAGTTTGATTGCATTAAATCTTTCTTCTTTTAAAACGTTCTCATCGGGGAACTTTAGTTAATTACATTTATCATAAGACACTTTTTATATACAACAACAATTATGTTTTTGTATTTACAATTATGTACATTCCTTAGGCCTTAACAGATATAAGAATGAACTAGAAGTAACAATCAGCTTACGTCGTCTATGAAAGCAATGTAAAACTAGTTTACATTAAAAAATTCATCAAATTACATTTATAGCTTCTTCACAAAAAAATATAGAATTATCTATACAAATCAATCTTATTTTATGTACAATTATTTTACGTATTTTTTTTTTTAAATTCATATTATACAAATAAATAATTTATTAACATAATGATAGAAACTTTGAATCAACTATACTACAATATTAAATTTATTTTTTGAATAATAAATTTTTAACCGAAAAAAATATATTTATATATTTTTTTACTTTAGCCAATCAAGTGATTTATTTCTGTGTGCCAACATAAAGCAGTTTAACAATACTATGATTTGTCATGCATTAAATATTTTCATTAGCAAAATCAATTTGTATTTAATCACTGTAAGACTAAAGTAAAAAATGTCGAATAATTCTACGAACAACGTTAATATCAACACATCTTGACAAATGGTTGTAAATTGGAATCAAATTTAGGAAAATGCCGAGTATTTCAAAATGAATATCGGTATTTTAATGATCAATGATATTTATTAAATTAAACTTACAGTTATAAATGATACGACAAATGAAAGAGCAGCTCTAAAAGTTTTGTTTGTTGGCAGCAGTGCTCAAGAGCATGCAATCTTTCTAATGCCAGTTAAAAAGTGCTTGTAGCATTTTGAGGTGACTGGTGAACAACAGATGGCCCGATTTTGATCGTTGAGGTGCCAGCAATCAAAATTGAGCTAAATAGCTAACACCAAAATATCTGTAAGATTAACCCTTTCATTGCTCTGAACGAGTTACGACTGCAAGGGGCCCAGACATAACTCGTGATCCACTCTCCTCCTGATGCTCTCCATGAGTTAACACGTTGGGGCCCAGCGTCGTGGCATATGCGTCCGAGAGATGTGTTCTCTGGGCCCAGTGTCGTGTCATATGTGTCAGCAGATAGCTTGGCTTTCTTTTTATCCCGCTACTCCGGGCCTTGTCCTATCCCTTCGTATTTGATTTGGGACCTCATTACGTATTCCCGGTTAGGTTTGCTGGTCTGGTATCGTATGATACTGAATCCGCCCAAGAAATTCCTTCAGCGGGCCAATTGTCATGGTGTATTTGACATTTTACTAAATTGTAATTAATCCACTAAAGGTACATAATTTTAAAAGTTTCTTCACTTATTTATTTTTATTTTTTTATATGTTTGCCAAAATAACTATGCAAAAGGAAGACTTGAGCCCTTATGGAAATTTTGTTCGAAGCCAGTGTTAACTTGTGGCTCCATTAGCCCTGTATGTCACTTCTCCAGCCTAGTGCTATTAACTCAAATATTTATTTAAATTTTAACACCAATTATAATTAACTCAGAATTTTAGGACAGGTTATCTATAGGTCATCACCCTTTTCTAGCCAGGATAGGGCTGATGCCTTTCTTTTTTCTGCACAAAAAAACCACCATCCCTAGTGGGAATCAAACATACGACCCTTGGCACAGAGTGCTAAGTGCTCACGCATTAACAATCATGGTCACCAGGCCTCCTATTTACTCATATAAAATCAGTGGGACCTACCAAGAATTAAGAGCGTTCCCAGTTTCGTTAAATCTACATCAGAGATCAATGTATTATTCCTGAGCCAGCTAAAGAAGTAACAATGAAATAATGCATTATGTTATATTTTCTGAGCATTTTTAGAATCTGTAATGACTATTTATTTTTGTAAAGGTTAAAGAAATCCTTATAAAAAAAAAAAAAAAATCAGAAAAAAGATTTCTTCATTTTTCCGGTTTTAGACCATCTGTCAAAAAATGTTGATGTAAAATTATATTGGCCTAAACCATATACCAATCGTTATCACATTTTATCTTTAAAATATTAAGATAAAGAAAAAAATTATGGTAACAGTCATATAGATTGTAATATTTACAAATATTTTAAGTTCAATTTTGTTTGGGGCTCAAAGAATAAAAACATACACAAGATATGTTAATTCATAAAATAGTTCAACTTCATTGATTTATAATAAATTATACAAAATTTCTGAAAAGAGTATTTTAGTTCTGATAATGCAAATACTGGCTCATCTTAGTTTCTCATAACACAAAAACAAACAAACGTCTTCACTTCTTGGATGTTCAAAATTTAAAAATAGAAAAAAAAATACATATGCCCCACAAAAAGATTGAACTTTATCTTCATTTTAGTTTTATTTTATTAAACTTACACATATACGCCGGTTATAAGCACTAAATTATTGTTACATTGAAATATACAAGAATATGATTCTAACAATACAAGAAGTCGATACAAGGAATTATTTTATTTTTCAAAACGATTTTTTTTTCCCCTTTTTCAGTAAAAAAATGTACAGTACATTTAACCTATCAGAATGTAAATACATTTAGCAGTACGATTCCCTTTATGTAGTAATTACGAACCCTGTCAATTTTTTTTTTTTTTTTTTTTTTTTTTTTTTTTTTACAGTGAATAACATATATTCTGCATTCATACATTAAATATGTTCAATTTATTATTTCATGAGAAAAAACAAATTTTACATTAGCTGAAAATTAATGGATATAGCAATAGTACATATATTTTTCGGCTATTCCATTAAATTTATATTCATAAAAAAAAATAGAATTACATAGAATATTTGAAGGAACAAGTTATTTCATTACAATTGAGAAGGATAGCAATCTCATGTTCAGAAGGATAGCAATCTCATGTTCAGAAGGATAGCAATCTCATCTTTCAAATTTTATTATTCATTTTCATGAATATAACATGAATTCCTATTATCCTCCTTAAATATTTTTTTTACACAAACGGATGGTTAGTTACATATATATTTACACTTTATTTTATCATTTGAATATTTAAATCCATATAATTTTCATACAATAAAAAGTATATCCTTCAATAAGTTTAACATGTTATAATAAATGTCACTTGGAAATCTGTTGAGAATAGTAACGAGTTTTTATTGATTTCATTCCATATAATTTTGCTTTGTGTTGGTAAAGATATTTAGTCTCATTTATAAGGAGAAATTCCTTTGTAACAATGATATATATATATATATATACATATATATATATATATATATATATATATATATATATATATACATATATATATATATATATATATATATATATATATATATATATATATATATATTTCTTCATGAGTCCTTCTAATAGAGGACGCTATTTTTAATTTAGGTTCCAATATTTCTTTGTTAGGGTATAATTGACATAACCTAATGTTATGCTAAACAACTTAAAAAATGGCTAGGGAATGGAAAAACTTGGTCAAAAAAATTTGTCCACATCAATCCACAAGCACGCCACATTTTTGTTTATTGATCTTCATGAATAATAAAAGCGCCCAAAAATAACAGAGAACAGCCCACTTGGCTGTGTTAAGCGTCCCTTTAAAAGTTTAAAAAAACTTCTTTCTCTTTAGGTGCCCAAGGCACAAACTAAGTTTTGTTATAATACAACAGAAATTACAACAAATATGAGGAAATTAGTAATTTATTTCTCAATTTAACTTTAGAAAACTGTGAAAAATACAAAATTTGATATTCTTAACCCCTGGTGTGTATATAGTGTCTGACAGACTCAAGGGAAATTTCAGTGATGAATGATGGCAGCAGTGAGCACCTAGATTCTAGATGCTCACTGCTGCCAACATATTTCACTAAATTTTCCTTCTGTCTGTCAGTCAATTTATACACAACACGTGCTAAATGGAACTATGAAACGGCACATAGTTTGTACTCTAGCCGAATTTCATTAATTATACTCTACTCTGGACTATTAGGGATACCAATTAAAGTGCTGTAACTCGGAACACCAAACACTCAACATCGGAATCCAGAGGAGGCAACTTGATAAAGACGAGTCACCAGAAAAGTTTTAGTTAAGTAAATTTCCTTTACAATGACTTATCATTTAATATTTTTAACCGCATGTAACAAGTAATGTTATTTTAATAACACAAATTTAATGAAGAATTTTGTTCTAATTAAAAATAGCTGACTAGTGCAACTAACAAGTACTGGGAAAGTGAGTACTGACTTTGGTAAAGTTAATAGAGCACTGGACTCGTGCTCTGGAGGACCTACATTCAAAACTCGGGCTTGTACTGAAACTTTTATCTATTTGTGTTGTCCTTCAAGGGTTTGGAGTCGGGGTCCCAGACTGTCCCTAGGCACACCCAGCCTTTAATGGGTACCTGCAAAGGCGGCAGAAGAATTTTAGACACAAATTTTCTTTTTTATTGCTAAACTGTATGTAACATGTTCACTGCAAGAGTACTTTTCAGGATTCTAACGTAAAGTGAGTTGGTATTATGAGTTACAAACTAGTAATAACATAGCGAACTAAAAGTTTCCCCATCAACCAATGTCAAGCAAAATTAATGAAAGTTTGAACCTAGGCAATAGCATAAACTATGAGTTGGCTCGTCCTAGGCAGTCAGGATAAAATTTGAATAATTAAATGTTGAAGTAATAATATTTTTTTTTTCAAATTTAAAAAATGGATAATATTTGTTTGAAGTTAATTAAAAACCAAATTCCAATAAGCAAAAAGCATTGATTTTAGCATATTTGTAAAGTCCCTCATAAGTACTACTAATACTATTATTCTCAACTTTGGGCAAGTTCTTATTGAAATAATCGTTAAGCAAACTAAATTACTTAAACACTTTTATTCTCGAATATATGCCAGACGGAAGGCCAAAAAACAGAATTCGATGTGGGTGTTGTAGTTGCCGGCTTTATCCCCTACGGGTGAATTTTTTTTTTGGGCTGTAATTGATTATAGCCATTTTGAAAAAATATAAATAATAATTTCACGGTTTTTACAAAATATACCGGATTTGTTTAAGAATTCTCAAAAATTCCTCTCCAAGAGCATTTCTAGTGAAGACTTCAACTACGCAGCAAGATCAGTAGGTCTACCGTGTGTATAGAGGCACCCAGTTGATCCACCGGGTCCTACTGTGTGTTTACAGGCACCCAGTAGATCCACCGGGTCCTACTGTGTATTTACAGGCACCCAGTAGATCTACCAGGTCCTACCGTGTGTATACAGGCACCCAGTAGATCTACCAGGTCCTACTGTGTGTATACAGGCACCCAGTAGATCTACCAGGTCCTACCGTATGTATACAGGCACCCAGTAGATCTACCAGGTCCTACCGTGTGTATACAGGCACCCAGTAGATCTACCAGGTCTACTGTATGTATAATGGCACCCAGTAGATCTGTGGGGTCTACCGTGTGTATACAGGCACCCAGTAGATCTATGGGGTCTACCGTGTGTATACAGGCACCCAGTAGATCTATGGGGTCTACCGTGTGTATACAGACACCCAGTAGATCTATGGGGTCTACCGTATGTTTACTGGTACCCGATAGATCTACTTGGTATGTACATTGAGTAGATAGACACCCAGAAGATCTACTGACTATGTTGAGTGAGTATACAGGCACCCAGTAGATCGACCGTCCGCATGGAATGTGTTAATAAAGCCAATTCATTTATTAAAATCACCTGAACATGTTTTACTCCTTTACATGTAATACTTAGTACACTACTAACAAATACTCATAATTAGTGTTGTAGTAGTGAGTTTTTTCTCTCTTGAAGAGGAATCTAAAAAGGCATAAACCATGTAGAGCTGGTTTTAATAAATTAATGATGTTTTTAATCCTAATTTTATTGACATCCTATCTGGCAAATATTTGATTCAACAAGTCTGAATCACTAGAACATACCTTGGCTGTAGACATATGATAGTCCAGTAATAATAATAGAGTCAATTCCAATAAGTCAATAAAGTGCGATGTCAATAAGTTCTAAAGTATTGAAGAACTGGTATAGTGAATATAGAAAATATCTGTACACACATGAAGAGCAAATATTTTTTTTACATTTGTGCATATCTTCATGATTTGTGGTTTACTTGAGAACTGCCAAAAAGTGTGGCATTCCATAAAACAGTAATTCATGGTAAATCATCGTAGAGATAACTTATAGTTCCAGCTCTACAAATATTACAAAGAGACTCATTACATTTATTAAGACATCTTTAAAAGTAGGAATTAAAGCAAATGTCATCTCCTTTCAAATATTTCATTCTTGTACTTGCTTCAAGCAGTTAATAAATTAGTTTACTTCTTGTACATTAAATTTTAGGACAATGGTTTTTTTTTAACCCTCTTATTAGAACAATAAGAGATAGAAATCAAACTAAGTCATCAATAGAATCATTTCACAACATCAACAACAGGAAAAGGTGTGATCCAACACATCCTCATAACATCTCATCATTTGCATTTTCACTTAGAGATGAAAGTAAATCCTTGAGAAACATCAGATAAAAAATAGACTTGAAAAAAGTTTAACACAAGGGCAAAAAGGAATTTCAGATTATTAGTCCAATTGGCAGTCGAACGACGTGCCGTTTGCAAGCTCCGGTCGGGCTTACAATTTGGTCATTAGTCAGACTTGACTCTCCCGTTTGGAAGCCATGAGAGGTGTTCCTGGTCCTGCAGAGTCTTGTGATGGACCTACTTCTGCTGGGAGGACTTGGACCCCACGAGAAGGACCTCGGATTCCTCCCCAATGACGTGGAAGGGTGCAGCCGACACCTGGGTACATGCCTTCACTTGACATCTGAAACAAAATAGATAAAAAACATTTGTATTATTTTTATTTTTCTTATGTAATATTAATTATATTACTACTTTGGTGTGAGTTTGGCTTGGGCCAATGAATACCATTTCTCCTTGCAATACTCCTTGCAATGGGAAAACCTTGTATGCAATAAATAAATAAATAAATATATATATATATATATATATATATATATATATATATATATATATATATATATTGAAAAATGGTCTTATTCGGTACTTTATCTAAGGCATTAAAGGATATTCTAAAGGAGTTAGAGGTCCGACAATTTGTGACAAGCCGTATTGTCCACAATCCAAGAGCTGTGTATAAAGTCTGGAATCTGAAAAACGAGATCTTTCATATTCGATAGTTTGACATGGTAGGGACGATTTGTTGGCATTAGATCTTATTGGAAGGAAGTACCAAATACGATGTGATCGTCTGCTTTCACTAACATGGCCCCATAAATATTCCCTGGCATTATGTTCCAAAGACTAAAATGTCCCCAAGTGTATTGGAAGCAGTCCGGCATAGGAAGGTGTAATATGTTTGGAACATCATGCCCAACAAGATGGATTGCTTAATTACAGAGAAAACAGTCAGGCTTGTTAAGGTATTAGGTATTATTTGGAAGAAAGTACCTAATAAGATGTGGCCGCCTGTTTTCACTATAATGGCCCTATACATCTTGCCAAGTATTACGTTCCAAACACAACAATGGCGTCATAATTGTAGTTAAAGCAGTCTGGCATATGTAGGTCTTGTTTGTAACTTTATGCCAAACAAGATATATTTAGTAATTACAGAGACAACAGTCAGGCATAATATGTTACATTTTTATGGTGGCATTAGGTCTTATTTGGAAGACATTTATGTCTCATGCATCTTGCCTAGTATTACGTTTCAAACACAGCAATGGCCTCATAATTGTAGTGAAAGCAATCAGGCATATGTAGGTCTTGTTTGGAACATTATGCCGAAGAAGATGTATTGAATAATTACAGAGAAAATAGGCAGGCATATGATGGCATTAGGACTTATTTGCAGTCAGGCATATGTAGCTCTTGTTTGGAACAAAATGCCGGACGGGATGCGATCGTAATCTTCTCTAGCATTATGTCCCAAAGACTAAAATGTTTCCATAAGTATTGGAAGAAGTCAGGCATAGATGTTCTTTGGAACATCATGCCAAACAAGATATATTGGGCAATTGCCGAGAAAAGAATCAGGCATGTGATGGCATTAGGTCTTATTTTGAAGAAATTACCAAAAAGATGTGGTCGTCTGTTTTCACAATTACGGTTCCATACATCTTGACCTCATAGTTGTAGTAGTTAATGCAGTCAGGCATATGTGGGTCTTGTTTGGAACATTATGCCAAACAAGATGTCCGCGGTCATTGTAGTGAAAACAGGACTATATAAGAGAGAATGGAAGATAAAGCCGGTACAAAGAGTAGATTGTGAGTTATGAATGGGACAGCGACCCCTAGAGGCCATTCACATGCTAATCAAACTGTTTTCTTAATAGACCCAGCACGGCGGTCGGCGGGGATCGTAAATCCCAAGCGTTCATTAGCCGCTGACGAATGGCTGTTTAATTGAAATTACTTACCCTCGTCGGATCCTAATCTACCCATTTATTTTTGGTTCCAGACCAGACACTATTCCTCACTCCCGGTGAAAGCTAACACACTTAAATAAGGCCTCGTTAGAACTTTGCACTCTGCCGACGGTATAATTTGTGGTCAAAAAGCAAAAAAACCAACAATAAATAAAGCCTAGGGGGTGCAACGTTGGTCGACAGAGAATAATTGTTCAACATTAATATCTCATTTAATTCATAGCCTCGCCCCACTTGCGCTAAAGCCAAGCAAGTGTTTTTTCTGCACGTTCGTAACAAGCAAAAATATATTAACACGTTCGACAGTAGATAGCTTGGCTCTCTTTCTATCCCCACTACTCCGTACCTTGTCCTATACCCTTCGTATTTATACTGAATCCGCAAGAACAATTCCTTTAGCGGACCCACTGTCGTGGCGTATTTGACACAGAATTTTAGGACGGGTTATCAATAGGTAGCCACCCTTTACTAGCCAGGATAGAGCTGATGCCTTTTCTTCCCCCCCCCCCCACAAATAAGTAAATTAATTTAAATAAATAAGAAAAAATTAAATAAATTAATTTAAATTTAGTTAAAATGAATTTATTTAAATGTTGACGTCCATTATAATTAATTCAGAATTTTAGGACGGGTTGTCTTTAGGTGACCACCCTTTTCTAGCCAGGAGAGGGCTGATGCATTTTCCTTTTGTTAAAATGTAAATAAATTTAATTATTTTTTAAAATAAATCATTGAATCAGCTGGTCAATACAATTGAAGGGGTCGGGGCAAAATAGTGCCAAGCAACATTTTTAACAAAACTTAACTGTGGCTTTTGGATATTATGTGTGACTATCAGTTGAAATGGTTAGGGGCAACAAGATTAAGTAGCAGACAGAGCTTGTAGTCATATTTTAGTAGCTTTTGCATCATTTACTGATAGTCCCACATAATTTCCAACATACGTATAGCAGCTACAGTTAAGTTTTGTTAATAATGTTGCTTGTCACTATTTTGCCCCGAACCGTTCAATTATAAAAGTCCTCTTATGAATTTATATAGGTTATTTTACAACAATCATATATATTTTTATTTACAGAATATTACAATCTACAATTCAACTGTATTATGCAATTTGATATTAGTTACTTGCCGACGCCTCAGGTGTCCCCAGTTGCCAGCCGAATACCTTCCTTGTTAGGAAGGACTCTAGGATGTCCTGGAGTATAGGTTATTTTAAGCAAATTATTCAGGAATGCAGCGTTCACTACCTACTTTCTGAGAAATGTGCCTAGTATTGCAGCTCCTGCGTGACGGGAATTTTTATATTTGAGTAAATAAGGTTTATAATCATACTACACGAAGTAAGGTTAGAAAAGGCTAATGATAAAGACCTGAAGCAGCAGCTGTAGCAGAGTACAGCAACCTGTGCAGAATGGATAGAATTCTGTACAAGTGAAATATTGATAATGTCCCCCTACTATAGAGAATTCTGTAGAATGGAGACCCAGAAATTCTCCCTAATTCCCTCATTTAGCTCCAAAACTCTCCCGTTTTATACAAAATGGTGCCGAGTCTCCGATCCGTTATTTGCTTAATGGACCGTAACGGAGGCAGGCTTCAAAGTAATGCCTTATCGTTTCTCAGCGTTCCTGCATACTGATTGACAAAATCCAAATAAAGCATTTTATATTATTTTTATCAGATTTACAAGGTTGTTTTTTTTTTTGTGTTGCTGACTTGCTTTTTCAGAATTTCTTCAAACCTTAAAAAAAGGTAAGCTAAAAGAGGAAAGAAGTCTTTGCTTTTTTTCGCTTATGATTAGGCCTGAAGTCTAAAGAAATAGCAGAAAAAAAAAGAATGCTCTGGTGAGCTCAGATAAAAGCGGATACATGAAAATAATGGACTTTGGGTACAACCCATATATATAGTAAGTAGAAAAATCAGCCTTACCTTAAGGGCATTCACCTCCAGGTACACGGCATTGAAGGATGAGAAGAAAGGAAGAGGTTTAAGGCGAGAATTGAGGGAATTATAGGAAAACCTCACCATTCGCCAAGAGGATAGCCTTCAGAATAAAAGCTGGATCCGGGGATAGAATATGCTCCGAGAAAGACAACTTGATAACACCAAGGGAAGCGGAGTACCATAGACCGTGAGAGAAGCAACTGGCATAAGAAACACCGAATATACTGTACCGGGAGCAGTAAGCACATGGACACTAGGAGCTAACATCGCCCTCAAGTTTATAGGTTATTTAAGGCAAATTATTCTTAAACGCTACCCACCTTCTGAAGATTGTGCTCGGTTATGCACCTCCAGCGTCACGGACATTTTTTTGTTCCACTCCCGTCTAAAAATATTTTATCTACAGACTTTCTTTGTACACAATATATTATTCTCAGAGAAAAATGTTTTCGCAGAGTGAAATTACAGCAATCATCAATTCAGAGAATGTTACAATGTGTTGTCGCGTGTATAAAATGTTGCAATACATTTGTAAGATTTCTCGCGAGAAAAGGAGTGTATATTCGCTGCAGTATTTCCCTTTATTTGCAGGAGTAGTTTTCTTCCCTTAAGACGAAATAAGGAGCAGCACAATATCCCCTAAGGGTTGCACATTTCTATGCAAAGCTCGGTAAGGAAGTAGATTGCATCTAGCTAGTGGTTCGGAAAGGTTCGTCTTTAGGGCTTTCTGCTTATCGCAACCGAAGTGAGGCTTAGAACCTAACTACATACATTGCACTTATGACTTGCAACCTGTTTACAAATAAATAAATTTTATAAATTATAAAATTATAATTTCTTTCTATTTTTTTATAAATAAATAGAAAGAAAGTGGTAAATAAAAAAACACAACTGAAATAACAAATTTGAATACTATTTTTATTAACTTATTTGACAAAAAAAATAAATAAATAAAAATATGTTTTAATTAGAGGGTGGGAAGATAGTTTTAATTTTTAAGACTATATTTCTTCGGGAAATTAATTTTAAAAGTATGACATATCGATTATCGATCAGCTGATTACAGTTCGCCATGTTGGATTCTTTCAGACCATGATCAGTCTAGACGTTGCCGTACTGATGGAAGGTTATCCTCCTCAGGTTGAGGCTGTAAGTTTTACATTTGCAAATTTTTCCCCTGAAAAGTTGTAAAACATGTAGGGACGTAATAAAGTTGGTGAAACTGTAAGTGATAAAAAAAACTATTTTTCTATGCAGAATCACCATAAACAAAATTTTTATCTTCAATAATCTTCTATGCAACTTACAAAAATTATATATATATATATATATATATATATATATATATATATATTTTCTTTTTTTTTTACGGCACTTCGACGATTCTGGGCCATTAGCGCGAGGAATATTCCCAACGAGCCGTGGGATGAGAAAATTCCTGCTGCTGGTGGTAACCCACTATCTCCCGCTTATGAATCCAAGGCGCTAGCCAATAGACCACGGGAGACCTCTCTCTCTCTCTCTCTCTCTATATATATATATATATATATATATATATATATATATACTATTTGTAATAAAATAAAGCATTTATAACCTATTTTATTCTATTTTTTAGCTCCTAAGGCCCATTGGACGGAACGCTCGGACACGTACTGACTATTTTTTGATTTTGACCCCACCGCTGTATGATAAATGATAATTTTTGTAATAAGGCTGTGAGCTTTTGAGAATTTATTAATTTCGTTTCTATCTATTGACTTGATTCCCTTTTTTTTAAATCATGAAATGTTAAATTTGACAGTATTTATTGATAGGGCATGCATTCCTGAAGATGGACTGGTAGTCCGAAAGGTTTAATTCATGTAGTAAAGTTATATGAGCATTCTGAAGAGTTATTCCTCATCTTAAATTATATTTTTTTCAAGATTTTAAAAAGTAGCCGACAGAAGACAGCATGGGCTTATATAGGAAATAATTTCGGAGGGGGCTGGGAAAATTTGGGGGGGGGGGGAGACAAAATTCTGGGGGCTGCAGCCCCCTCAGACCCCCCCCCTTATATACGCCCATGGAAGACAGCATTAATGTAGAGTTTATCAAAACAGAATTAATAATTACAAATCGGGGTCTCCCGTGGTCTAGTGGCTAGCGCGCTAGATTCATAAGCGGGAGATGGTGGGTTCGATTCCCACCGGCGCTGGTCTCACCTGAGGTCTTCGATCTCAGGGCTCGCTGAGAAAATTCCTGGTTGTACCCTGGATCTCGGCGCTAATGGCCAAGAATTATGTCGATGCGCTGTAAAAAAAAAAATAAAATAAAAAAAAAAAAATTACAAATCAAGCAGCGAAAGTGAAAAAACATTTCTATTCTAAACATATCCGTTCTTTTCTTCAGAGTGGAGATGGTTTCCTCACTGGCTATTTTTAAAATACAATGAGGACGGAACAATATTCCAGAAATGGGGTTACCAATAAACCCCAAATCCTCCTTTTATTTCTCCCCTTCTGTATGCAAAGCCCTTTTTGATAGTTCGTCGCTAAACTGTTTAAGTTTTAAATCACAACTTAGAAAGCGTCTCCAGTGTTGACGGAAAGATTTAGTGGTTTATATCTTAAGTTGTAATCGCTTAATGGAGAAGACAGACAACTTAAGTATGTTCTTGGCGAGGACTTATCTCTTGAAATGACAATCTCACCGAGAACTTTGCAAGTTTTAACTTTATAACAGGCATTCGCTTTCTCTACCTTTTGTAATACTAACATTTTCTTATGGAAATCTCGAATAATGGAAGAAAGTTTATATTACAATTCGATGCTGTAGAAGAAAATAAAACTCTTGACTTCTTTACTGAAAACTAGATTCCCATAAATACTGAAATTTTGTGGGTTTCCTCTTGTATATTTTGTGGGTTTCCTCTTGTATATTTTGTGGGTTTCCTCTTGTATATTTTGTGGGTTTCCTCTTGTATATTTTGTGGGTTTCCTCTTGTATATTTTGTGGGTTTCCTCTTGTATATTTTCACATTCCTGAGCAATTTAGTCATTGAGTGATTCATTTACGAATAATTGGCTAATCAAACTTGTCATTAATTGAAAAATGTCCTTAAATAATCCTTCATAAAATTAATATTAATGTCATTTTCTCCAATTTACGGATAACCAATAAATTAATATATTTCAATTATTTATGTCATAAGTTTTATATAGGATGTTAAAGTAACCAAAAAAAAAAGTTTTAATTCTTCGAAAACAAAATTACGGCACTGTGTCTGACGAACGGTAACCCAATTTTTTCACGTGCGATAGTCTGCGGTCGGCAATTTTTAATCTATAACAACAACTTTTTAAAATTTTAAAAGTAAAAGGTTAAATCTAGTACCTCGATTTTTAAGAAATATTAATTTTTTCGAGAATGGTGAACAATTCTTCATTTTCTATTGAAAAATCAGCCAACAATCGGTCATAAAATCGTAATGATTCAATGAATGGAAAAACCCCTACGTACTTTACTATCAAATATCATTAGGAATCTGCAGTTAAAATTTGAAGTTGATCGGGTGAAAATTGAAAGCGGTAACGTATCGCCCGATTTGAAAAACATATTTTAAGAAAATTAACTTTGAAGTTTAATGCACCGAAAATGTATTTTATTCATTTCAATTTTTCTCACAATTTCTTCTAATTAGGATAAAACAATTTTTTTTTTTAATTTTAAAAGTTATCGGAGCCTTAGTTGAAAAATCGAATTTTTGTCACATTTAAAAACTGATCCTCCACATAAAAAATCTTGGATATTATTTTTTATTAGCTAAGGAAGCACTTAAGCCCATAAAAAAACGTTACAAGGTAGCTAATCAAGGGTAGCTAGTATTATCCCTTAAGGTCGCTGAAGACTCATCTGAAGATGCGAAAAAAAAAAAATTAATAAATTGACAAGGGTGTTAATATTGTATTTTATTTATTGACTCACGATATATATATATATATATATATATATATATATATATATATATATATATGTGTGTGTGTGTGTGTGTGAGTGTGCTGAGCATTTCACTTTTGAATTTTATGACGTATAGAAAGGAAATAGAGGGGGCGAGGTTAGCTCAGTGGTAGAGAACTGGACTAATAGGGGGCGAGGTTAGCTCAGTGGTAGAGCACTGGACTAATAGGGGGCGAGGTTAGCTCAGTGGTAGAGCACTGGACTAATAGGGGGCGAGGTTAGCTCATTGGTAGAGCACTGGACTAATAGGGGGCGAGGTTAGCTCAGTGGTAGAGCACTGGACTAATAGGGGGCGAGGTTAGCTCAGTGGTAGAGCACTGGACTAATAGGGGGCGAGGTTAGCTCAGTAGTAGAGCACTGGACTAATAGGGGGCGAGGTTAGCTCAGTGGTAGAGCACTGGACTAATAGGGGGCGAGGTTAGCTCAGTGGTAGAGCACTGGACTAATAGGGGGCGAGGTTAGCTCAGTGGTAGAGCACTGGACTAATAAGTATGAGGACCTGAGTTCAAATCCCAAGCAAGAATTATAGATTTTTATCTTCTAGTGTCTTCGTTCATGGGTTGGATTCGGCCTCCCTCACAGGCCCTAGGCCAAACCAGCCTTAACTTAATTTAATAATGGTGTAAACGAGAAAAATCAGGTTGCCGGAGCATAGTACTGACCACACTATCTCCATAGTGTGCCATATGGTCATGAATTAGATACCTCTATAGTATCTGCCCATCTGGACTCTCGTGGCATGTAACGGGACAGTTATTTTTTTTAGACTATATTATTCTTTTCCCTGGTCAATCAAAAGTATATTTGACTTCTAAGAGCTACACACATCTCTAAAAGTTCTACGACACATAATAGCTTTCAACGTGCTAATGGTTATTGGTAAGTGTTCTTGTGCCCTTTTTTTGTTGACTGAAATCATTAGTGCAAAAATCATGTGAAAAAAACAGTGATTAGGTTGACACCCAGTGATAAAAAATATTGCAAAAGATCTTGATTGTGCCAAGATTCTCTGAAACCCTTACCAGTTTTCTGTTTAGCCTCTCTATTGCTTTATAGAGCTCTATTCTTGTTCTTTGAGAAAGTACTTCTTGGTACTGGGGATCGGCCTGAAATAAACATTTTATCAGAATATATATTCTATTATGGAAAAATAACAACTTACTTTTGTATTTTGAATGTTGGGATTATGTATTTATTTTGAGCCATGTGTTCATTGGAAAGTTCATTGACTCTCCGCATTAGAATAAAAGTCCGCCTCGCAGGAACTCCATCATCTTAGCGCGGTTCCGTTCTTATCTCTAGACTCATTTAAAATGATTAAAATAGAAGCTGTTATTATTTTGGGTCCACATTTCTAGAAAGCATGAAGATTAGATAGTTAGCCGTCGAGGTGATAAGTAAAGATGTAATGGTTGGGATTCGGCGAAAGAAACCTCATTACGATTTTTGTTAAAAAATCTATATTTAGGACGTTTTGGCTACTCATTGGTAGCCTTCGTCAGCAATGAAAGTGCCGGGAGGCAGAGGAGGAACAAAGTTGACAGTTCCATCTTTACTTTCAAGAAAGGTCTTATTTACGATCTTACCTGGATGGGTCCCCGCCCTAGGAAGGACCCCGCTAGGCATTTGAAAAGCTATATCTTGGAAATCCATATCTCTAAGATTAAATTGTTTTTCTTATTTTTCTTAACTTGATTTATTATCAAATACATTATCCAACTATAAGCAGTTAAAAAATAACAAGGAATAAAAACAGACAAAAAGAACAGTTCGAATGAGCGAAATCAATTACTTTAAAGTTTTAAGCACTTATTTCTCCGATTGACATCGTCTAATCAAAACTTTCATCAGAACCTTTTTTGTAGAGCATTTAGTAAGCTTTCTAATGGTATTCTTCTGTTTACCAAGATTCTCAACCTTTTCCGAGATATTAATGAAAGTATACAAAGCCCAAAACTTTTAATGTCTGTTAATAAAATATTTTATTCTAACCCTTCCTTAACTCCAAAAGAAACAAAACTTTCAACATATTAGTTTTAATGAAAGTAGAACATGCAGAAAATGTTTCAACTGAATGATTCTAAGTACCCAAACCAAAAACGGTATTAGAAAACTATTTCTCCAATTTTCTCGAAAACGGTTAAAGCTATCGCCTTGAAAATGGTTTCATTCGTTTTCCTAGCCCAAGAAGCCTATAAAACGAGTGCTTACAAGCTTATGAACTCAAAAACGTAAGCGTTACGATTTTTTTTGCGCGAATTTCGCCCCAAACGCCGCTTTAACGATTTTGCTGGTTAACGAACTTGACCTTTCAAATTTGACGACGGATTTTTGTACCAAATTTCATCAA
This sequence comes from Gonocerus acuteangulatus, assembly GCA_946811695.1. NCBI lineage: Eukaryota > Metazoa > Arthropoda > Insecta > Hemiptera > Coreidae > Gonocerus > Gonocerus acuteangulatus. The sequence continues at coordinate 86,237,455 of OX328128.1, read as the reverse complement.
AATCGGACCTTTCGTCTTCTACCTAGAGAGCGAACAGACAAATATATATATATATATATATATATATATATATATATATATATATATATATATATATGTATATATATATATATATATAAATATATACATATATATATATATATATAAATATATACATATATATATATATATATATATATATATATATATATATATGTATATATACAAATTTGAACCACCATCATTTTCGGTCTCTAGGGGTTCTGAAACGCAAAATTTTCTAGTCGGCACTTCTGGATTGCGTCATGAGATCAACCTTATAAGCGGGGTAAAAAGAACGGTTCTGGCGCAATCTATTGTGGTTCTTCTATTGAAGAAGATGGCGGCGCCTATGGGAGTCCAAAGAGGTAAAATAAATAGGTTATGAAATTTGGCGGGAAATTAATGGCCCCAGAATCTGTGCCAGAATCCGACTAGCGCTGTTTCTCCCTCCCTCCAAAGGGGATAATTTGCGCAAAATAAAATCGTAGCTCTTACGTTTTCGAGTTTCTATGCTTTCAGATACTCGTTTTATAGGTTCCATTACGTAAGAAAAAGAATGAACCCATTTTAAGGCGATATCTGGAACCGTTTTTGAGAAAAATGGTGAAACTATTTTTGTAACTCGTTTTCGGTTTGGGTGCAAAGAATCGTGGGCTTTAAATGAAATATTTTTTACATGTTTGGAATTCATCTAGACTAAGATGTTTAAATTTCGGTTTCATTTGGAGTTAGAGAGGTATTCGAAAAAAAAAAAAAAAAAAAAATTATTATTGGATATGAAAAGTTTTCGGATCTTGGTGTATTTTCTGAAATATCTCACAAACGGTTAGGAAATCGTGTCGAAAGGTTACTAAATTTTCTTGAAAAATGGTTCCATAGCAATTTTTGATAATGCGATGTCAATGGGAGAAATAAGTGCTTAAATCTTGGAATGTGTTAGTTTTGTTCTTTTGAACGGGGTTTTACCTTCCTTTAACTCATATTTTAGTTGGCTGTTCTTTGTTTAAAATTGCATTTATCAGTAAATTTAGTATTTTAGTACAACGAAAATGAGGTAATTATTAGTAATAGTGTTTTCCTAGAGCGAACCTAGAGAAGGTGGGGGAGTCATTTCCGCTAAGGATACTGTCATTTCCGCTAAGGATACTGTCTTTTCCGCTAAGGATACTGTCATTTTTCTCTTGTGGTGCCCTAAACTTCATTTTTGAAAAGAAAACACAATTGTGGCTGCTATCGTGTTAACAGACGTATATATATGTAATTTTTGGTATCAGGTAGTTGCGTTCGATGAAGATTTGAATAAATTCTTTAAACATTTTTTTAAGAATGTAACCTCCTTATTTATTTTTTTTTCATCGATTTTTTTAAAATTAATTTATGTATATATTATTATCATTACTTATTTCTTAATTTCGTTATGTGCGATCTTACTTACTTAACCAATGTATTTAATTATTGTACAGATGTTAAATAAACATATTTAGAAAAGAAAGAGTGTAACCTCTAAAGCTTAACTCCTTCGAAAAGTTGTAAACATCCGTCCTAACCCGGCTAGAAATGGGCAGTAACCCGACTATTGATAACCGACCACAAAAATCCTTTTTATTTATAAGTGAGCGGTAAAATTTAAATAAACAAATAAAACCGTGTAAATAGATTATGAATTGAGCCCTAGAATAAATAAAAAGAGACCTGTGTGGGGGTTCTACGACCCTTAGCGAGAAGGGTTTATATTTCTCATTCTGACACGTTTGGTGATTCGCTGTTTTATTTTCTACCCCCGCTCACCCCTTTCTTATAGTGGGGGATTATTTATGTTCATGTATACTATCTGGGTCAACATTACACAATTTGTTGTTTTCTATTTGTTATCTTTTGTGAATAAGCTTTAAAATAAGCTGTTCTATTTATTTACAATTTTAACCCCGGAGGTAAATGACACAATGTCACATATTTGTATTTATTCAAGAGAGTCAATTTTCCATAACTTTGAACTATTAACATTTTTTTTTTTTTTTTTTTACTTATAGAAACAGTGTATGGAAAATTGTTCACATTGTTATTGGCATTGATAGGTAATTGGAAGTATTGATCATATTTAAACAAAACCATTGATTGGCAAGGACGGGATTTAAAGGAATATATAATGGCGATATATTTTAGAAAAGTGGAATTTCCTGTGATAACTATAATTTACACTCAGGTTACAGTTGCATACATAAAAATCATAAAATATTGCTAAGATGAGAGAAAAGGTTGAGTGAGAGAGACATCTAGATAGAGATAGCAACTATTCCCTTTGAGGGAGATTAGAGAATATTTGGAGCTGACCTACCTCTCATCGCCATCTCGGCCAAGACCTCAGGAACGGGCGTGGACTCTGACCCGTCGGAGGTAAGCCAGCTCTTTATACCCTTTTTACCCCAAACGCTAAACTCTCGTCAGGTATTTAACCTTCCAGGAAATCTTAAGAATCGGCCACGTGCGGTTCCAACAACCCAGACGCAACGTTTGCGGATTCGTTGTTTTCGCTTCTCTAGAGATGGACAGCCAACCTTTTCTCTCATCTCTATTCACTTAACAAAGTCCAAGGGAATACGGGCCTTACAGGTCAAAACTTCTCAAAAATTGTTTTGAATTGTTCTCATCCGTTCTGCAATATGGAAGAGAAAAGAACGTAACAGAAAAAAAGAAAAAGAAAAAAGAGAAGGCATTTATCCCCCAGTTTTTTTGTTGTTTATAGAGAGCCCTTTTAGATGTGGAGTGGAGGGTTTGACCGGGCCTTGGAAGAGAGCCGATCGGGCAATAAAACCCCGAAGGGTAGGTTTTAATTCTCTATCAGGATAATGGGAACCCTAAGTGGCTTCAACCATTACCCTTTTCCACCCTTAGAACCCTTCCTCTGTCTCTGTGTCTGTATATCTGCTATCCATAAAACCCTAGACCTAGTACTCCACGGTACTAGCACTCTTATAAATATTATACTACAGTTCCTTTTCCATTTATAGTGGTTCTTAGTCTCTTTCTCTCAGTAATAGAACTCTTCTAATGGTTGTTGAAATCTTTGTTTGCACAACTAAAACTACCCTTTTACAAACTTCAAAAATAGATCCGATACTCTTCTTAGTTTCTGTATAGAAGTATGTTGTTTTTTCTTTTGAATTTTATTTTCATAAATATTAAAATGTACAGTTCATTTGTATTATGTAATTTGACACAGGTTACTTGCCCACGCCTCAGGTGTCCCCAGTTGGCAGCCGAATGCCTTCCTAGTTAGGAAGGATTCTAGGATGACCTGGAGTTAATCTTACGCCATCCAACCACACCCTGCGACTAGCAGGGAGGATTGGAGGCAAATGAGACGTGACCTGTGATATCATGAGGAGAGAAAATATCCATCGATATCACTCTCAATTTAAACAATTATAATTTCATTGATCAATACACGAATTGTTTTTGTTCTGTTCACGACACCTCACGGCCTAAGTAGATCTCGGGGCCACTTCCTATTAAGACGTATTGGTGGCGAGGAAGGATGATTGGTGCTGGATAAGGATTGGGCTATAGGATTAGGATGATTGATTAATTTGCTATGGAAAGATGAGAAGCGGCTAGGGATTATATCTTGGACAAAAGGTATAAGGTAATTATGGAGGGTGAGATTTTTAACATAATAAGGAACATTGACTTTAGATTGAAATGTTTGGATTCGGTGGATATTGGAATGCTTGATTGTCCCCCAGAGTTCTACTCCGTAAGTCCATATAGGTTTTATTAGTGAGTTGTAGACAGTAAGTCTGTTATGTACGGTTAAGTGTGATGATTGGTTTACTATTCTGTATAGCTGTCCGAATCGCCGATTGAGTTCTTATCATTTGAGATTAGTGTGTGCGTTCCATCTGTAGAAGTAGGGCAAAACTATTGATAGCCCTCCTTATAGAGCACTGTAGATTTTTCCGACATCTTTACTCCATGGGGCTCGACATGGCGTCGACTATGCTCTGAAGATGATGAATCTCCGTACCTTATTGAATGTAGATGTACAACATTGGCAGCCAAAAGGTCCGCACTTTGGAATTTTTGATCCGAGGAGGATGCCAGAGCTGAACCTTACAACTCTAAGGAGGTTCATTCCTGACAAGGGTCTGGTACTATAACAGAACGACACGTCGGGTGGCACAATATGCTTTATAGGCCTCGGTGCGGTTTCTCTGGATTTTCCAGGCATTCGGTTCTCTAATCTAATCTAACCCTTAACGCTCTTTGAAGCCTTGATTTGGAGAAAACGAATTCTAACGTGATAGATCTTTTTGTTCAATGACCCTTGGGCCCTGAGATCCTTTCGGTTCATCCCTGATCATTTTTAGTCACAGAATTCTTCTTATAAAACCCAAACATTCTTCCTGTACAGAAGTTTTACACTCTGAGCCCTTTCCCATTTCGAGTTGTTCTTAATGTCTTTCTCTCAGGAATACATCACTTCTAAGAGTTCCTGAATAACCCTTTTAGGCGAATCGCCTGCGTTGTGGTTCAAGGGAGCACCTCGTCCGTCGCAAGATAAATCATATATTTTTACTGATTTTTATTAACCCTATGGAGACGGGGAGAGTCATATGAGCGAGGGTACCTGAGTATCCTCCCGATACCTGAGTGTCACTCCTGACGGCTACTAACTTTCTTCCACGCGCGCTCGACAATTGTCTTGTTTTTTTTAGATTTGTGTTCTCTTATTAGTAATAAATATATATTCTTTAATTAGTGCAGAAACCTTTCCACGGAACACATTTGAACTACTGAAAGAAAACTTATATCCCTGGGAACTGCGATACTTCCTCAGCAAATTACATTGTTTACGCTTCGGAAAAAAACCCGCCGTCTTCAATATTACTTCCTGGAGCTGAGGAAGGGCCGGGCTGCGATGTTTCATCTTCCGGGAAGTCTCAAACATGTCTACTAAGAAATCTCACAAATACCCTAAAAAAGAATGGAGAAGCCTACCGCCATTATTTTTTTAAAATTTAATTTTCCAGCTTCGCACCGACGGCGATTTGCTCTTTTTAAAATACAACAAATACAGATTTATACAAAAATACAAACTTATAGAACCAAATACAACAAAAGAAAAGAAGGGACCGTCCTTATACGATATAGAGTGAGGTGGATGCTGGAGAAGCCCACCGTCAGCCAGTCACGGGCCTGTGCTACCTGCTGGAGAAGCCCACCGTCAGCCAGTCACGGGCCTGTGCTACCTGCTGGAGAAGCCCACCGTCAGCCAGTCACGGGCCTGTGCTGGCTGCTGGAGAAGCCCACCGTCAGCCAGTCCCGGCCCTGTGCTATCTGCTGGAGAAGCCCACCGTCAGCCAGTCCCGGCCCTGTGCTATCTGCTGGAGAAGCCCACCGTCAGCCAGTCACGGGCCTGTGCTTGCTGCTGGAGAAGCCCACCGTCAGCCAGTCACGGGCCTGTGCTACCTGCTGGAGAAGCCCACCGTCAGCCAGTCACGGGCCTGTGCTGGCTGCTGTAGAAGCCCACCGTCAGCCAGTCACGGCCCTGTGCTGGCTGCTGGAGAAGCCCACCGTCAGCCAGTCACGGGCCTGTGCTGGCTGCTGGAGAAGCCCACCGTCAGCCAGTCACGGGCCTGTGCTGGCTGCTGGAGAAGCCCACCGTCAGCCAGTCACGGCCCTGTGCTATCTGCTGGAGAAGCCCACCGTCAGCCAGTCCCGGCCCTGTGCTACCTGCTGGAGAAGCCCACCGTCAGCCAGTCACGGGCCTGTGCTGGCTGCTGGAGAAGCCTACCGTTAGCCAGTCACGGCCCTGTGATGGCTGCTGGAGAAGCCTACCGTCAGCCAGTCACGGGCCCGTGCTGGCTGCTGGAGAAGCCCACCGTCAGCCAGTCACGGGCCTGTGCTGGCTGCTGGAGAAGCCCACCGTCAGCCAGCCACGGCCCTGTGCTGGCTGCTAGAGAAGCCCGCCGTCCAGAAAGGGTTAAGGCATTATACAAGAAAGTTTTTCTCAGAAACGAAACAAATACGAGCTATATGCTAAAGGACTTTATTTCTTTGTTTTTTCATCTTGCATCGATTCCCGAAGTGTTTCCGTTTCCTTTTGGAACGGAATATATATACAGAGGATATATATATATATCCTCTGTATATATATATATATATATATATATATATATATATATATATATATATATATATATATATCAATGAAAATAATAAGGGTTTGTGTGGGGGGGGGAGTAATGAAGTGTTAATGTAAGTAGTGTTAGTAGTTTTCAGTTATATTGTTAGTGATATGTGTCAGTTCAGATAGTCTAATGTGAAGTAGTTGTACTTTTTTTCGTATGCGTTCAAGAGGCAATTAACGCCGGGCTATCTACAGGTAGCCACCCGTTTATGAATGCCAACATCACGTGGTCGGTCACCCATTCAGGTACTGGCCAAGTGCGACGTTGGTTACCAACGGGAACCGATGCATTCAATGCTATACTAGGCGTCATTGTTATTCCTTCTAACAGACAGTTCAGAAGTCCAGTACTTATGTGTATATATATATATATATATATATATATATATATATATATATATATATACACATAGAGGTAGCTATAAGTGAAACAGAAAGGAATATACCATCTATTGTTAGCTTTAAATTAATGAGAAATAATAAATAAATAAGTTGTGTAAAGTTATATGTTATTCTAATAAAAAAATAAAAAAAAAAAAGGAACTGAATGTGCTTACATATTTCATGAGATTAATTAGTTAAAAACTAAGTTTAATTAAAAAAAAAAGAAAAAAAAAGGTTCATAGGACGATTAAAACAGTAAGTTGTTCGTCCTTTAATTCATTCCATTCCAGTACTTATAATACTTTTAATTTTATTCGGTCAATTCGTTTATATTTCTTAACAAAACTACAGAGATTAATATTTCTAGTCAACGGTTCACATAATGTTAATCATGTAGGTTTTATATTTTTTAGGAACAGGGTTGTAATTTTGGTTAATTTGAAGTTTTCAAATTTATATATATATTGTGTTATAGTGTTTGGTTTGTTTTGAGTGATGGAGTGTTTTTTTTTCTATATATTGCTTTTCGTCACTGTGTAAGGCAGTCAAAGTTTTGTTCAAGTCTGCATGCAGTCATTAAGTGCTTTGGTACGTTTTGTCTTGTCATGGGATATCAGTGGCCTCAGTGCTCAGTATGAGTGGCCTATTCTTAAGCGACAAATAAATATTTTAAAAATATATATCTAATTAGCTTTAATTTCTTGGAAGTGACCTGGTAGTTTGTGTCTCTCCTGATAAGAGATTAGCAGCCGTTCCTTTCTTTTCGCCCCCATCCCTATCTTTCAAAGGATGAGAACTCTAGGCTGGATTAATTAACGAAGGTACACAAGAGATTGGATGAATTAAAACAAAACAAAGGATTAGGGCTAATCCAAAGGAATGCTCTACTCCAAGCCAGTAAGATATCATAATATAATGTTTATACTTTTATACATCAGCAGGTATTTTATTCAGTAGTTATATATACACAGGGTGTCCCATTCTTAAACCGACAGACTTCATATTTTGATGGGGAATCAAAAAACGAAGTCAAAAAGTCCTTTGGCGATTTTCTCGTTTTTGCTTCGTTTTCGAGAAAAACGCAAAAAACGTGTTTTTTGGACAAATTCCGATTTATCACTTAAACGAAGTGTTGGATGAAAAAACACCTCGATACAAAAGTAGTAGCTTATTACATTATCTTTAAGATGAGACCAAATTCAGCGTCTTAGCTTGAATATTTTACTTGATAATCGTGTTTGAATAACCCATCGGATAGACATTTTGTTCCATAGAGAGTTAGACATTTTTCGATCCGACGAACCGTCTGCGTGTGGAACGCAAACACTGGAAAAAATAATTTCGGTTAATTTTTTTTTTAGCATAAATATGCTTTACCAGTGACTAAACTGAAAAAAAAGTTACAAAAAAGTGTCCGCTGGCTTTCGCGCATGCACAGTGGAGTTCGCGCATGCGCAGTGGCAATGAACGAAAAACAAGACTGTATGTGTCACAAAAAAGTGTCCGCTTGCGTTCGCGCATGCGCAGTGGCGTTCGAAAAAGATATCATAGAGTACATAACATAGGTTTATCGGGTGGACCTAGCGTTACAAAAGAATGTCACAAGAATTTGTACGCTTGCGTTCGCGCATGCGCGGTGGCCATGTACGAAAAAGAAGACTATATGTTATACAGTGCATTATATAGGTTTGTCGGGTGGAGCTAAAGCATATTTATGTTTCTGAATTTGAGCACAAGGCTCTAAATAAATTTCTTTTTTTTTTAATATTCTTTTATTAATTTTTTTGTTTTAATTTAAAATATCAGGTAGATACACGTGTCTCGACGAGTGTCCCTGCTGCTTTGAGGGTAGTTTGTACTGCCTAATTTTGAGTTTTTCCATAAATTTAAATTATTTGAATAAAAAACAGGTTCTTCATTTTTTTTTAAATTTTGTTCGCATTAAACTATACACGGATTTGTTTGTATTGCATATTTTGTTCGTATTTATCATTTACCTACTAGTTTGTATTTTGTTACGTACGAATTAGTTCGTATCAATGTATGTACGTATTTAGATTATGTCAAAATATGTACCTACTTCATCGTTTTGAACTATATACATATTTAGCTCACATTAAAATGCGCACCAGCATTTTTCAGAGGTTTATCAAACGGCAGGGAAATTTCGTTTACGTTGGAAGAATTTTCAACGGAAAATTGAATTTGCATGTGAAAGAAATTCAATATTCATGATCCGAAGCTGCTTGGAGGGGTTTAAGTAAAGAAGACGGATTTATGGAATATTAAAAATGTATAGCCCCCTGAAATATTCTTCTCGATAATACTCCCCCCCCCCACCTCACGAGGCCCCCCTCTCGGTATGATGGTCTATCAGGGGAAAACACATTGTATGGATTCTTTTAAAGTGTCACTGTGGGACAACTGTAGAGGAAGAATTCCAACTTAGTTTTTCATATATTACAACGATTGTATTAACATTGTTGCATAAATCGTTAATATCGTTGTTACTTGGTTAATGGGCGTATATAGAAAATAATTTTGGAGGGGGCCGGGAAAATTTCGGGGGGTGGGGCTGAGACCATTTCTAGCCAACTTAAACGCTATTACACTCAAAATAGAATATGTTTTATGAATTAAATGATCTTATTTAATTTATTTTTAAGGGTTTTATGAAATTTTTACCGGTTAAATAAAAATTTCGGGGGGGGGGGGGGCTGCAGCCCCCTCAGCCCTCCCTTATATACGCAAATTATTGGGTTGCCAGCTGGGTCTGTATATCTGTCGGTTCACAAATGCCGATTTAGATGAAATTTGGTTTAAAAATGTTTCGTCTAATTTGAAAGACCAAGTTCGTTATCCAGCAGAATACCTGAACCAGAAGACTCAACCAGAATACCTCAACCAGAAGACTCAACCAGAATACCTCAACCAGAATACCTCAACCAGAAGACTCAACCAGAATACCTCAACCAGAAGACTCAACCAGAATACCTCAACCAGAAGACTCAACCAGAATACCTCAACCAGAAGACTCAACCAGAAGACTCAACCAGAATACCTCAACCAGAAGACTCAACCAGAATACCTCAACCAGAAGACTCAACCAGAATACCTCAACCAGAAGACTCAACCAGAATACCTCAACCAGAAGACTCAACCAGAATACCTCAACCAGAAGACTCAACCAGAATACCTCAACCAGAAGACTCAACCAGAATACCTCAACCAGAAGACTCAACCAGAATACCTCAACCAGAAGTTTCAACCAGAATACCTCAACCAGAAGACTCAACCAGAATACCTCAACCAGAAGACTCAACCAGAATACCTCAACCAGAAGACTCAACCAGAATACCTCAACCAGAAGACTCAACCAGAATACCTCAACCAGAAGACTCAACCAGAATACCTCAACCAGAAGACTCAACCAGAATACCTCAACCAGAAGACTCAACCAGAATAATACCTCAACCAGAAGACTCAACCAGAATACCTCAACCAGAATACCTCAACCAGAAGACTCAACCAGAATACCTCAACCAGAAGACTCAACCAGAATACCTCAACCAGAAGACTCAACCAGAATACCTCAACCAGAAGACTCAACCAGAATACCTCAACCAGAAGATGGGTTTTGCGAAATTAGCGCGAAAAAATCATAACGCTTACGTTTTCGTATATGCTTGCAGTTAATCGTTTTATAGGTATCTTGACGCAGAAAAACGAATGAAACCAATAACGGTATCTGGGGTCTTTTTAGCGCGGTTCCTCCCTCTCCCATAGGGAGGAACCCCGCTTATAAGGTTGATACAATGAAACAATCCGGAAGTGCCCACTAGAAAATTTCGCGTTTCAGAACCCCTAGAGACCGAAAATAACGGTGGTTCAAATTTGTAATATATATATATATATATATATATATATATATATATGTATATATATATATATATATATATATATATATATATATATATATATATATATATTGTCTGTTCGCTCTGTAGCTCCCAGACGAATGGTCCGATTTTGATGAAATTTGGTACAAAAATCTTGCGTCTAATTTGAAAGGTTAAGTTCGTTGACCAGCAAAATCCGCTTACTGAAAGATGGTGTTTGGGGCGAAATTCGTGCAAAAGAAATCGTAACGCTTACGTTTTTGAGTTCATAAGCTTGTAAGTACTCGTTTTATATGCTTCCTGGGCTAGGAAAACGAATGAAACCATTTTCAAGGCGATAGCTTTAACCGTTTTTGAGAAAATTGGAAAAATAGTTTTTGAATACCGTTTTTGGTTTGGGTACTTAGAATCATGGGATTCAGTTGAAACATTTTCTGCATGTTCTACTTTCATCAAAACTAATATGTTGAAATTTTGGTTACGTTTGGAGTTAAGGAAGGGTTAGAGTAAAATAATTTATTAACAGACATAAAAACTTTGTTTACTTTCTTTAATATCTCGAAAAAGGTTGAGAATCTTGGTAAACGGAAGAATACCATTAGAAAGCTTATTAAATGCTCTAAAAAAAGGTTCTAATGAAAGTTTTGATTAGACGATATCAATCGGAGAAATAAGAGCTTAAAACTTTAAAGTAATTGATTTCGCTTATTCGAACTGTTCTTTTTGTCTGTTTTTTATTCCTTGTTATTTTTTAATTGCTTATAGTTGGATAATGTATTTGAAAATAAAACAGCTTAAGAAAAATAAGAAAAACAATTTAATGTTAGAGATATGGATTTCCAAGATAAAGCTTTTCAACTGCCTAGCGTTCTTCCTAGGGATGGTTGTTTGTCTTTGATTTTGGTACTTAGAATTATGGGATACAGTTGAAACATTTTCTGCATGTTCGTGCTTAAAACTTTAAATTAATTGATTTCGTTTATTCGAATGGTTCTTGTTGTCTGTTTTATTCCTTGTTATTTGTTAATTGCTTATAGTTAGATAATGTATTTGACAATAAAACTGGTTAAGTAAAATAACAAAAACAATTTATTGTTAGAAATATAGATTTCCAGGATTCCAAGACCTTGTCACTCGCGGGTCCGTTTCTAGTGTTGCCGACCCTTCCAGGTAAGATTGTAAATCATCACCTTACAAGACTTTACTACACACAGGAATGGCGTCAGTGACCTTAAGGGTTGACACGCCATTATAATAATTAATTAATAAAAAAGACTGGTGGAACCAAAATAATAACTGCTTCTATTTTAATCTTTCCAAATTAGACTAGGGATATGAACGGAAGCGCGCTAAGATGATGCAGTTCCTGCGAGACGGACTTTTTACTTTACCCACGCCAGTTACTTTTTAGAATGACGTCATATTATTTTGTTACAATATTGTGACAGGTGTTGCTAGGCTACATAAAGTTTATTCATGAAAGAGGTTATAGATTATAAGACACGTTGAAGTTGTGTTTGTTGTGCTGTGTTGAAGTTGTCAAATAATGAATCCGATTGAAAAGCCTATTGGCCTCCGGAATAATCAACCATTTGTATTTTCAATTTTTTGTTGTTTAAATTTGTTGAATAAATAATTTATTTAAACTAATTATTAGTTTAAACATCTGTTTTTCATAACTATTAACTTAATGATACGATAAATAACTGTTTTAGTAATAAAAGTAACTGGCGTGGGTAAAGTAAAAAAGACCCGGTATCTGTAATCGGTTTTGAGAAACATTAAAACACCTACTTCTTCAAACTAATTTTCAGATTGGGCATTCAGATATAATTAATTGAGATTAGATTAATTGAGTTGAATGTTGTTCCTAATATTTGACATTCATCTAGACTAATATATTTAAATTCTGGTTGCGTTTCGAGGTAAGGAAGTATAAGAAAAACAATTATTAATACAAATGAAAAGTTTTCGGATCTTGGAATATTATCTAAAATATCTATAAAACGATTAGGAAATCTTGGTAAGTGGAAGGCAACCATTCAAAAACTTTCAAAATTCCCTACAAGAACACAGTCTTCCTGTGGCGATGTCAATTAGAGAAATTAGTCCTTAAAACATCGAAATTGTAAGCTTTGTTCTTTTTAAAGGGGGTTTGTCCCTGTTTATCTAAATTCTTAATTGGCTGTTTTTTTTTAAATTAAATTTTAACTGTAAAATGAATATTTTAGTAAGACAAGGTAAAATAATGAGAAACTTATTGGCAATAGTATTTTCCTGGGGCAAATTTTGAGAAGTCTGGGGGAGTAATTTCACAAAAAATCATATCTTTCCAATAACTGCTTCTATTCCTTTACTAATGTCACTAGGCATAAGAACGTAACCGCGCTTAGATGACGCAGTTCCTGCGTGTCGTTTTTTTTGCTGATCGTTGTTTTCCTGCATGGTTCTACTTTGATCCTTGTTTATCTATGATAGCAATTGTTCTGCAATTGAGGCGTTCAGAACCAGAGTGGACATAGTGAAAATTGTCTCTTCAAATATATAAGACACATTGGACCATCTTATATGTGGCTCTATCAGTGTTGGGCATTATTCGATTAAAATATTATTCGAATGATCATTTAAATAAATGTTTAGGGAATGATGAATAATTCACTGAATTACCTTATTCATACGGTACAGCATGAATTATTCACTGAAATATTCGTTATTCATTATTCTTTATTCATCAATCATTATTCATCATTCGTTATTATTTATTTCTAGTTGGTCTACTGAATAATCCTACTCAAACGCACATATATATACGCATTTCTGGCTGCCAACATTATAATACATCTATCGTTATTCACTAAAACATGTTTATTCTGAATGATCATTCGAATAATTTGTGAATAAAACATAAACTTCATTCACAGACTAACGAATAATGAAAAAAGTAATTATTCTTCATTCATGAATGAAATAATACATTTATTCATTAATCATTATTCATCATTCTGAATGATTTTTGCCCAACACTGGGCTCTATCTCTTAATTGGGTTCGAAATTAGTATTGTTCTCAATACAGCGTTCAGATAGCATATCAGACTGCGATTTAACTTTTCAAACTCAAGTTACATTAATGTGAGATAGTCCACTTAGGCTCTCAACACCTCAATTATACCCATGTTTCTCTTAAACCCTTTCCTTTTCCAAGAGATAGGCACCTTAGGCTCTCAACACCTCAATTATACCCATGTTTCTCTTAAACGCTTTCCTTATCCAAGAGATAGTCCACTTAGGCTCTCAACACCTCAATTATACCCATGTTTCTCTTAAACCCTTTCCTTTTCCAAGAGATAGGCACCTTAGGCTCTCAACACCTCAATTATACCCATGTTTCTCTTAAACCCTTTCCTTTTCCAAGATATAGGCACCTTAGGCTCTCAACACCTCAATTATACCCATGTTTCTCTTAAACGCTTTCCTTATCCAAGAGATAGTCCACTTAGGCTCTCAACACCTCAATTATACCCATGTTTCTCTTAAACCCTTTCCTTTTCCAAGAGATAGGCACCTTAGGCTCTCAACACCTCAATTATACCCATGTTTCTCTTAAACGCTTTCCTTATCCAAGAGATAGTCCACTTAGGCTCTCAACACCTCAATTATACCCATGTTTCTCTTAAACCCTTTCCTTTTCCAAGAGATAGGCACCTTAGGCTCTCAACACCTCAATTATACCCATGTTTCTCTTAAACCCTTTCCTTTTCCAAGATATAGGCACCTTAGGCTCTCAACACCTCAATTATACCCATGTTTCTCTTAAACGCTTTCCTTATCCAAGAGATAGTCCACTTAGGCTCTCAACACCTCAATTATACCCATGTTTCTCTTAAACCCTTTCCTTTTCCAAGAGATAGGCACCTTAGGCTCTCAACACCTCAATTATACCCATGTTTCTCTTAAACCCTTTCCTTTTCCAAGAGATAGGCACCTTAGGCTCTCAACACCTCAATTATACCCATGTTTCTCTTAAACGCTTTCCTTTTCCAAGAGATAGGCACCTTAGGCTCTCAACACCTCAATTATACCCATGTTTCTCTTAAACGCTTTTCTTTTCCAAGAGATAGGCACCTTAGGCTCTCAACACCTCAATTATACCCATGTTTCTCTTAAACGCTTTTCTTTTCCAAGAGATAGGCACCTTAGGCTCTCAACACCTCAATTATACCCATGTTTCTCTTAAACGCTTTCCTTTTCCAAGAGATAGGCACCTTAGGCTCTCAACACCTCAATTATACCCATGTTTCTCTTAAACGCTTCCTTTTTCCAAGAGATAGGCACCTTAGGCTCTCAACACCTCAATTATACCCATGTTTCTCTTAAACGCTTTCCTTTTCCAAGAGATAGGCACCTTAGGCTCTCAACACCTCAATTATATCCCATGTTTCTCTTAAACGCTTTCCTTTTCCAAGAGATAGGCACCTTAGGCTCTCAACACCTCAATTATACCCATGTTTCTCTTAAACCCTTTCCTTTTCCAAGAGATAGGCACCTTAGGCTCTCAACACCTCAATTATACCCATGTTTCTCTTAAACCCTTTCCTTTTCCAAGAGATAGGCACCTTAGGCTCTCAACACCTCAATTATACCCATGTTTCTCTTAAACCCTTTCCTTTTCCAAGAGATAGGCACCTTAGGCTCTCAACACATCAATTATACCCATGTTTCTCTTAAACCCTTTCCTTTTCCAGAATAAACCCAAACAGAAATGTGCCCCTTGGTTTAACTCGGAATGTCGCGCAGCCATACAGCTCCGGAGAAAGTCACTGAAGAAATTCCAGAGGACAATGTCTACCACAAACTTCATAGAATTTAAGAATGCTAGAGCTCATGCTAGAAGAATAGTCAAGTGCAGCAAGGCCGAATACTGGAATAAGTACATTGAAGGTATTGACTCAACCACGCCCACATCTGATATATGGAGGAGAGTGAGAACAATGCATGGCTCCAGTAAGGAACGTCCCCTCGTTCTTTCTGTTGACGGTTTACTCACTGCTGATCCCGAAATTATTATCGAAAAGCTTGCGGAGGTCTTCGATATAGATGACAACTTCTTCAGTACTGAATTCATTGAACATAAAGAACAAACTGAAAGAACACCAATTTACTTTGAACCTCAGCACCATATAGAAAACTACAATTTACCTTTCTCCATATGGGAACTGAAATGCGCCGTTCGCGGTCTTAAGGGCAAATCTTCTGGGCCTGATCTCATTCACAACGAAATGATCAAGCACTTCAACTCGAGCACACTGAACGATCTACTAAATTTGTTCAATAAAGTGTGGCTAACTGGAGTCATTCCGAGCAGTTGGAAGCAGTCCTTTATCATCCCCATACCAAAATCAAAGAAAGACAGAACACTACATACAAGCTATCGCCCTATATCACTGACCAGCTGTCTCGGCAAGATCATGGAGAGAATGGTGAACAGGAGACTGCAGTGGGTATTAGAAGCAGACAATCTTTTAGGCTCTGAACAATCTGCTTACAGAAGTGGAAGGTCAGCGATTGATAATCTAGTTATTTTTGAAGCAGATATACAGAATGTATTTATTAATAAACAGTTTATGATCGCTGTCACGCTCGATATTAAAAATGCCTTCGATTCCATCTGGAGGCGGAGTATTTTGAAGAAACTCAAAGAGTGGGGCTTCAGCGGAAATCTACCAGCTTACATAACAAGTTTTCTAAATGATCGCCGGTACCAAATTTACACCAATGGTACTCTCTACAGTATAAGATCCTCAAAGTACGGAGTCCCACAAGGCAGTGCCTTAAGCACAACTCTTTTCAGCATAGCCATCAGCGAAGTCCGCAAATGCTTCACCTGCAATGTCAGAGGTCTACTATACGCTGACGACTTACTTTTTTTCTGCAAATCATCCAACCTCACATTCATAAAGTCAAACATTCAGGCAACGATCTCAAGAATTTTTAAATGGTTTGAGGAAAGTGGCCTGCGGATATCAGTGGAAAAGTCGTGCTGTATTCTTTTTAAGAGAACTAAGGACGAGATTGACCTTCCCACCTTTACCTTCGGGCAGACTCCCCTCCATTACAGCAACGAAATCCGCCTTCTCGGACTAACATTCGATCGCCGCCTTACATGGACTCCTCACGTTGTGGATCTGAAGCGGAAAAGCCTAGTGCGGATGAAGCTGCTACATTTCCTCTCCAAAACCCCTTGGGGATCAAATCGGAAATCCCTCCTGAGAGTATATTTGGCCACGGTCTGTTCTAAGATTGACTATGCCAGTTTTATTTATGGTTCAGCCAAGAAGCCCGTCCTCTGTCTTCTTGACGCAGTTCACTTTTCTGGAATACGTCTTGCCACGGGAGCCTTCCGGTCAACACCAACTTTATGCCTCTGTGCTGAGTCTGGTATTCCACCTCTGAACTATCGCAGGCAGAAACTGGCAGCAAAATACATTGCCAAAATTTGCAATTCTCCTAGACACCCGTGCTACCCATACATCTTTAATCCCAAGTTTGTCGACAAATATGACCGTGCCTCATCTGGAAGTTTTCCTTTAGCACTCCGTATGACTGGTGAAGTACAGCTGATCTCCTCCACACAAGTACAACAGAAAGAAGCCTCAACAAATGCCTCCCCTTGGACCTTCACACCGCCCGAACGCCACTTCTTGGCCGTAAACAAGAATTCTATGACAGACATCGAGCTGAGTTCCTATCTGTGCGAATTCTTGGGTAGTATCGCAGAGAGGAGGGTATACTACACCGATGGTTCCAAGATAGAATCTTCAACTGCCTGCACGGTGATTGATTCTGACATAGTTTTTATGTTTAAACTCTCTCCCCAATGTAATATCTTCACTGCTGAACTATTTGCAGTTGCCACTGCCTTGCAACTAGCTCAGGAAGCCCCAGAGAAAAACATCATAGTATGCACCGACTCAAGAAGTGCTCTCGAAAAAGTTGAAGATATTTTTACTGAAAACTCCCTTGTTTTAAAAATCCTTCAGTATAGCAGAACTCTCAGAGACAGTGGAAAAGCTGTCCATCTAATGTGGATTCCCGGACATCGTGGGATTCCTGGCAACGAGAAAGCCGATCAAGCTGCACGGGCTGCGCACAGTTTGAGCGACATTACCAGGGTTCCTCTATCTGGCAGGGAGCTAGTAGCGCCAGCAATATGCAAGATCGAAGAAGGATGGAGAAAGACGTGGTTGGATTGCGGAAAACAAAAACTTAAGCAAGTCAAGCATGACTTGAGTGCCTGGTCCTCCTCAAACAGTATATCAAGAAGAGAGGAGGTTGTCCTAGCTCGGCTCAGACTCGGCCACTCTAGGCTGACTCATGGGTACTTGATGTCTAGAGGAATCCCACCTGTCTGCGGAAGATGCAATCAGCTGATCTCTATGAAACATACTTTCGAGGACTGCCCTCGTTATAGGCTGATGCTCCAACAGCTGGGAATACCAAGGAACTTGACAGAACCTCTGCGGGACGATGGCAAAGCGGTTGGCCTAGTTGTGGAATTCTTAAAAAAGGCGCAATTATATCTCATGATATAAAATAATAATTTAATAATAAATAAATATATTTATGTATACGTGCACGGGTATATACTCATGTGCGTGTAAGTATGTATGTATGTATGTGGGTGTGTATATGTGTATGAACGTGGGTGTATGTGCATATTAGAGAACTGCACGGATAAGTAAAAAGTAATCGGATAAATAATCGCCGAGTATAATACGGACGATGCGAGTACATACTCGGCATCGTTTCGAATTGGCATCGCCGAGTATAAACTGGACGATGCGAGTACATACTCGGCATCGTCCGGAATTGGCATCGTCGATTACTTTACATTACGATTACGAGTAATACTCGTGAGTACTGCATCGTAATCATCGTAAATAACTGTCGACTTCTCGACATGTCGATACAGGAGGCAAGATAAGCAACAGATGAATTAGGTAGTAAATAAGGGGATTATAGAGTATTTTTTTTTTCTTTCTGAAAATAGTTTCGGAGATATAAGCGATCGAAAATCGGGATTTATAGGACTCACTGACTCATAGGAGGCATTTCCCATGATGCTAAAGACTTGAAATTTTGCAGGATGATAGATATGAAGGTGTTATTAAAGGAAAAAATAGAAAAATCCTGAAAAGGTGTGTTTGACGCCGCTTCTGGAGCGGTGTCGTGCCAGTTTTGTCATTTTTTTGGGAAACCCGTCATTCCGTCCGAAACCCATGATGTGGGGTATCAAATG
Source organism: Gonocerus acuteangulatus (assembly GCA_946811695.1). Lineage (NCBI taxonomy): Eukaryota > Metazoa > Arthropoda > Insecta > Hemiptera > Coreidae > Gonocerus > Gonocerus acuteangulatus. The sequence continues at coordinate 86,218,664 of OX328128.1, read as the reverse complement.
AATCGTCTCGGAATGAAGAACCTAAATTTGATGTTTTAAGAAACATTTAGAAGCATATAGGCTTGGTCAAAATCTTATACCAGCTGTCTGTCTGTAGGTTTGTTCCTTATACAAATCTGAACCGTTTGACCAATTTTGACTAAACTTGGGACACAGGCGGGTCTTGATATGGGGGGAATCATAGGCTAGGTTAAATTGTCCATCAGCTGTCTGTCTGTCTGTTTGTTCCTTATACAAATACACACCGTTTGACCGATTCTAACAAAACTTGGCAAATCAGTAGGGCTTGATCCTTGGGATTGGCATAGACTATGTCAAAATCATTAATCAGCTGTCTATCTGTCTGTTTGTTTATTATACAAATCCACACAGTTTGACCGATTTTGACAAAAATTGACACACAGGTCGGTCTTGATCCGGGGAGTGTCATAGGGTAGTTCAAAATAGTCTATCAGCTGTTTGCTTAACTGTTTATTCCTTATACAAATCCACACAATTTGACCGATTTTGATCAAACATGGTATATAGGTAGTTTATTATCCGGGGATTGTCGGCATGTTTGTTCTTACACTAATTCACACCATTTTACCGATTTTGACCAAACTTGGCACACAGGTCCGGGGAATGCACTTGACTAAGGTCAAAAAGGTCTTTCATCTGTCAAATATCAAGCATTAAGAAGAACTTTATGCAGACTCCAAAGACCCTGGTCTTATATGAAGTACAAAAGCCAGTAGGTATGCGGCAACTAAATTTTAATTGATACTTAGAAAATAGTAATGAGATCCCAAAAAAAAAACATAAATGTGAAATAGAGGCCAAGTCCCCCCCCCCAAAAAAAATATTGGCAATACAAGAAGATGATACAAGAAAGATATGTCCAATTTCATTACTTAGAAAGACCTATTAATTACTTACTAAATAAATAAAGACACAACTGACCTTTAAAAATAACAATAAAAATACTTTTATCCAGTTACTAAAATATAAATTTCTTCAACCAGGTATATTCTTAAACTTGGCAATGTTTACTTTTCTCTCTAAAGATAATTTCGGCACAAATAAAACATTGCCAAGTTTAATAATATACCTGGTTGAGGAAATTTATATTTTAGTACCTGGATAAAAGTATTTTTATCGTTGTTTTTAAAGGTCAGTTGAAGTGTCTTTACTGTACTTAGTAAGTAACTAATAGGTCTTCTAAGTAATGAACTTGGACATTTCTTTCTTATATCATCTCTTGTATTGGCAAATATTTTTGGGGGGAACTTGGCCTCTATTTCACATTTATGTTTTTTGGGGGATGCGTTTAATACTAATGATATTTATTAATGACCTAGGTGTCTAAGCGTCCTAAAAAAAAAAAAATAAAAAAAAGTCTTTACTTAACTACCAATCATCATTTTTATTATTATTATATTACGGCAATCACTAATATTTCAATATCTTTCCCCTTTTTTTCATTTTATTATATAATGACGATTCAGGAGATGTACTTGCGAAAAGCACTAGACAAGCTGAACTCGCTCTATTTCCCTTTTTTCTCAATGGAGTGGATGATTCCCTTCTTGGTTCGTTCTTTGGTTTCATCCAACGCTGTTCTAGACCTGTCACTTATTCCTGAACTAGTTGCAGAAAGTATCCTTTTATTTGCCTCATCAAGAATAATTTCATTGCTTAATCAGGATGAATAATATTGCTCAAGCCTCATCTATCAACCTTTCTTCATTTACCTAAATATTGTTTTTATGAAATCTGATAACTAATTTTATTTATCTAAATCGTTCTCTAAAATTCCATCCATACTCTAGTACAATCCTTCGGTAAAGGGCATCATATGATTTGGACTTATGAATTATTTCTGCCATTTCTCGGAGGCATGTTACACCTTAACAGAGAAATATATATCAGCCAAAATCACACTAGATCTACCACACATTAAAGCAGACGCAGATGAACCTAATATTTTTGGACAAGTCCCCACCTACCTAGGTAGTTGGCCTACTACCTTAACTCTTTCAGGACAGTTAGCTTCGAAAAGAATTTCAATCAGGGCCTATGTCTTCCTTTTGTATTGTTATTTCGGCAAACATATAAAACAAATAAATAAGTGAAAAACTTTTAAAATGATGTACGAGCTACCATTTGTAATGTGTAGTAAATGTTAACATATTTTTTATACGGTGCTAGTCCACGTATTTCAAGGAAACATAATATATTTTTAAAACAACAGCGTTTCCACATATTATGTGGATTAGAGTAGAGCTGGAAAACTCTACATCTTAAATGCTGATATTAGAAACAGGAAAAAACGCGCGTGAATGTGAATGACAAAATAAAAAAAAAAAAAAAAAACGTTACCAAGAACGTCTTTTTACATTCGGCAGGACAGGATTAACGGTTATATCTGCCTTTATTTATGTTTTTTTTTTTCTTTTATCACCTTAAAATAATGTTTATTTCTTATATTACCTTTATTACTGATAATTCTGGATTTTAATATAGACTGTATTACATTGTTTTTGTTTACGTTACAATTGTATAGTCACTGTAGTTTCGTTGAGTTGTAAGTAATACAGTGGACTTCATTACACATGGCGAGGCGAACCAGTATATAACGTAGTTATTCACGGCGATACCGATACCAAACCTGCAATACTCCACGATGCCGATGCCAAACCCCTCTGTACTCGGCGATGCCGATGCCAAATATTATTTTACTCGGCGATGCCGATGCGGCACGATGCCGATGCCGGTGTTCGGAATGAGTATGAGTACACATAAAGTAATCGAGGTACTCGTCCCATGAGTATACCTACTCGTGATTACGCGATGCCATACTTACTCGTGCAGGTCTCTAGTGCATATACGTGTGCTAGATTAGTTTTAGAATTGGTATTACTATAAATTTTGTTATTTAGTATAGTTTTAGTATTAACATTGCATCCAGTAAAGTATTAGTTTTAGTACAAATAGTTGTAATAGTTATGTTAAGTTTGTATTAGTTACTTAGTTAAAATATAGTTATATTAGTTTTAGTACAAATAGTTATATTAGTTTTAGTACAAAATATATATTAGTTTTAGTACAAATAGTTGTAATAGTTATGTTACGTTTGTATTAGTTACTTAGTTAAAATATACCTTATAGTTGTCTTAGTTACTTAGTTTGTATTCGTTAGTGTTAAAAAAAAAAAAAAAAAAAAAAAAAAAAAAAAATATATATATATATATATATATATATATATATATATATATATATATGACATTACTCAGAAAAATAGATATATAAATATAAAAAAGATATATATATATATATATATATATATATATGTATGCATTAAAAAAAAGGATATATACAACATTACTCAGAAAAAATAGATATATACATATAAAAAAGATATACATATACATATATATATGTATATGCATTAAAAAAAAAAAAAAAAAATTATATACAAGTCTCTTAACTGTATTAATAGTGCTATACTGTATGTTAGTATTAGTTTTAGTGCAACTAGTTCTGTTAGTATCTAAGTAACAAGTTAGTCGTAAGCAATGACATAGGTTAAAAAAAAAAAAAAAGAGTAGAGGTCATAAAAATTACAGTTGATTGTCATGCACTGTCCTAAACACAAAATTACAATCCCTCTCACGACATATACACGACTCTCTAGCACTACACTTGAGGGCGGTGAGGACCTAGACATATACACGACTCTCTAGCACTACACTTGAGGGCGGTGAGGACCTAGACATATACACGACTCTCTAGCACTACACTTGAGGGCGGTGAGGACCTAGACATATACACGACTCTCTAGCACTACACTTGAGGGCGGTGAGGACCTAGACATATACACGACTCTCTAGCACTACACTTGAGGGCGGTGAGGACCTAGACATATACACGACTCTCTAGCACTACACTTGAGGGCGGTGAGGACCTAGACATATACACGACTCTCTAGCACTACACTTGAGGGCGGTGAGGACCTAGACATATACACGACTCTCTAGCACTACACTTGAGGGCGGTGAGGACCTAGACATATACACGACTCTCTAGCACTACACTTGAAGGCGGTGAGGACCTAGACATATACACGACTCTCTAGCACTACACTTGAGGGCGGTGAGGACCTAGACATATACACGACTCTCTAGCACTACACTTGAGGGCGGTGAGGACCTAGACATATACACGACTCTCTAGCACTACACTTGAGGGCGGTGAGGACCTAGACATATACACGACTCTCTAGCACTACACTTGAGGGCGGTGAGGACCTAGACATATACACGACTCTCTAGCACTACACTTGAGGGCGGTGAGGACCTAGACATATACACGACTCTCTAGCACTACACTTGAAGGCGGTGAGGACCTAGACGTTTTATATCCTTAAACACCCAATCCATCCATCCTTTCCTTTTCCAAGGGATAGGCACCTTACAAAGATGTCTTTCAAAAATATGAACATTTTTATCGGAAACCTAATAAATAAAAAAAATCGTTACTGAATCACTTTTAGCGGCAGTATTTTCCTTAATTTTTCAATCCAAACACATCCTAAATGTCCGTTTTGAGAAATGTATCTCACGAAATTTCAACAAGATAATGATGCGTTTTGTATTTTTGTCTTGTATTTAGTCCCTAAAATACTTACGGCAATATCTGTTTTTATTTTATTACTTGATGATATAAAATAAGGAGAGGTAGAACCAAAATGAAATGAAGTAACCCAACGAAATAAAAAGAGAGACAACAACCTTTAAAAAGAATGACACAAATTAAATAATTCCTCGTATTTCTTCTCTTTTCTGGTTTTATTCAACATTTCGAAGACATTACCTCGTCGCTTGACTTTTCCGAGTCTTTTAAAGCCGTAATTGGATTCAACTTCGAAGAAAACTCTCTTCGGTCTGAGGAAAATGGATGTTCAAATTCTCGCGGTTTCCCATCCAACCTAAACAGCAATTTTTCAAAGGACTAATCCTCGATCTCAATAATTATAGTGCCCAAATACGAATTCTCGCAGTTATCTATAAAGTGATTAGTCGAAAAATTAAAATAAATTTCACTACCAACTTTCAAATAGAATTCAAAATGACAGTTATATTCTGGTGCAAAACTATAACCAAAAAACTCTTAATCGCAGGATCTGGATTATCACAAGTTTTGGGTAGGTTTTGATCTTTTGTAGAACATATAAAATAAAATATTAAAGAGAAGGAAGATTTAAGGCGCCACAACTGGAAGCTGACAGTGTTCAAGCCGCTTGAATCAAGCGTTAATGACGCTTCCGCCTTCTCAACGTTCACTCTAGGAAAACTCTATTGCCAATACGTTTGTCTTTTTCTCGCCTTGTTTACTAAATATCTCATTTAACTGTTAAATGCAATTAAAAAAAAATAAATAAATAGTGAGTTAAACAAAGACCAAAGCCCGTTCAAAAGAACGGAAGTTTTAGCCACTCATTTCTCCGATTCACATCGCACCATCGAAAATTGTTTAAGAAACTTATTTTTAGAAAATTTAGTAAGCTTTCGAATAGTTATTTTCAACTCATCATGATTTTCAACCGTTTTTGAGATATTTACGAAAATATAGGAAGAATATTTAAATGTAACCCATATTTGAATATCTTAGTTTAGATGAACTAAACTGAATTGAAACTAAATATTTCAATTAAATCTAACGATTTTAAGGGTGGGTTTACACTTGCTAGTTATTGCAGGATATTTATATCAGAGAGAAATTGCGACTATTGAAAACCCATGTAAAATGTATGTCTGTAATAAATTCTACCATGAGCAATTTATTGCAGACATAAATTTTACATGGGGTTTCAATAGTCGCAATTTCTCTCTGATATAAATATCCTGCAATAACTAGCAAGTGTAAACCAACCCTAAGTACCACCTAAATTAGACGAAAGATTTGTGTAACAAATCCCATGAAAATCGGACCTTTTTTGAGCCTGTGGGAGTGCGAATAGAGAAATGTAAATATACAAATTCGAACTACCGTTATTTTAGTGATCTATGCATTCTGAGATGTGAAATTTCCTAATCGGCACTTCCGAATTGCATCATAAGGTCAACCTCATAATTGGGCTTCCGCACTAAAACCAAGAGAAATAAACAAACTTAATAAAAAATAAGAAATAAAAAAATTTTTATAGGAAAAAAATATAAAATTGATTTTACTTATTTATTTTTGAGCAGCCGCAACAACCGCGATTCACCCAATACAATCGTTAAATGTTTATACATACAGTTCTTACATTTCCTCATACATTATAATATAGTCGGAGAGCTGGTAACGCACTTTTCATGAAATGTTTTATGCACCTTGAAATTATGCTATAATATACCTCTTGGGTTGATAAGAAGGTAAGTATTTGTTTCCTGGACACACCTTGGAACACCAGGTACTGCGCAGAGGGGAAAGGTGCAAAACAATATTGCCCAAAAATAGTGTTTTATTAAGAAGCCAATTATCAATAATATATACAAAAAATTGCAAATTAAGGCAATTTTACAATGAATAAAAAATAAGGCATACACTTTTAAGGAGTTTAAAATGTAAAAGAAATAATAATAATAAAAAAAAAAAACACAAAAACAAGTACCTAGTTTTTATTTTTTATATTAAATTAAGTGCTTTATTCACGATGCGATTTAATCAGCGTCTTCAATAAACATATTTGAAAATAATTACAAAAGGCTAGACACTTTTTTGGGGTTTAATTATCAGGACACATAAAAATAAATGTTGCCTATGATAGACTGCAATACACTGCGCATAACCGTAAGAGTGTATGAGAGCACCACGCAATTGTGGTTGTTCTCTGCGCTCTCATTGGTTCCGGTTTAAATGGCAGCATGAATAAAACACTCATTTAATATTAAAATAAAAACAATTAAGTTTTTTTTTTTTTTACATATTATACCCCTTAAAAGTGTCTGATTTATTTATTATTCATTGTAAAATTGTCTTAATTTTACATTAAAGATAGTCGGCTTCTGAATAAAACATTATTTTTTGGCAATATTGTTTTTGCACCTTTCCCCTATGCGCAGTAGCTGGTGTTCCACAGTAAGTCTAGCCAACACATCTATACCTTCTCATCTACCTAAGACTTACATTAAAGCAACATTTCAAGGTGCATAAAACACTTCATGAAACGTGTGGTTAGTGGACTAATATAAGATATGAAAAAATGCGAGAGATGAAGTTGTCTTGTACCGCTTACGAATAGGCCATTCCTGGCTATTGCACTTACATTACAAAACGAAACAATGTAACGTGCTGAGGAAAATTTAAATATGCGTATAAATGATTCAGCGAAGTTTTTTTTTTATATATATATCTTTATTCGAAAATTATACAATACATCCAGTATTTTTTTATAATTATTTTGTTATTGATTACATGTCTTGTTGGACCGATAGGAAAAAAATGTGTGTATGTGTATGAGTGTAATACTATTGTAGGAGTTATAACATTATATAAGGTAAACTTAAAATAAATAAATACTATTGTAGGAGTTATAACATTATATAAGGTAAACTTAAAATAAATAAATACTATTGTAGGAGTTATAACATTATATAAGGTAAACTTAAAATAAATAAATACTATTGTAGGAGTTATAACATTATATAAGGTAAACTTAAAAAAAAATAAATACTATTGTAGGAGTTATAACATTATATAAGGTAAACTTAAAATAAATAAATACTATTGTAGGAGTTATAACATTATATAAGGTTTTTTTTTTATGTATATATCTTTATTCGAAAATTATACAATACATCCAGTATTTTTTTATAATTATTTTGTTATTGATTACATGTCTTGTTGGACCGATAGGAAAAAAAGGCCCATTGGCCAAAACCTATTGTCTTGAACTTTTAATACAGTTTACAATAAAGTAGCTATTTACAATATTAACATATTTTATATTTATATTACATAGTTAGATCACAATAGGTCTCTGGGCCATTTGCACCTTAAGGCGACGGTGAGGGTTACCGGGAATGGAGGATGAGGATAGGTTATTGATTAGAGGATTGTCGTGACCAGGCAAACGGAAATGGAATTCAGCGGAGTAGATATTTCTTTAGAGAATGATACAATACAGTTTGAATAATAATTAAATTTTAAATCTAATATATATTTTTGACTAATACCACTCACTGACTCACTGACCTATCATCCCCCAGCCCAAACCACTCGACAGAAAAATTTGAAATTTTGCATGGACACTCCCTATAGAACGTAAACCCTCGCTAAAAAAGATTTTTTGATATTTAAATTTTTAAGTATTTTAGAGGGGTTTCAATTATTAGTTGGATAGAGCAGGCATGCCTAAGTAGAATGCGTTGCTAGGAAGATAACAAGCCAGCTGTTACCGTACTGTATTTATTTCATAATACTTTTTATTTGCGGTTAGTTTCAACTATGATGGCAGACCTTGAATTACTAGAAATAAACTGTGATTTTGTCCCTTCATTTGATTTTGATTTTGTCCCCCTGCTCATAGAGTTTACATTATAACTGGTGATGGTAACTGCTGTTACTGGTAACTTATAGATAACGTGTTATCTCTAGGCTATCTGTTTCTTAACACTGGTCCGTAGCGCCCCAGTGTCAAGAAACATTATACTTTGATTATTTATCAATTGATGAATAATTTATAGTATGACGGGAACCATGCTATAATAAACTGCACAAAATTATGTAGTAGCGTTAATTTTGATGGTACATTATTTAACGCAATAAAATAACTACTTATATGCCGTGACGAAGCACGAGTATTCAGCTATTATTGTAATATTAATATGGCATCAGACCGTAGTTAATATTCATCTAAGTAAAGAATTTAGAGTAAGCAGAGCATAAAATGGGAGCATTATAAGATTGTATATCATGTATTACACATTTGCATGTAACTACACTTTATGTTAAACACTATCCCGGAAAAACAAGCAGCCATGTCAGATATCTACTGGTTCCTATCTCTTCATCTTATTCTTTTTCTTCTTTCTCCTCATTTTAAAACCAGCGGTTTTACTTAGCAGTCATGGTCTTGTTGGTCGAATCTTGAGAGATAAATTTATCAAGACAACAGATCAACTGATCTCCTACGCTTATATTATTTCCATCCTTAAATTATTCCAATAAAACTAAAGTTAATTTTGCATATATATATATATATATATATATATATATATATATATATATATATATGTGTGTGTGTGTGTGTGTGTGTGTGCAAAAAAAAACATTTTTGTATTATGTTATGTGATATGTGGGGAAACAATATTTCCCAAAAATAGAAGCCAACTATCAATAATGTAAACATAAAACAAATTAAGGCAATTTTACAATGAATAATAAATAAGGCAGACACTTTGAAGAGTTTTTTTTGTTTTTCTTAAAAAAAAAAAAAAGTACGTAGTTTTTCTTTTCTTTTTAATATTAAATGAAGTGCTTTATTCGCGCTGCGATTTAAACAGCGTTATTGGGTTTAATTATCAGGAAACATAAAAGTAAATGTTGCCTATGATAGACTGCAATACACTGCGCGTAACCGTAAGAGTGTATGAGAGCACCGCGCAGTTGTAGTTCTTCCCTGCGCTCTTATTGGTTCTTGCTCACGTGATCTTGTACAGCTGTCCCGGTTTAAAAGGTAGCACGAATAAAACTCTCATTTAATATTAGTATAAAAACAATTAAGTTTTTTTTTTTTTTTTTTTTTTTTTTTTTTTTTTTTTTTTTTTTTTTTTTTTTACATGTTATACCCCTTAAAAGTGCCTGCATTATTTATTATTCATTGTAAAATTGCCTTAATTTTACATTAAAGATAGTTGGCTTCTGAATAAAACTCTATTTTTGGAAAATATTTTTTTGCACCTTTCTTCAATGCGCAGTACTAGGTGTTCCACGGTAAGTCTAGCCAACACATATTTACCTTCTTATCTACCCAAGAGGTACATTATAGCAAAATTTCAAGGTGCATAAAACACTTCACGAAACATGCGGTACTGGCTCACAGACTAAAATAAATTAAAAAAAAAAAAATGTTATGTTTGTTATCTATCGCTAAACATCATGAAAAAAACTTTAAAATCCGATTTTATTTTATTTTGAGTCATCTAAGCGGCCCGCGAAGGTGTTAGCATAGTACATTTTGTCCCACAACATGTCTTCGGCTGCCCATACCTGTTATAGGCTATCGTATCGCTCAAGTGGAGTGTTGCGCCGATAGAAGTTGTATCGTGCGATATAAGATTGCACATGTTGCACAGCTTATCATATCTCCAGTGGGAACCGCGCCTTACACCTCGAGCATAAGTGGCTGTCCTGTATTTGCTTTGGGTAAGTATGTATTCAGTGAATGTTCTATTCCAAGTCCAAGTACCAATCGGTGTCTCCTGCCTTAAGACAATTGACAATTATTCGTGGTGTTACAGGCCTAGATTGTGTGCCAGGTTTTGTTACAGGAAGTTTAATGTTGCAAATGCGGAGCGCACTCTTTTTGAGAGGGTACTTTCTGAAGACGGAAGGAAGATGGAAGTCAGGAGAAAGGATAGCAAGAGGTAGAAGTCATCCTACCTCTCATTCAGAGCGAATGGGTCACTGAAGATGTCATTTTTAGGCTGAAAGGAGAGGAGGGTGAAAGAAACTCTTCAGACTTCACTAATCAATCTTCATAGAACCATCAATAACAGAAGCGATTCCAGTGACGACAAGATGTTGATAGCAAGCAAATTGTTCATCGTCGAATTGTCAGGGTTCGGTCTTTGCGTCTTAATAAAACTAACTTTTTGATGTAAAAATGAGTTTTATTGTTTCCCGACGTCTCGGCTTGAAATTCAAGCCTTCATCGGGGCTGTAAAACAAGTAGGACAGAATTAATATTAATTTATGAATATACAAAAATATTCAAAAAACAGAAAAAACATTATACAGTAAGTATGTGCTATAGCTATAGCTTAAATTAGAAGTAGACCAATGCTGGTTTAAGACCTAGATGGGCAACATGGATCCAGATATAAAATCCCTATAAAGGCTGTGATAATAAGGCTTACCGATGAGAAGACGGAGAACTATGCTACACGGGTGCGAAATCATTTCTGACTGGGGGAGGAGTTTTTGACCAGCCATTAAGTTAAGGTTGGTAGTAGAGGATCAAAGGATAGATGGCGGTGTCATAAAAGTGTGGTGATAATGGAAGGGAGGGAGGTATGAAGGGATTTCACTTCAGGCGGTATAGAGTTGTGTCCCGTTCCTAAAACCGCTGAAATCGTTTTAATTGCGTAATTGGGTGAAGAAGCGGCTTTGAAACACCAATCACAGACCACCGAGGAATAGCGATCACATCGAGATAGCGACGTCCTAGGATCAAACAACTTAGAAAATCAAAATTCCGTCACGCAGGAGCTGCATAACTAAGCACTTTCCTCAGAATTTTTGTAGTGTAGACTACATTACTGAATAATTTGCTGTAAATAACCTATATAAATAAAATAAAAACGTGAATAGTTCTGCTAATTTACATTTCTTATGAGGACTGTTCAATTATTAATTTTGTAAATAATTTGCTTCCAGAGTTATGTTAATACATGATACTGTACTACTTAATAAAGACACAAAAACTTCATATTCCGTCTTTTGTTTTGACGCAGGAACAGGACACAGTCCCCCTAATGGGAGATAGCGTTCCTCGCGGCGGCTTTGGGGATCTATGTCTGGCAGGCTACCCTCCTTTCCAATAGACCGATTTACTTCATTTTTACAACACTTCTTTCTCATGAGTTACCCACGACGTATACCGCGTTTCGTTACAATACAGCAGAAATTACGACTGGTATGAGTATATTAGTACTTTAGGTCCGGAGTAAACCCCCCTCCAAATAACCCGATTTAGTTTATTTTTACAACCCGTTTTTCTCTGTTGATTACCACCTCAATAGCTACTTTCCTTCGGAGGAAAGTGCTAAAAGCATCGACTCTCCAGCGTCCCTCCTAGCACGACCGCGACATCTATGCTCTGAACGCGCGCATTGACTTATATCTAATCGTTTTGTAAGGATGTAAATATATATATATATATATATGTGGATATATATATTTACATACACGTAATAGAAAATTGTATTTTTCTGCTGAAGAACCCTTGCTATAGATTCTCAAGAAAGCCAGGATTGTTAGATTACCAAATCCTGATGTGTTTGTACTACGGATGACCAATGAGGTTGGAGACTTGGTGTGCTGTTCGCGGGAGAAGTGTGCTTGGTGAGAGATATCCTAGCTTCTTGGTGATTACTTCACGAATCCTATTACTCAATATCCGATAACTTCAAAGATGATCGATGGAGAATAAATTACTGTTGTTCTGAAGTCGAGAAATAATAGGCTTTTTATTCGGCAAAGGTAAAACAAAATTTTTTTTATTTGAAATGTTGTTAAAATATTCTTTGTGTATAGATGTCTTGTTGAAATCTACTCGGTACTTGTACCTTTTAACTACAATAGCCTCTTCAAATATATGGCACAATTGAAGGAATTAAAATTTGCTGGGAAAATTCTCTTATCACTGAAAGGTTTTTCCATCCTTTAGTTGAGGGTTGAATCTTTTTTGATTCCGTTTACTTCGGTTTATAATTGGTTGTTTATATTTTTATACATCATTTAACAGTAAAATGAATATTTTTGTAAAACAAGGTAATAATATAAGAAACATATTTGCATTGGATCCCTAGAAGTGCGGAGGAGTGAGGTCGGAAGCATGGGCTTATATAGAAAATAATTTCGGGAGGAGGTGGGAAAATTTCGGGAGGGGGGCTGAGACCATTTCCGGGGTTTAGAATAATAACAATTTAGAACTTGGAATAGTTTTAGGCAACTAAAACGCTATTGCACCTAAAATAAACTGTTTATTTTTTGACGAACTAAGTGATATTATTTAATTTATTTTTAAGGGTTTTATGATACATTTTTACCATCAAATGAAAATTTCGGGGGGGGGGGGGGGCAGCAGCCCCCCTTATATACGCCCATGGTCGGTAGGATTAATTTAAGCTTAGGATACTGTCAGTTTCCCTATGTGGTGTCTGGAATCTTGTTTCGGGGGGAGGCAGCAGCCCCCTCTGCCCCCCCCCTTATATACGCCCATGGACGGAAGTTAGCCCAGTTTGTGATGTTAGCTACATAATCTAGGAACAGCATAATTTTCGAAAGCGCTGATTTCGATGTTTTAGTTTGTGATGTTAGCTACAGAATCTAGGAACAGTATAATTTTTCCCCCTCTTTCCCCCCCTTCTCTTTGGAAGTTTGACCAAATTACAAACTACTATAAATAATTAATATATAATTTCAAAAGAGAGATAAAAAAAATTATCAAATTGTTTTCGTCGTCCACGATAGTCAACTAAGCCCCACAATAGTCAAACTGGCCAAAAAAAGAAGAGCGCATTACAACGTTATAAGTTACGAATTTTATGTAAGTATTGAGAACAGCTATGATTACAAAAAGAGCACCTTCCTCCGGGATGTGAAAGGTCACATTTTAAACTAGACATGTTAAAGAAAAGATTAGAACAAAAATCATCTCCTTTTATCTCCTTCTATCCGATCATAACACCGGAATGAAAGGAAAGGATTAGAGTAGGCCTTTATTTGTTGCACTATCTAGTCTACCGTATCCGCTCAGATAATACATACCCACGTCAAAACACTTTAATTCGAGTTCATTCTAGGTGCTAACGTTGTTTAGTCATGAGCTCTAATGAGTTAAAAAATTAAATACCGCGAATTTTCTAACTCCTTGTTGGGTGGTACCAACTTCGACGCATTCCTTCAACAAAATCACCCTGAATTAATTTAAATATACACTCTAAATACTTTTAGCATTTGGTTTTGATTAGTTCAACCTATTCCGAAAATATCATAAGTCCCAATAGGCTTTCACTTTTCTATTAGCTCTTCAATTAAATAAAAACAGTTTAATTTGATGTATATTTTTGTTCTAGAGATATTCTATTTATTCCGCTTTTTGGCCATTCGGCACCACTGTGCGTCGTGGGTCTCCCCGTGGTCTAGTGGTTAGCGATTTAGAATCTCATGCGGGAGATGGTAAGGTTCAAATCCCTCCTGCGACAGGAATTTTTATCATCTGAGGGCCCGTTGAGAAGGTTCCTTGCCGCGCCATGGATATCGGCGCTAATGCACCAGTTCTTGGTGCGCCGGAAAAAAAAGCTGCGATTCGTTAAAAAATCGCGCTAAGATGACGCAGTTCCTGCGAGTCGTACTAGTATTATCTTGCGTCAAGTAATATGCAGTTCATAGCTCAAGGAGAATTGCTTTATTCTTGCGGAACCTGAAATTATTTCTGAGAGTCTTTCTCCTCTTGAGAACCTTTTACCGTACTTAATTCTGGAAATTCTTTACCAGCGATTCAGATTGTTATTATGAAAACATAAACTAAGTCCACGAGAGTGGCCTTCCAGAGCTGAATGGCATTATGAAAATGTCACAAGAAGCGGATAAAAGAGCCGAAAACGGTAGGCTCCCGTATAACATTACTTCAGGGAACTCCAAGCTTTTATGAATGTACTTTATGAATGAGGAATTTATGAATGGTTTGTTCCGGTTTATTCATGATTCCACAAAGTCCTTTCCTTCGGGTCGTGAATTAATGCAATGGTGAGGCTTCGTTTAAATTTTTTGTACATTTATATGAAGCCCTTAATGTTGGATTGGATCAGGATAAATGTGGAGTGTGTTTCTGGTGTGTGTGTGTTTGGTATTTATACTTTCAAAGCTCTTTAGAATTACCATTGTGGGGACGATGGAATATATTTCGGGGTTTTTTATTGGTTTTTCTTTTGCAAAGAGCAATTCTCGAACCATCAGAAAGACTCTTCTTTATTATATTTAGTGATTTATACTTTCTGGAATTTTATGGTTTACAGCAGTAAACGGTTGAAACGATTTACCAAACTCCGATGAACGGTAGAATGGGTACAGCAAATAGTTTCAGATTTGTGGTAATAGGTTTTAATATTACTTATTTGGTTTCTAATTTATTTGGGCTTCTCTAGAATCTAGAGAAGCCTACTTTCTAGATGAATGCCTACTTTCTAGATGAATGCCTACTTTCTAGATGAATGCCTACTTTCTAGATGAATGCCTACTTTCTAGATGAATGCCTACTTTCTAGATGAATGCCTACTTTCTAGATGAATGCCTACTTTCTAGATGAATGCCTACTTTCTAGATGTAGGATGGCACGCCGGGTAACGGCTAGTATAACATAATAACAATAAAGAAGGAAACATATCCTTTTAGCACTTTCCTCCGAAGGAAAGTAGCTATTGAGGTTGCACTCATGACGGAATTTTTGAAAAAATTCTTCAAATCTTTATCGATCCTACCTAGTAGACACCGAAAATGACCCCCGTTAAAATTTATATATATCTATATATATATATATATATATATATATATATATATATATATATGCACGATAGGGGCCAGAGTTTTTGTTTTTTCTTCACGAAACTTGGTATATAGCATTCAATTAGCAAACGATTGAACGAGTTCGTTCACCACCAAAGTCGGTCCAGCGGAAGGGGGGGTTTACCCCGAACCCAAAACACTTATTTGACTATGTCAGCCGTAATATTTGTTATATTTCTACGAAACTTGGCATTCATAGTGGTAATATAGAGCGAAAAGTGAGATATAAAAATGAACTAAATCGGTTCATTAGGAGGGGGGGGGTTACTCCGGACCCACAATACCAATTCTCCACTACCAGCCGTGATTTTTGGTATATTTCGATGAAACTCGGTATTCGTAGTACTAATCCACAGGTAAATATGTGTTGTAAAAATAAACGAAATCGGTTCATTAGGAGGGGGTGGTTTACTCCGAACCCACAAAACCAATTCGCCACTACCAGCCGTGACTTTTGGTATATTTCGATGAAACTCGGTATTCGTAGTGGTAATCTACAGGTAAATATGTGTTGTAAAAATAAACTAAATCGGTTCATTAGAAGGGGGGGTTTACTCCGGACCCAAATTCCTAATATACTCATACCGGTCGTAATTTCTGCTGTATTGTAACGAAACGCGGTATACGTCGTGGTTAACTCATGAGAAAGAAGTGTTGTAAAAATGAGCTGAATCGGTCAATCGGAAAGCGGGGGTTTAATTTGTAATATATTTGAATAGAAAAGCCGGCAGACGTAGGTTCACAAAGCCGCCGCAAGGAGCGCTTTCTACCACTAGAGTGACTGTATCCTGTTCCTGCGTTAGATCAAAATACGATAATATGAGGATTTTTGTATTTATTACGTAGTGTAGTAGGTACCATGTGTAAACATAACTCTGGATGCAAATTAATAATTGATCAGTTACTCATTACAAAATGAGAACTATTCACGTTTTTATTTTATTTATGTAGGATATTTTAAGCAAATTGTTCTGGAAAGCAGTCTACACTACCCAAATTCTGAGGAAAGTGCTTAGTTATGCAGCTCCTGCGTGACAGACTTTTGAAAATATATAATAAGTACCTATAGAATTTCTATAGCAACAAAATCAAAAAGAAAACGTAAAATCTAAACAAAAAGCTATGTAGGGTATTTTCATGAAATATATTTTTGTATGAAAATATAGAGAACATGGTCTCGGGACATATTAAATATATGTACACTATATATGCACACTAGAGAGAAAGTGAAAAATAAGTATTTACTTCCAACCCCAATAGCCGGCACGTGAAAAAAAAAAAAAAATGTTGCAAAGTATACACATTTAATCTGTAAAATAGCTCGTACGGCTAACTCTAAACCTTCACAACAAATTTGTTTCATGACATTCATATGCACAAATGTTTTACAAACACAACAAAAAATCGTTGTTTACTTATATAAATTACGCTTTCTGTGTCTTGGGCGTACGGCACATCTACTAGACATTCTGTGCTCTGTTTTTGATGCTGGTTCTGTTGTCATCTTTCCGGTCATTTTGGCCGCCTGATGTATTCAGGAATCCAAGATGCTGTTGGCCTCTTTTCAATTCGTCGTCTAATTAGTTTAAACCCAATATCTCTCAAGAACTCGACCCTCTCGAGATGTCCTAGTAGGATTATTTGCTCCTAGGAGGATTCTAAAGAAGACAGTTAGAGGACACACCGAGCTACGCGATATGTAGTGCGTATCTTGAAAATGATGTCTACATCACTTTTAGATAGATTATAAAATGTTATTATTTCTAGCTTCTCATCTCAGCCTGCTATAGTGATTCTTCATCCGACTGTTCACTTTATCTTTCACGCAATGATTTTTCAAAATAATCTTCTTTTGCTTCATCCGATTTCATAAATTCGACTTCTCTATCCTCTTGACACATTTACTAAAAAAATGTGTGTGTCTTCATTCTTTCTTGATTCTCTTCTTTTTAAATGCCAAACGGCGGTCGAAACAACAGGTGGGGTGTTATGAGCATCTCAAGCCAATAAAATACTCGAAAGACAAACAAATATTTTTTTTTCTGATGCGAATGCAACCGCAATGTAACACAAAAGTCCGTCACGCAGGAGCTGCATAACTAAGCACTTTCTAAGAATTTCTGTAGTGTAGACTACATTACTGAATAATTTGCTGTCAATAACCTATATAAATAAAGTAAAAACGTGAATAGTTCTGCTCATTTATATTTCTTATGAGAACTGTTCAATTGTTAATACATGATACTGTACTACTTAATAAATACACAAAAACTTTATTTCCCGTCTTTTGATCTGACGCAGGAACAGGATACAGTCCCTCTAGTGGGAGCGCTCCTCGCGGTGCCTTTGGGAACCTACGTCTGGCCGGTTAATTCTAATGAAACAGAGTTTAAAGTAAACCCCCCTTTCCAATAGACCGATTTACTTCATTTTTACAACACTTCTTTCTCAAAAGATACCCATGACGTATACCGCGTTTCGTTCCAATACAGCAGAAATTACGACCGGTATGAGTATATTAGTACTTTAGGTCCGGAGTAAACCCCCCCCCCCTCCAAATAACCCGATTTAGTTTATTTTTACAACCCATTTTTCTCTGTTGATTACCACCACGAATACCGAGTTTCGTTGAAATGTAACAAAAATTACGGCTGGTAGTGTCAAATTGGTAATGTGGGTCCGGAGTAAACCGCCCCTCCTAATTAACCGATTTAGTTTATTTTTACAACGTATGTCTCTCTTTAGATCAACATAACGAATACCGAGTTTCGTTAAAATATAGCAAAAACTACGGCTGGCATGGTCAAATTAGTGTTTTGGGGTGGACCGATTTTGGTGGTTCACGAACTCGTTCAATCGTTTGCTAATTGAACGCTATTTACCACGTTTCGTCAAGAAAAAACAAAAACTCTGGCCGCTATCGTGTTAACAGACACATATATATATGTGTGTATATATATATATATATATATATATATATATATATATATATATATAAATTTTACCGGGGGTCATTTTCGGAGTCTACTAGGTAGGATCGATGGAGATTTGAAGAAATTTTTCAAAAATTCCGTCATGAGTGCAACCTCAATAGCTTCTTTCCTTCGGAGGAAAGTGCTAATACTATTTAGGAAGGTGCGAAAGACATGAAAAGGATTGAAAATCTTTAAATTGAAAATATAGAATATGTTAAGAATTGTGAGAAATACCATTTCTTCATTAGGTAGAATAATTTATGGGAAAAATGTTGGCGGATATTTCTATAAACAGGAAAGTAGAGTAAGAAATGGTTTGTGGTTTCTTCAGCTGTATTATTACACAGAGTGCACAAGAGTCTGAGGTTGATGGTGTATTACACAGAGTGCACAAGAGTCTGAGGTTGATGGTGTATTACATAGAGTGCGCAAGAGTCTGAGGTTGATGGTGTATTACATAGAGTGCACAAGAGTCTGAGGTTGATGGTGTATTACATAGAGTGCGCAAGAGTCTGAGGTTGATGGTGTATTACATAGAGTGCGCAAGAGTCTGAGGTTGATGGTGTATTACATAGAGTGCGCAAGAGTCTGAGGTTGATGGTGTATTACATAGAGTGCACAAGAGTCTGAGGTTGATGGTGTATTACATAGAGTGCACAAGAGTCTGAGGTTGATGGTGTATTACATAGAGTGCACAAGAGTCTGAGGTTGATGGTGTATTACATAGAGTGCACAAGAGTCTGAGGTTGATGGTGTATTACATAGAGTGCACAAGAGTCTGAGGTTGATGGTGTATTACATAGAGTGCACAAGAGTCTGAGGTTGATGGTGTATTACACAGAGTGCACAAGAGTCTGAGGTTGATGGTGTATTACACAGAGTGCACAAGAGTCTGAGGTTGATGGTGTATTACACAGAGTGCACAAGAGTCTGAGGTTGATGGTGTATTACATAGAGTGCGCAAGAGTCTGAGGTTGATGGTGTATTACACAGAGTGCACAAGAGTCTGAGGTTGATGGTGTATTACATAGAGTGCACAAGAGTCTGAGGTTGATGGTGTATTACATAGAGTGCACAAGAGTCTGAGGTTGATGGGTGTATTACATAGAGTGCACAAGAGTCTGAGGTTGATGGTGTATTACATAGAGTGCACAAGAGTCTGAGGTTGATGGTGTATTACACAGAGTGCACAAGAGTCTGAGGTTGATGGGTGTATTACATAGAGTGCACAAGAGTCTGAGGTTGATGGTGTATTACACAGAGTGCACAAGAGTCTGAGGTTGATGGTGTATTACATAGAGTGCGCAAGAGTCTGAGGTTGATGGTGTATTACATAGAGTGCACAAGAGTCTGAGGTTGATGGTGTATTACATAGAGTGCACAAGAGTCTGAGGTTGATGGTGTATTACATAGAGTGCACAAGAGTCTGAGGTTGATGGTGTATTACATAGAGTGCACAAGAGTCTGAGGTTGATGGTGTATTACATAGAGTGCACAAGAGTCTGAGGTTGATGGTGTATTACACAGAGTGCACAAGAGTCTGAGGTTGATGGTGTATTACACAGAGTGCACAAGAGTCTGAGGTTGATGGTGTATTACACAGAGTGCACAAGAGTCTGAGGTTGATGGTGTATTACATAGAGTGCGCAAGAGTCTGAGGTTGATGGTGTATTACACAGAGTGCACAAGAGTCTGAGGTTGATGGTGTATTTGATGGACTTGGAGAAGAATCTGGTGGCATATTTGCTGGAGGTTCTTAATTTCGTAATTATTTTTAGACCAGGAAATTATAGATCTAGAAATGAATGCTAGAAACTATTGGAAGGTTTTTAAAGAAATATATGATGTAACAAAGAGTAATAATTTTTTATGGTATTATAAACTATATAGCACTTTATAATAAGAGAAAATGGTAAAGTTGCACAATGTTAGTTTGAAATTGTTGACTAAAAGCGTGTAAGAGCACTAGCAAGTGGAAATGGCCGACTATATTCCAGGCACGTAAAATGTACAAACTTGTAACAAGTTTCTTTTCTTCCGTTCCAACTATTCTTATTTTAGTTTCTAACAGACATTAAGAAAAGTGTTATTTTTCCTTTTTTATTCCCGTCAGGAATAACGCTTCTTTTTATATCCTTCCTTTGTATCCAGGAAATAAATAATGCTCAGATGGGATTCAGGTTAATATGTAAACTTCAATTTTAAGTGCGTTTCCTCCCTTCCATATAGGGAGAAAATCCTCTTATGACGTCAACATGTACAGCCTCACTGGTAATTAGACCCACATCCTTCGTGAGGTGATAGTTTTGGTCAAAACAAACAACTTTAAGCCCATATTGCCTTATCCAAAAGTTACTCGTTTTCAAGATATTTAATATTTTAGGCTTTTTAGCGCGGTTCCTCCCTCCCTCCATAGGGAGGAACCCCGTTTATAAGGTTGACTTCATAACGCAATCTGGAAGTGCCGAATAGAAAAATTTACGTTTCCGAACCCCTAGAAAACGAAAATAACGGTGGTTCGAATTTGTATATATATATATATATATATATATATATATATATATATATATATATATATATTTTAAAAGCGATATATGTACACGTTTACGAGAAACATTGATACAACTACTTTTTTTTTTTACGGCGCATCGACAAATCTTGGCCATTAGCGCCGGCCTCCAGGGTGCAGCCAGGAATTTTCTTAGCGAGCCCTGAGATGAGAAAATTCCTGCCGCCGGGGGGGATCGAATCCACCATCTCCTGCTTATGAATCCAGCGTGCTAGCCACTAGACCACGGGAGACCCCGTGGTAATAGTTAATTAATAGTTAGTTTATTATTAAAACTTTCGCTTCGACTGACATTTTTTGGGGATACTTCAGTATAGGGTGCATTTTTAGTTTAAAGTTTTCATGTAGATATTTTTTTCTCATAAAACATCATCCAGTCAGCCGATTTGAAAACGGACAACACTGTTGGAAAGCCCAAACAGTACTGAAGGTAACTAACTGTCTTTACCTAAAGCTGTAAAAGTGAATCCCCTCCATTTCAATCTAAAAGGAAAAGTAATGGAGGAGTGTCCTTCCGAAGATACACCCATAACTGGGTAAGATCGCTAGTGTCCTTATTATGTGTTAAATTATTTATAATATGCAAAGGAATCGCCAATGTTGGGGAATCTAAATTCTTATCGGGAGAAAATGCCAACCAGAGCTCTTCATCATCGTAAATTACTCTTAAAATATCAATAATAACAACAACAACAACAACAACAACAAAAAACTGTATAATATGTATAATAAAAAGTCCGTCACGCAAGAGCTGCATAACTAAGCACTTTCCTCAGAATTTTTGTAGTGTAGACTACATTACTAAATAATTTTCTGTAAATAACCTATATAAATAAAATAAAAACTTGAATAGTTCTGCTCATTTACATTTCTTATGAGAACTGTTCAATTATTAATTTTGTAAATAATTTGCTTCCAGAGTTATGTTAATACATGATACTGTACTACTTAATAACGCAAAAACTTCATATTCCGTCTTTTGATCTGACGCAGGAACAGGATACAGTCCCCCTAGTGGGAGATAGCGCTCCTTGCGGCGGCTTTGGGAACCTACGACTGGGAGGCTACTTCTAATGAAACAGAGTTTAAAGTAAACCCTCCTTTCCAATAGACCGATTTACTTCATTTTTACAACAGTTCTTTCTTATGAGATACCCAGGACGTATACCGCGTTTCGATACAATACAGCAGAAATTACACCGGTATGAGTATATTAGTACTTTAGGTCCGGAGTAAACTCCCCCCCCCCTCCAAATAACCCGATTTAGTTTATTTTTACAACCCATTTTTCTCTGTTGATTAGCACCACGAATACCGAGTTTTGTTGAAATGTAACAAAAATTACGGCTGGTAGTGGCAAATTGGTAATGTGGGTCCAGAGTAAACCCCCCCTCCTAATGAACCAATTAAGTTTATTTTTACAAAGTATTTCTCTCTTTAGATTAACATAACGAATACCGAGTTTCGTTGAAATATAACAAAAACTACGCCTGGCGTGGTCAAATTAGTGTTTTGGGTCGGGGTAAACCCCCCCTTCCGGTGGACCGATTTTGGTGGTTAACGAACTCGTTCAATCGTTTGCTAATTGAATGCTATATACCAAGTTTCGTGAAGAAAAAACAAAAACTCTGGCCCCTATCGTGTTAACAAACATATATATATATATATATATATATATATATATATATATATATATATATATATTTGTAAATATTGTAAATAGTAATTTAAAAAGAAATGAATTTAAATTTGTATTACTTTTTATTTTGGTTATTTTTTTGGAAATAGTTTTTTTTTTGTTTGTATTGTTCCTCTTATGCAATAAAGGCTTTATTTATTTATTTATTTATTATATATATATATACATATATATATATATATATATATATATATATACATATATATATATATATATATATATACATATATATATATATATATATATATATATATATATATATATATATATGTAAATTTTAACGGTGGTCATTTTCCGTGTCTACTAGGTAGGATCGATAAAGATTTGAAGAAATTTTTCAAAAATTCCGTCATGAGTGCAACCTCAATAGCTACTTTCCTTCGCAGGAAAGTGCTAAAAGTAATGTAACATATGCCTATTATTAAAGTCAGGAGGAAAACAGCTGAGGAAAAAGGTCCTGCGGATTAATATTTGAAGGTTTAATCCGTTACGAACCGTGCCTAATGCTGACAAAGGCCTTCCTTTGATTTAGCTGCTCTTGTAGCTCTCATCCTTCTTTCTCCTTAATCTCCTTTATACGTTTGTTCGTAAACAAAGCCTCTTGTTTGCTCAAACTGAAAGAAAAAATAAGACTCCTTCAATTTTTTTTCCAACCCATTATCCAATGAAATGATATTCCCAGTTTTTTATTAAATAATTTTCTTCCTCGTTGGATCCACGTTTTTGTTGGTTGTTTTTTGTCCAAATGAGTTCACCGTGAATCCTATTTTTGAAATTCTAAACATTGTATACACTCGAAAGTTTCTTTCTTGTAAATTAATTATTATCTTTTATATGGGAGTTTCCCGATTTACTTCTAATTCAGAGATTTTTCACCTACATCTCGAAAGGTTTTTCTAGCCCAGGCAAAACGCAAATCAATTTTTGTTATAACGTCGCCCTTGGAACCAACTTTCCATTAGAAAATAGTTTTAAGCTCCCAAAGAGGCATCTGAGGAAGCGAATCATGTCGAGCCATTTTAATAAATATAGGATGGGGTTAATTATTAATTTTATTAATTGCCTTCTTGGTTCCATAAAAATTATTACATTTAACTCTTAGGCTTCCACGGTCCGAGTCATTACAAATATTATAGTCTTCTGGTATTGACCGTGTCACAAACTTCCTTGCCGACGTTTCGCTAGTCATACTGCCAGCTTCCTCAGGGCTTAATCTGAGTGATTCTCAGACTAAGCCCTGAGGAAGCTGGCAGTATGACTAGCGAAACGTCGGCAAAGAAGTTTGTGACACGGTCAATACCAGAAGACTATAATATTTGTAATTATTACATTGTTTTCAGTAGCTGAAGGTGATGGAACCAAAATTTTGCTGCGGGGAAAAATGTTTTTGCCAAAACAGACAAATAAGGAATTTTGTTTCAGAGTAAGGCCTTATTTAACTAGTTATTTCTGAATATATATTATGCCCACTTGGTGTACATTAAAAATTTGGTTCGAACCTGTGCTTTTCCGGAAAAATTCATAAGAGTCAGTATCAGGTAAAACTCTACTCCTAAAGAAGTGGTTTCAGGTAAAACCCCAGTCCCAAAGGAGTGGTTTCAGGTAAAACCTCAGTCCCAAAGGAGTGGTTTCAGGTAAAACTGCATTCCTGGAGTGCCGGTTTCAGGTAAAAGCCCGCTCGTACAGAGCCGGTTTCAGGTAATTTCGCACTCCTAAAAACGTGGTTTCAGGTCAAATCCGACTCCTAAAGAAGTGGTTTAAAGTAAAACCGCACTCCTAAAGAAGTGGTTTCAGTCAGGAACCCACTCCTAAACAGCTGGTATAACTACAATCCTAAAGAGCCGGTTTCAGGTAAAACCCCACTCCTAACGAGCCAGTTTCAGGTAAAACCCAGCTCGTAAAGAGTTGTTTTCAGTTGAAACCGTACTTCTAATTTTAAAGAACTGGTTTTGCTTATATTCAAGTCTATGAGCTAGGTTTCGAATAACACATGTCTCTTGACAATGAGTGATTACACCCTCTTGAGATCAACCCGTGACTGACCTTCAAGTTAGAGAAGAGAAAGAAGATAAGAAGTTGTCCTTTAGCGCCTAAGAATAGGACATCCACGTAAATATTATTAACAACTTATGACGAACGAAAAATTATCTAAAAGTCAATATCACAATACAAAAGTTACTATAAAACACTTACTAAATGAATGTAGAAGTAGACGCGTCAATATATAGAAAATACATTAACATTTTTAAAATAAAACAGAAAATACAACTCAATTGAAATATATTTATTCCAAAATTAATATCCGTAACGGAAAATTATTCTTTAGAGACATTAGAAAACTGATCATGGAGTAAATCTCTCCATGACTATGAAGTAAATCTCTCCATGACTATGAAGTAAATCTCTCCATGACTATGAAGTAAATCTCTCCATGACTATGAAGCAAATCTCTCCATGACTATGAAGCAAATCTCTCCATGACTATGGAGTAAATCTCTCCATGACTATGAAGCAAATCTCTCCATGACTATGGAGTAAATCTCTCCATGACTATGAAGTAAATCTCTCCATGACTATGAAGTAAATCTCTCCATGACTATGGAGTAAATCTCTCCATGACTATGAAGTAAATCTCTCCATGACTATGGAGTAAATCTCTCCATGACTAACGACCTTTTCTGAATTATTTTAATTTATTTTCTCGCCCGTTGTGGTCAACATTTTGGACGGATTTGAAATAAAAATAAAATACAAGGAAACCATATTTTTCTCATTTTCTCCAGTTTATTTTCTTCTATTAAGTTTGCTTACCTCATAAATATATTATCGCTAAAGCTGCAAAGAGGTTAAATACATAAGTAAATGAATGAATAAACCAGGGTTGGTGATTTATGTATTTTATTAAAGGATATTTAAATAATAATAGCAATCAATATAATAAAAGAGTAATGATAGGTTTGAAAAGAAGCCAAATAGAGGCTAGAAAGCTGTCAGGTGGATTAAAAATATTTCAGGCAAACACCAAAAAAGTACTCATTTAACAAGCGAATATTGGTAAACACCACCGTGAGGCCTCATTATAAATGTATTTCCGTACGATGTAAACATGTTTACAAAAATAACAGTTGGTTTGACTATTAAATAACCGTTGAGAAGCTGCATAACGAAGCATATACTCAGCAAGGCTCCCTGTGCATATATACAGGGTCCCTTGTATATATGTATGTATATATACAGGGTGTCCAGCCCCTTTTCCTCCTAGAGTTGTTGGAATTTCGAAATGAAACTTGGTAGGTCATAGTTATGTTGCATGAGGTTTCTTTTGAAGGTTTAGTTGACTTAGTAACATTCTCCAGTTTTTCTCCAGCGCATCTAACTCTTGAGATTCCAATGGCAGCAGGTATTTTTTATGACGAATTCTGATAGAAAATTTAATTTTAAGACTAATTTATTCCGAGACATCTTTTGATCCGATGCACCGTTTGCGTGTAAAACGCAAAAAACTGACAAATATCGCCCTTTTGTAGACAAAGTCCTATTTATCACTGAAACCAAGCCTTGTACGTAAAAACACCTCGATGCAAACGTTGTAGCCTATTAATTTTCCTTTCAGATGATACCATGATCAAAGTTGGGTAAATGTGAAGGAGCGCGGTCTCCAAACCGATCCTTTTGAAATGTTGCACTATAACGTATTTTGATGCACTAAACACGAATCCGTTAAAAAAAAAGCTCGCTTTTCAGTAGGAAAGAAGTTATGAAACACTAAAGTTCACTGTTGTGCGGGTTTTGAAAAGTAATGTAACCTACTATGTTTGTCAACATGCGCATGCGCGGGTATGGAAAAGTTCGTAATAAGGATGTCTAATTGAAATTTACCATCAATTATTTATCAATTTATCTCCAGTTAGTTATTCAAAAATATTTTTTTAAATAATAAACCATTCTTTAAATTTTTTTTTTTTTTAAATTTTAAGAAGATATCAAAACTCTAGTCAATCCAACTCGCTAAAATTAATAGAATTCTATTAATTTTAGCGAGTTGGATTGGCTAGGGGTTTTGATATCTTCTTGAGCGAGCGGAGCGAGCGGAAACGCATAGCACGTCTGCCCAAAAGCGACAATTTACGACCAAGTCAACTACCACAAGGTGAGTCTAAATTTCAATTACACTTCGTCATTAAGGACTATTGCGCATGCGCGTGTTTACAAATACGCTGTTACCCCGTCTTTTATAACCTCCATAACAGTGAACTTTAGTGCTTAATAACTTCTTTCCTAGTGAAAAGCGAGCTTTTTTTTTAACGGATTCGTGTTTAGTGCATCAAAATACGTTATAGTGCAACATTTCAAAAGGATCGTTGTGGAGACCACGCTCCTTCACATTTACCCAAAGTTGTAGATTGAATATTTAACGGGATATTATGAATGAAAAATATACCTAAAAAGTTTTAAAAAATAGCAATTCAGAAAATCGATATGAATAGAAAAAAAAGTAGCTGTCATAAACAATAAAAAAAAGTACTTATTACTTACTAAAAGTATAAAAAAAAAGTATTATAAAACAGAACAGAATAAATTTCTCTTTCCATATGAAATTATTATATCATTAAACCCATCTTATCAATCAACCCAACATATGTTTTCATTCATATTATCCCGTTAAATATTCAATCTACAACTTTGATCTTGGTATCATCTGAAAGGAAAATTAATAGGCTACAACGTTTGCATTGAGGTGTTTTTTACGTACAAGGCTTGGTTTCAGTGATAAATAGGAATTTGTCTACAAAAGGGCGATATTTGTCAGTTTTTTGCGTTTTACGCGCAAACGGTGCGTCGGATCAAAAGATGTCTCGGAATAATTTAGTCTTAAAATTAAATTTTCTATCAGAATTCGTCATAAAACATACCTGCTGCCATTGGAATCTCAAGAGTTAGATGCGCTGGAGAAAAACTGGAGAATGTTACAAAGTCAACTAAACCTTCAAAAGAAACCTCATGCAACATAACTATGACCTACCAAGTTTCATTTCGAAATTCCAACAGCTCTAGGAGGAAAAGGGGGTGGACACATATGCTGGGACACCCTGTATATATATATATATATATATATATATATATATATATATATATATATATATATATATATATATCACGTTCCTTTTAGGAATCATTTGTATTTTATTTTATGGGCACTCAAAATCTTCACAATGACAAAACTTTTTTCACATCTTTTAAAACTAAGATATATACGTTGTGGATTGGTACTAGTACCAACAAAAAAATAATAATATTTAATAATTTGAACCACCACTATTTTCGTTACCTATAGGTTCTGAAATGAGAAATGTCCTAGCAGGCGATTCTGGATTGTGTTATGGGGTCAACGTTATAAGAGGTCTACCTCGCTATGGAGGGAGGGAGGAACCGCGCTAAAATGCACTATTTACGGGTAGTATTGTTCGAATGGATTGGCCTGTTGGAGACAAACCTCACTCTTGAGCATTGCTTACCGCTTCTAGAATGTCAAGGCTGCATCGGTCGAATGATTGATTCTAGAGAGGAACGCTGCTGACGAGGGGAGGAGGGATGTCAACAAATACCAGCCGAATACAACCCTTGTAGCTAGCTTCGGGCTTTAGGGGGCTGGGAGGTAGGGAGCATGACGTTCCAATCCAGGGGATTTTACAACTCTCCTTCCATATTTCAATACAACCTTTTGCTTTGGGTTTACGTTCTCGACAGGGCACTGAAGACGGAATACAACATCTGAAACAAGTTAAGCCTCCTTATTTGACAAGAAACACCTTATTTGATCCGTTTAGCTTGTTTCCTACCTCCTTCCATAGAGAGGAAACCCGCTTATGAGGTTGACCTCATAACGCATTCCGAATTGCCAACCAGAAACTTTCACGCTTCAAATTTATATAAAATACTAATTTCAGTGATAAACGGAACTTAAAACAAAAACAACCAATTAAACAGAGACAAAATCCCAATCAAATGATCAAAACTAACTTCGACATTCGACGTTTTAAACACTTATTTCTCGGATTGACGCACCCTATCGAAAATTGCTTCAGAACGTTTTCTAAAGAGAATTGAGAAAGCTTTAGAATGGTCGCCTTCCACTTACCTGGATTTCCCAACCGTTTTCCAGATAATTTAGAAAATATACCAATAACACAAAACATTTCATGTCTATTAATAAAATGTTTTTTTTAGAATACTTCTTTAACTGCAAATGCAACCAAAATTTGAATATGTTCGTTTAGATGAATTTCATACGTGTAGAAAATATGTCAATTGAATCTGATAATACTAAACAGCCAAACAGAAAATTAGTTTGAAAAACTATTTTTATCCACTCTTCTCTAGTTTTTCTAAAATGACCCAACTCAAAAATCCGTGTTTTTCAGTTATGACTATAAAAGACATGATAAATATTTCATCATCAACCCTGAAAAGTGTATGTACCTAGCTTCAGAGCTTGTACATCAAAGGGCCCTTCCTATTTTAATGCTATGCCCCCCCACATAGGCAAGAGTGACAAATTTTCAGTTCAGCTTGATTTTGAGTTGTGGCACTTTAGAAATACTAGTGCGATATGTTAGAGAACCTATAAAGAGAGTACCTGCAAGCGAATTGACGTACAAACGTAGAGGTTACGACTTTTTTCATAGAATTTTGCCCTAAAAACATGTTCTGGTGGGCAGATTCTGCTGGTTAACAAACTGGACCTTTCAAATTAGATGAATGATTTTTGTATCAAATTTCATCAAACTCAGACCATGCAGGAGAGCGAACAGACAAATTTCATCAAACTCAGACCATGCAGAAGAGCGAACAGACAAATTTGAACCACCGTAATTTTCGAGTTCTATGGGTTCTGAAACGTAAAAGTTTCTAGACGGCACTTCCAGATCGCTTCATCAGGTCAACGTTATAAGCGTTCCTATGGATGGAAGGATAAACCTCGTTAAAATATAATTAGTAAGATAATAAATAGCGTCAGCCCTTTCAGATGAATTCCTACAGGAAAGCGGAGTGCCTCAGGGAGGAGTTCTTAGCGCCACCCTGTTCAACATAGCAGTAGATTTGATCAGATCTTTCATCCCAAAAGCAGTGACCTATTGCCAATATGCCGATGATATACTCATCTACACTGCACCCAAAGACGTAAACGCAGCACAGTCACAATATATCGACTTGAGCATTGGAGTTCCTTAACTGGGTTTAGGATTTCTAAAGAAAAATCCAGCTGCATACTATGTACTCGTAAGAGAACATTCCCCAATCGAGACTGAAATTGTACAATTACTATTTACCAGTAATTACAATTACATTTCTCAGTTTGGGGTTTGATCGGCGTCTGACTTATTAATAAGAGAACAACTCAAATTTAAATTACATGTTAATCAAAGTATGGATATAAGGGTCCATTGACAAGCTGGGAAGAAGTCTTATGTAGGTGATCTTTTCCGGCCAGTCTCGCCAACATGACGGCTGTCGCATTCATCCTCTGACAAACCATTTCCTGTCAAATACCATGATTTAGAATAATTAAGACTATACCTGAGGTTTGGTCGGTATATTGCTGAGGTCCTGGAGCGGCAGCCCTCCATTCCTGAGGGTGCAGTACCCCGGGTAGGGTCCTGGTTGCAGGAGCGACCTGCTGGGAGAGGTTCGAGTCTCGATCGTGGACACTAGTTGTCGCTTTCTCACGAATTCGTGCTCGTCTTCTTCAAGGCCTGGAACAAAATCAATAAGTTATGTTAACTCAAACCACCAAAAAGGCTTGTGAGATGGATTGTGCAAATTAACGATCATAACATATGCGAATAAATTATATTAGCAAATTATATAGTGTACTATATACAGTGCCAACTGCATCACGCAAAAGGTAAATCAATGGACATTTAGAAAGCACAAAAGTGACATATCTCTCAAATACTAAACTTTTCCAACAACTTATTTCATTTACTTTTTATTGCTCCCGGACTTGGCTATAGATTCCTAAAGTTTGGCCAATAAAAAATAAGTAATCCTTCATTTCTTCACACAAGTTATTTGCAAGTAAGAAAACTCCATTGCACATTTTCTGACAATATGGAGTGAATCGTTCAACCTATCCCTCCATAATCGTTCAACCAGCCCTCCATAATCGTTCAACCAGCCCTCCATAATCGTTCAACCTATCCCTCCATAATCGTTCAACCTATCCCTCCATAAACTTCAACTTCATTTACAGAGATTTAAATCTTACTAAAACAGAAGTGCGTTTTTGGACGTCCAGAATGTATCTTCTATCAATGGGTTTAGTGGATTAAATCCATGTAAATATATATATATATATATATATATATATATATATATATATATATACATATATATATTTACATGGATTTAATTATATATAAATATATATATATATATATATATATATATATATATATATTTATATATACATATATATATATTTATATATTTATGTATAAATATATATATACATACATTTTCAGGGTGATTCAGGTCTAAGAAGAGAAACTCTAGAAGGTGATTCTAGACATAATTTATATATATATATATATATATATATATATATATATGTGTGTGTGTGTGTGTGTCTGTGTACACAGGGTATTCCGAATTACCTGGTTACCTTGGTTACCCCGATCATCTGACAAGACAGCTAGATGTAATGTTTGCGTTTTTGCAAGAGGTCAACATTTTAAGCAATAACTAAATTAAATAGATGATAACATCAAAAAATACAAACAAAAATAATGATCCAGTGTCTCGTCGTCTATTAAAAGTTAACAAAAAAACTTGTCGATTAAGCACTCTTCTATCTGTGAAAAAGCGCGCATACACTCGCATCGCTTCTAAAGCATTACCGTTGCAGAAAAGATTTACGAAAACTATAACAGTATCAAGTGATTGAATTTCAGTAACAATTCGCAATGGCAATTTTTTTCCATTGAAAATTTAAATAAGTAAGCACAAAAATGAAAACTTGTTTCGTTTCTTGTTTTGCGATTTTCTCCAAAACAAAGCAAAAACGAGCAAATCTCTAAAGGACTTTTTGTCTTAGTTTTTTGGTCCC
This sequence comes from Gonocerus acuteangulatus, assembly GCA_946811695.1. Taxonomy (NCBI): domain Eukaryota; kingdom Metazoa; phylum Arthropoda; class Insecta; order Hemiptera; family Coreidae; genus Gonocerus; species Gonocerus acuteangulatus. The sequence continues at coordinate 86,186,775 of OX328128.1, read as the reverse complement.
TAAACGCTCCTGAAGTCTTGCCATTTAAAATCGGGACATCCTGTATATATATTGCACTAGGATTTTAGTAATAAAATCGGTTTTATTCACACTGTCATAGTTATGACTATGAAAGACATGGTCAATATTTGTTTATCAAATATGAAAACTGTATGTACCTACCATCAGAGCTTGTACACCAGAAGGCAAATGTGTCACTCTTGCCTATGTAGGGGACATTGGCAAGAGTGACACATTTTCAGTTGAGTTTTATTATGAGTTGTGTCACTTTAGAAATACTAGTGCGATATATATATATATATATATATATATATATATATATATATATATATATATATATATATATATAAAGGAAGCAAGTCGTTTGGTTGTTACAAATATAGGATACCTAGCAAAAAAATAAAAAATAAGATTTATATATATTTGTTTGAGTGAGAAACGGCCTTAACCTCTTACTTGACGGATCTGACAGTAAAGATCCCGCTATTCCTATATAAATCTCCACACGTGAGATAAGTTTGAGAGAAGAACAAACAGAATTAGAAGAACAATAGGCCAGACCCTTCAACTCCTCTTCAAACCCCGGGAGGATTCGTTAGTTCCTTCTCGGCATTCCCTCCTTGACGTTTATGAATCAGACCGGCTCTTCCATTGTATGTTCGGGCTTATTGTTTCAGAGTATTAACCAAGATACAATCGTTGAATTGTTTCAAATATATACGAATTATTAACTTCTCTCGGCTAAGTTCTTACGTTTCACTTAACAATACAGAACTTTCTCGAGTTCCATTACTTACAATTATTTACTTACGTGCAATCAGGAGATGTAACTTCTTCTGAATAAATGAAGCCAACGTTTTTTTTATTATATTCTTTTATCAGCGCCATTAGCGCCGACATCCAAGGATCAGCGAGGAATTTTCCGAAAGAGCCGTGAGAAGAGAAAGTTCCTGCCGTCGCACAGTGTAACGCCCAAGTTTTTGTTTTCTTATTTTTAATTTTTAATCCTCTATCTAAGTTTAGAAACTATTCAAGGAATTAAAATCGTATAAAACTAATAAATATTAGTTTTATTTTGATCAACAAACACATTAGCAGTATTATAAACAAGGCAAAGTCTTTAAAACCTGCTTTATAGCAACAATCAGATTGAGCCTCTCTCGTTAAAGATAGGACAGTGTTTTTATTAAGTCATCCGAAGGAAATTACGTCAAAACTATTCCTTTTTTATCTGATATAATTGATTATGGGTAATTGCTCCCTTATTATTTATCCTGAATTATTCTTCATTGATCTTTGACATTATTCTTAAGTACAACATTTTGACAGACCATAGCAAAAAAACTTCATCTGAACACATCTCAAGTTTATTAGGGCTTAAAGTTTACCTCAAGTATAAAGTACTGAGGGCAATTTAGTTTGCCGAAACTTGCCGATTCTAGACATCTAAGAAATGAAATATAAATTAAAATGTTACCAAATGATAAATCAGGTCAATGATAACCAATAAATAGTAAAAACACTGATTTGTGTATCTCAAAGGACGTTATGTTTAGTTACAGACCTTTCACCTCTCTCTATCACCCAAAACGGTACATATTTACTATCTATGGATGTATACTAATCGCCCACGGTCAAAATCGTGAAAATCAAAAAATCAAAATCGGTTAAATTGAGGCAATTATCTATAAAAATATTTTCTCTGTTTGAGTTCTGTTAGTCCTCGAAAAAAAACAGTAGAATAACATATAATTCAACCCCCCGGGGTCTCCCGTGGTCTAATGGCTAGCGCCTTGGATTCATAAGCGGGAGATGGTGGGTTCGATTCCCAAACACCGGCAGGAATTTTATCATCCCACGGCTCGCTGGTAAAATTCCTCGCTGCACCCTGGATGTCGGCGCTAATTACCTAGATGTAGATGCGCCGTAAAAAAAAAAAAAAAAATACTTTTTTCACATTTTCATAAAAAAAAACAATTCAACAAAACGTAGTATTCTGGTTCAATCTGTGAACGACTTCGCAATGACTGTTGAAATGACCCAATTAACGGGGGAAAAAAAAATATTTTTAAAGAAAATTCACAAAGTTAAATATTTTTACGGGATCAGGTCCTATTGGGGCGGCGACGCTGTATCCACTTCCCAAGCGATCTGACAGGCGATCAAAGTGGGATCCGTGTAGACGGGACCGACCTAGTAAGGTACTTGGGGACTGAGCACCTTGTGTTGAGGGACAGGACGGAGGCACCTTAAAAACTACCCGTCCGTCCCAATACAACCCTTGCACCCGATGCAGGCTAAACTTAAAACATTGGTGGGGTAGGTATGATGATGGACAATATTAACGCACTACCTATATTTCTTTAAAGATATATATTTGCCTGCTACGGCCACGAGGGCCCATATATATATATATATTCAATTCCATGATTTGTGACCTTTATTTATGTACATTTATTTATTTTCATAGATATGGCAAAGGTCCAAATAATAGTACTCCAGATTCTTGCACTATTTTATTTTTGATACGCCCTACATGTTTCGTGGCCTTATGCCACCTCCTCAGGGGCCACTAAATCCCTATGCCCCCCAGTCATAGTATGGGTGGCGAGCTGACCACACATAGGGATTTAGTGGCCCCTGAGGAGGTGGCATAAGGCCACGAAACATGTAGGGCGTATCAAAAATAAAATAGTGCAAGAATCTGGAGTACTATTATTTGGACCTTTGCCATATTTATGAAAATATATATATATATATATATATATATATATATATATATATATATATATATATATTTATATATATTTATATATATATATATATATATATATATATATTTATATATATATATATATATATTTATATATATATATATTTATATATATATATATATATATAGAAACATTTACGTTTATGTGTGTACCATTTTAATAATATTCCCTGTGTTTTTTTTAAATATGCTTTGGTGCTTCCTTTGAAGATGTTTTCATTCCTGCAACGAGGCTTTGTGAATGTCCCTAAAACTAATTTCAGAATTAATAAAGACCTGAAATTGAAATGAAATGGTTTGCCCACCGAAAACAGCATTACTAGCTTTGTGTACACACTTGAAGAGAGAAATATCAGCTAGCCTTGAACTTGCCGGGCAAACATTGAATTAGCTTGCCTGGAATACAAACCTCAGGGTCAGCCTCTTTAGAACTTTAGAGCTGAGATCAGTTATATGTTCTCTGGTGGGTGTTTATACTAAATAGCAACCACAGAAAATTAAGGCAACGATAATATCTTTCCTTGGGAAATTCTTTGAATGAAATTCGTGTATAACGTGGAGGTCAAATTAAAATATATATATTAGTTTATTATAATTAACTTAATTGACATATGAATGCATAACGGATGTTGTTTATTTTTAGAACACATATTTCTTTTCAGATTAGAGGTCATTACGGGTAGCTGTCAACAATTTATTTCCACTTTTTCTTAATCTGTCAACCACAATTTGTCATTAAACAGAGGATTAATGATGTACGTCAGAATGAGTAGAGGCAAAAATCTTGCCGATCCACCGAAGTTGCCTTGAGGCAGTTCTGGAGAGCCACTCCCCAGAAACCCAACGAGGTCTTTACCCCCATTCAAGCTTGCCATATTCTTATTTAATTTTGAAGGTTATTACTTTGTGCAAATTATGATATTGGTTAATTTGAAAACAGTCGAAATTACAGACCTCTCTAAAATACAAAAATAAGATCCTCCAAATGACTTAATTAAAAACTTAGTTACCAATCTGGAACAAGGTTCTGCGGAAATACGTAATATGTGGAGGATTCTTGTCTTCACCATCATAAATACCCTGAATATACTATTTTTGATTAATGAAATATCGCCATATATAATGTACAAAATTTCTATATTTAACAGAACGCATATACATAAAAATATCTAGCTCATTCTAACATTTCCCCCAAGGACCCTGTAAATCCTGGCTATTTACTTCAATGTGCTCTTTGACCACAAAGGTAAGAACCGCACGTTGGGCGCCAGTTATTTCCATACAAATGGCGGAGCTTTACCCTCGCACTATCACACCAATCCTCTCCTTTAACACTCAGTACCTACTTTTCATTTATTTATATATACCGGGTGTTTCAAAATGAACATCGGGCACTAAAGGATTTATAATAGTTAATTCTTTGAATTATAAATCTGTTTGCAATGATCCGTTATATTTCGTCAATTGTATCAAACAGCATTGTTTCTCATTAATTATGCAATATATTATGATATGTTGTATGAAGTTTCTTTGATTACATTCTTTACAAAGTAGAGAGGCGTCCGGGGTCATTAGAAATGAATGGGCTATCTCGTTATGTCCGATCCTAAGGCTGCACGTACATTGGATCCGTATTTCTCCCGATCCGACATCGGTTGACGGACAAGATCTTATGTGGGCCGGGACGAGAGTGGCTACATACATGTAGTCGCAGCTCGTCAGTAATGAACCAGTAGTGCAGTGATTAATTTACGAAATACCACCTAATAAGCATAGAAACCTTCGATTAGGTTAAATGTTGGAGGTATAAAAGAGGAGTTGAGAGGCCAATCCATCTTCCGGAAGTATATCAGTCCCGAAAAAAAATTAACTATTACTGTACGAAAAGAGAAGCATTAATATTCATATTTTCCTCCAATAAAATAATAATAGTCTTGCATTTCATTAAAAGTATATAATTAATTACAATTCTGAAGAAAATCATTACCTAAATAAAAAATAATTTCTCGAAATGAAAAGAAATTGTGAAACAGATTATTAGCAATCGACTAATATAAGACAGTTTAGGTGTTTGAAGAAAGAGAATTCTATGATAAATAAACGTTTATTTATCTTTATCAGTCCCGTAACAGGCCACGACGGCCCTGAGGGGCAGATACTATAGAGGTATCTGATTCATGACCATACGGCACACTAGGGAGATAGTGTGGTCAGTACTATGCTCCGGCCGCCTGATTTTCCCCTTGGCCGCTTCGACTGCTAGAGTCATTAGCACCCAAGGTACCCATTATTAATTAAATTAATTAAAGGCTGGGTTGGCCTAGGGACGGTCAGGGAGGCCGAATTCAACCCATGAACGAAGACACTAGAAGAAAAAATCTTTAGTACTTGCTCGGGATTTGAACTCAGACCTCCAGCTTATTAGTCCAGTGCTCTACCACTGAGCTAACCTCGCCCCCCAAACGTTTATTACAACATTAAATAAAAAAACAATTTTAACGTTTCGGTTGTGATAGCACACACAGGTTTATTCCGCTGATCCCACAGGCAAGGATCATTCCTTACCAGTTCTACAAATAATTCCTTTTCTATTCTTGCAATTATTTTGTGAAGCGTCAGGCGAGCGATATCGGCCTGGAAACAAATATGTTTGAACGGCCGTGAATCGGGAGTCATCGGATCGGATCGGATAGGGACCAATGTAGGAGCCCCTAAGGCGACTTAGGATACGTTCATGAATTTTTTGTTCATCGAATTGATTTTTTTTTTAGGCGTTACCTGTTAATAAAGGTAATTTATTAACTAGATAATATTCTAACAAATATATTATCATTTAAATCAAGATTTATTAACTAGATAATATTCTAACAAATATATTATCATTTAAATCAAGATTTATTAGGGTTCTTAATTAATGCATTTCTAGATCTCCCCCCTCAAATCAATTAGTGTGAGTGAACGAGGGCCAAACGGAGGAAAAAGTTGGTTCTATTAGTGAGAAGAATGGGGATTGGTGTGGGGATGGGCCATTTGTTAGGATTCACCAATGCCTCACTCACTCTTGGTGACAGACACACACTCCACGCTCACACTCAACTCTCACACTCGACACTCACACTCAGGACTTGTGGTCTAGGCTTGGGAGAGATTTTATCAATCACATCCTAACCTTCTTAGATTCATGGATACCTAAGGATGTCTTGGATCAAAAACTTCAATGACAAACCCTAAATTAGGCATGAACTTAGAATAATTGGATTCAGTTGAAACATTTTCTGCATGTTCAAATTAGGGAAGAATTCAAAGCAAGGATTTAAATAAAATATTTTATTAACAGACATGGATAGTTTTGGGAACTTCGTATATTTTCGTTAATTTTTTTTTTTTTTTGGACAAATCTTGGCCATTAGCGCCGACATCCAGGGTGCAGCCAGGAATTTTCCCAACGAACCCTAAGATTCCTGTCGCCGGTGGGGATCGAATCCACCATCTCCCGCTTATGAACCTACCGCACTAGCCACTAGGCCACGGGAGACCCCATTTTTTCGTTAATATATCGAAAACGGTTGGAAATCGTGACAAACAAACGGTTACCATTAGAAAGCTTACTAAATGCTCTACAAAAAAGGTTCTGAAGAAAGTTTAGATTAGGCGATGTCAATCGGAGAAATAAGTACTTAAAACTTTGAAGTAATTGATTTCGTTTACTTGAACGGTTCTTTTTGTCTGTTTTTATTTCCCGTTATTTTTTTAATTGCTTCTAGTAGGATAATGTATTTGTCAATAAAACAGGTTAAGTAAAATAAGAAAAAAAAATGTATTCTTTGAAATATAGCTTTCCAAAAGAGAGTTTTGCTCACTTTTTAATGTGTTGTTTATTTTGCTTTAAATTGCATTTATTTGTACAATTAGTATTATTGTAGAAGAAGACAAGAAAACGAGAAACGTGTTGGTATTTTTCAATAAATTGAACTGTGAAGGAAGTACATCAAGTTTTTTACTTTGTTTACCTCGCGTTTTAATTGGTTGTTTCTTTTTTATCAGTTTGCCTAAGTTTTTCACTGGTTCATATTATTTTAACTACATTTTTTTCCATAAAACAGGACAATTTAACGAGAAGCATGTTTCTATTTTGGATTGACATGTAGTATAGAGCCTTACTTCAGAATTTTTAAAATATTATTTTATGTTTAGTTGTAAACATTAGTAATTTATTTACACGTAATTTAAAAAAAAAACGGGGAAACAAAGAACAAAAATCTGGCCAGACAAAATTGTTCTAAATTTGATTAGCTTTCATTTAAAAAAAAGAAAATACATTGAAACCGGTTGAGATTTGGAGACTGTAGTTTTTTTTGAAACATCAAAAGTCGTTTGGCCTCAATGTGCGCTGGGTCACCCAAAATCTTTAAGAATAATATATGTGAAAGTAAAGATTCAAAAAAACAAAAAAAAAAAACCTTCTTTGAAGAAGTTGTAATAAATTTCCGCCCGCACTACTCCCATCGGTGGAGTAATGTTTTTATTTAACTTTTTTCATAAGTTTTTCATCGTTTCTCGAGCTAGAGTGGTCGGCTCTAATAGGATATCACCCTAGTGATGGAGAACTCTAAAAACTTGACGAGTTTTTTCCGGAGATTTTTTAATGGAAAATGCTCCGCCTTTGGTGGAAAAGGAGGTGTGATTGATGATTTCCTTGGAAAGACTTTCCTCCGGTGGCCTAATCGAAAAGCTCCCTCTCCCCCTGCCCCTGCCCCTTCCCCCCTGCTATACTCCTAAGGAAAACTCATATGCCTCGTAAGTATTTAAGACTCCGTCACCGTCTCGCCCGGGTTTTTTTTTTTTTTTTTTTTTTTTTTTTAACAGTTATAACTCAAGTTTAAGCTTTAACTCCTTTACCTATTTAGCTTATAATTCGGAAAAAAGTTGAATATTTTTTATTTTATTTATATTTTGTACTTATAGTATTGTAGACGGAGCGTCAAAACGTCCTACGCATAAGAGTTGCGTAACAAAGCATATTTACGTCACATTCCTAAAGAATGTGCTTATTATATAAATACAATAATAGCAACAACGCCTGTTCTCATGAATCCTGTATGTTCATATATCCCGTGGAAATCAAAAAATTTAAAAATTAATCCAACATTGTCAAAATTCAAAAAGAATGATTCAACATCTAGGCATTTTTACGCTTCATGTTTTCAATAGAAAATAGTTTCGAGAAATCAAGCAAACTATCCACGAATGGTCATCCAGTAAAAGATCAAATAGACGAGAAGAAATAGTTTTATGCCGTCTAAGGATTGGCCATACACGACTAACACACTCCTACATTATGTCAAAATAGGACATACCCAAATGTACAGGGTGTCCCAAAAATAATAGTCATCCGTTTGCCAGATGGTTCTCCAATGTGAGATTGGAAAAAATAACCCCCATATTAACCCCCGCAAAATTGACCTTGAAATGTTATTCAAGGTCAAATTTTTTTATTGCATATTTTGAATCTACGAGTCAAGAGGAAGAAAAAAGTCAATGGCACCATAGGTCAGAACTGACTCCTTAGGGTCAAAATGACCATTAACAGCATATACATGGGGCATTCCATTCCAATCGACAAATGGTGGCCGATTTTGCTCATTTCTTTTTTTAAAGTTTCTAGTAACATCGCCTTATGCAAAAATACCTCCTTTGAATTTTTTAAAAAGCATCTTCCAGTATAAATAATTATGAGTGTATTGTAAAACGGCCCTCTCAGCGCCATTCATTGAAGAACCATAACTCACCTTTTACAATAGACAGGAATGCCTTCTTGAGGTTATTCTCGAAGCTTATCAAGAGCTCTATGCTTTAAGCTTTCATTGAATCGCCGAAATTACTCATTAGGGATTTCACAGGTCAAGTAGGAATTCCATGAACCATCCAGTCCCTCCAAGAATAGAGGATAGAATAATTGCCCTCGCCCGATCAAGGCCTACTATGGGGCTGAGAAGATTGGCCCAAGCTACGGGAGTCTCGAGGATGACGGTCCGCCAGATCCTTCGGGAAGAACGTCTCCCTTCAGATTACAGCAAGTTCAGGAGTTGAGGCCCGGGCATCAGGAGCAGAGAGCATTGTTTTGCAGGTGGGTGCTGGACATGTTGGGACGTCCTCCACACTTCCTCTAGCGGATATTGTGGACTGACGAAAGTTCGTTTTCAAGCATCATCGTCCACAGCAGGCAAAATGGACGAGAATAACATGGGCATTTGAAAGAATTATGAGAAATTCTCGCCAGGTCCTTTGTCGAGTTAGGAGGAATTTGAAAGCAAGGTTGGCAGCTTGCTTCAAGAATTAAGTCCGAAAAATTGAAGCTGGATAACAGGCCCAATTGCTACGGGCGCTGGAATGATAATCTTACAACTAAAGTTTTTTTTTGTTTTTTTTTTTTAGGAAGAAACGTTTTTATCTGCCCACGGGCGAGGTCAAGTATTCTATCCTCTAATCTGGGAGGGATTAGCTGGTTCATGAAATCCATACATGACCTGTGAAATCCTTAATGAGTAATTTCAGCGATTGATTGAAAGCTTATGACAAAGAGCTCTTGATAAGCTTTGAGAATAACCTCATGGAAGCATTTCTGTCAATTGTAAAATATGACTTATAATCCTCTTATTAATGCCGCTGAGAGGCTCGTTTTTCAATATACTTGTAATATTTTATACTGAAAGATGCTTTTAAATAAATTCAAACGAGGTTTTTTTGTGTAAGGCTAGTAGAACATGTAAAAAAAAAAATATATATCTAAATTAAAACCGGCCACCATTTGTTAATTGGAATGGAATGGCCCACGTATACGCTGTTAATGGTCATTTTGACCATAAGGAGTCATTTCTGACCTATGGTGCCTTTGACTTATTTCATCCTCATGAGTCGTAGATTCGAAATATGCAATAAAAACATTTGACCTTGAATAACATTTCAAGGTAAATTTTGCGGGGGTTAATATGGGGGTTATTTTTCCGATCACATTGGAGAATCATCTGGCAAACGGATGACCATTATTTTTGGGACACCCTGTACATACTTCAATACTCACCTATCGATACAGCACATACCGACAGAGTGTAGACTTAAGACAAATTTAATATTTCCCTACAATTTGACCGACTTACTCTCCGATAGTAGCCAGTACATTGATGAAATTAATTAATACCTAATGCATACAAATTTATACATATAAAATATTTAAAAAAGTAAAAACAACAACAACCTTTTGGTGAATTTGATTTTTTGGTAATTGATCCAACGAAAAGGTACTCTCTTTTTGTAGGGTTAATGCAACAGAATGTACACAACTTATCAATCTTTCGAAAATTCATTTCAATTGGGTAGAATATGGTTTATTTTTAAATTAATTAGGAGTTTTGCCGAGAAAATACATTTTGGTGACGAATTTAATAAAATTATTTTAAATTTATACAATTACTTTTATAGGTCTGGACGTACATTTTGTGAAATGAATTCCGAAAGATTGCTAATCAGCTGTTTAGCTCTTGTATATATGGTAGCTGAGGATCCACGCCTAGTTCTTGTAGGAAATCCCTTGTCGATTTTGGTATCGTCCCTCTCGCCCCGAACCATAGGCCTTGGACTACATAATCTCTTCTTCCGAAAGTATCCTGAAATTTTCCTCGTAGATTTGGATACAATACACAAAATAATCGACAGACGTATGCTTTTGTAGCATAACAGAGTTTTAATTTTAAGGACTTAAGAAGAAAAAAATAGTTTTAGTACCAAACGGTGGAAAACTAAAATATAATAAATAAATATAAGAACTGAAAAAAAATTAAGAGCTTTGCTCCTTTAGTAATTTCCGAAGCGATTGAGGTTTTAATCATGGAGGAAGTTTAGAAAAATTTCTACAAGTCCATCTTACCAAAATGAACCTCGTTAAAATTTAAATATGCTATATATATACTGGGGGCGAGGTTAGCTCAGTGGTAGAGCACTGGGCTAATAAGTTGGAGGACCTCAGTCAAATCCCGAGCAAGCACTAAAAATTGTTTCTTCTAGTGCCTTCGTTCATGGGTTGAATTCGGCCTCCCTGACCGTCCCTAGGCCGACCCAGCCTTTAATAAATTTAATGATGGGTACCTTGGTGCTAATGACTCTAGCAGTCGAAGCAGCCAAGGGGAAATCAGGCGGCCGGAGCTTAGTGTGCCATACTATGTCCCTAGTGTGCCGTATGGTCATGAATCAAATACCTCTATAGTATCTGCCCCTCAGGGCCCTCGTGGCCTGTTACGGGACTGATTTTATGTATATATATATATTCGTTTTTATCCTAGTAGGCAAGGGGTCATTAAAGCAGTCTTCCTTTTTTTTTTTTTTTTTTTCTTTTTTTTTTTTTTTTTTTTATACTACTTTATTTATTGGACCCGACACGTTTCGTGCGTCATTTCTTCGCACCTCTTCCGGGGCACTTCTTGCAAAGAAGTCCTCTCGTTCCTAAGAACTCCCTCCGGAGTCCGGCTTAATACTGTAATAAGCCGGACTCCAGAGGTGAAAAAAAAAAAAAAGGGAAGACTGCTTTAATGATCCCAGGCCTACTAGGATAAAAAAGAATTTGGATATTTTGGGTCATCTATAAGAATAAATAATATATATATATATATATACATATATATATATACATATATATATATATATACATATATATATATATATATATATATATATATATATTATACATATATATATATATACATATATATATATATATATATATATATATACATATATATATATATCTATATATACACATATATACATATATATATATATACACATATATATATATATATATATATATATATATATATATATATATATATATATACATATATATCTGTTAAAAGGAACCTGCAGGAGGTTTTGATTTTTTGCCCGAAACTTTGTGCTCTTTGAGAAAATTGGTCCACCTGGAGAGTAGGTTTACTCCGCACCCGAATTACTAATTTTCCCATACCGGGTAATTTTCGTTGTATTGTAACGAAGCATGAAAATGGCCTAACCAAATTGGCTCATTCGAAGTTGGGGTTTACCCTGTATTTTATTCAAATTGAATTAAACCGCCAAACGGTCTTAACCATTGGTTCCTACTTTTATCATTAGAAGCGCTGATCATGGGCGCTGTATTCGCTTTCTGCGTGATTCTGATTGTGGGATGTTCTTCATTTTAATTTGGACTCGTTTTTAATTATTCATCACGTTCAATAGAAAAAAAAAACGAAGTCTTAGTGTAAGTTGCGTAGAAACTTACATACACACTCTGGGAGACAATTAATTAACAATTAGTAATTTAGTCAGCAGTTCATTGCAAATATACCATTTTTATAAAATTGTACCAATTTTTTCTAGATGTATTATTACATTCTACGGTACCGTATTATCAGGCTGTACCGTATGAAACGTCACTTTTGTTTACTTTGAGATTTAATCCTTTCCCTTTTTTATTTCATTATTTACAAACATCATTGTTATTCATATAGAATTAAAGCTCTTTTATTCCTATTATTTAATCAGTAACTTGCGTACTGTGTTGGGAGAACGATCCTCTGAGAAAAAAAATAAAACTTAAATTATGACTTCAAAGGAAATCCATATTATTTTTCGTTATGAATTTAAGCTCGGTCATAGCGCTGCTGAGGCATGTATGAACATTAACACGGCGTTCGGGGAGGGAACGATGAATGAACGAACTGTTTACCGGTGGTTTTCCAGGTTTCGAAGTGGAAATTTTGACCTTGACAACGAGGAGCGAGGAAGGCCAGAAACCAATCCCCCCCCCCTTCTTTCAGGTGGTCATTGTCAAATGACCACCTGAAAGAAAGGGTTGAAGCTTGTTCCTCAAAAAGCACTAGGGAATATGACAAAGAACTCGGAGTAGGAGCCACGACAGTTTTAAGACATTTGAAGGAAATCGGCCAGTCCAAACCTGACAATTCATACGGTACAGCCTGATACAATAATAAAGTTTGTCATTTATTTTTATATTGAGAAAAGCACCATTTTCTAGGTCAGTTCTTATTAGTAAATGTTCTGATAGCTAGGGACGGGGTATAAATCTGTGAGGTTTATATATGGGAGGAGAGAGAAGGAAGAGGCACGTTGAATGGGGCCTTTATAGAAGACGGATGGGGATTGTCCTCCCCACATGGAGGACCTATTGGGAGGTTTGGGGGGGAGGGGGGGTTTAGATTGAGAGTCATGGCCGCTAATCACCTTTCGACAATTAATGCTTTTCCAGGTTTGCCTATCCCCACCTATAACCAGACCTGGAACCTTCCTTCTGAATTCATATCCGCTCCACCCTCTCTAGGTAGGTTGAAATATTACATCTAGGGGTAATGTATCACCTCTGCGCCCCCCTTCTGGATAATTAAGCCAATGGCTATCCTCGACTCAATTTTCCACGTCGGTCGAAATTATCCTTTGGTTTTTATAGCGTGTAGGAGGGTGTTCGTTAGCTGCGGAATTTCGCGAAATTTCTTATCTCGACGCGATGTAAAAATACCTCCTTACTTGATAAAAAGTTAGAAGTACTTCTGGTTCGTTTAAGCACGTTCCTCTGAAGGAAAGTAGCTATTGAAGTTGCACTTATGACGTTATTTTTGAAGAACTTCTTTAAACCTTTATCGACCCTACCTAGTTTGTTTGTTTGTTTGTGGCATTTTTGGGCGAAGGAACCCCACGGTCGTCATCGCCCTACCGTGCAGACAGCTACACAAATTACTCACCGCATGCTCACGAGTTTTATTTATTTTTTCCTTTTCTTTCTTTTTTTTTTTTTTTTTTTTTTTTTTTTTTTTTTTTTTTTTTCCTTTTTTTTTTTTTTTTTCTTTTTTTTCTTTTACAACTGGTACTCTTTTATTCCCTATTTTTTTCCCCTTTATTCTATTTTTTCAGCCATTTGTCTTTTCTATTTTTAGTTTTTTTTTTTTTTTTTTTTTTTTTTTTTTTCCCCCTTTTTTTTCCTTTTTTTTTCCCACACTGAGACACTGAAAATAACCCCGGGTCTTTTTTACTTTAGGTACACCAGTTAATTTTTCATGTTATTAGTGATTTCAGTTAATCATCTTTATTGATGGTTCCAAAGAGGTACAAAAAAGAGCCATCTTGACTCCCATGTCTGTAAATTCGTGAGCAGGAGGTGGTACGAAAAAAAGGGCACTTCTGATGCAATTTTAAAATCAAGTCTTATTGGTCCCCGGAATGAAATTTGTTTCTACATTACAATTTCTGGTCGGTAATACTTACATTTTAAATAAATGTTGCTCTTGTATATAACCTTTTTATTTCACTTTTTTCTTTTAAAATAGACATATTTTATTAAATAACAGTATGATAAATCAGTAGTAATATGAAAAAGTAACTGGTCTACATAAAGTAAAAATGACCCTGACCCCCTTTAAAATTTATATCTATATATACAAGTGTCTGTTTTTCTTCTTTTTTTTTCATTTTCTTTTTTTTTGCGGAGCTTCAATAACTAGACCATTAACGCCGAAATCCAGGGTGCAGTTAGGAATTTTCCCAACAAGCATTGAGATGAGAAAATTCCTGCCGCCAGTGGGAATCGAACCCACTATCTCCCGCTTATCAATCCAAGGTGCTAGCCACTAGAACACGGGAGACCCACATGTGTCTGTTAAAACGATACACACCAGAGCTATCTTTTTTCGCCACGAAATTTGGTACATACTATTCTCCTAGCAACATATATTGATCGAGTTCGTTAACCAGTAAAATTGGTTCATCTGGAGGGGGGGGGGGTTTACCCTTTACCCAAAGTAGTTATTTGCATATTACAGCCGTACTTTTTGCTATATTGCAACGAAATTCGGTATTAGTTATGGTCATCATAATAGAAAAATGTTTTGTAAAAATACAGTAAATCGTTTTATTAGGAAGGGTTACTCTGCTTTGGACCCAAATTACTAATATACGCATACCGGTCGTAATTCCTGCTGTATTGTAACGAATCGCGGCATAAGTTGTGGGCATCTCGTGAGAGAGAAGTGTTGTAAAAATGAACTAAATCGGTCGATTGGAAGGGGGTTTTACTTCGTACTACGTTTGAATAGAATTCACCCGCCAAAACGTAGGTTGGCAAAGCTACCACTAGGAGCGCCTCTGTTTTGTTATGACTTTATGTGGGTTGTTTTCTTCTACCTTTTACCACTATGTGCGCTATATCTCTTTCCTGCTTTATTCTTGAAAGAAGTTCTATTTTTACTTGAAGACGCTTTTATTATTTAAGGAGATCAGTAGACGACAAAGTGAAGTTTTTGTAACTTTATTAGCAGTATAGTTCCACGCATATATAAAACTCGGAAAGAAAACTAATTACAAAATTATTAATTTAAACAGTTGCTCATTATAAATGTAAAAGATTTATTTATTAAAGAGTTCACAACGTGGCGATTTGCTCTTCAAGTATATGTGCGAACAAAGCTAACAATTATACAGATTCATATAAACATGACATATAAATATAAACAAGAAAAGACTATACATAATTGGGAACAGTATTTATAAAATAGTAATGTTTGGGATAACAAATAAAAATTAATTAATAACTAAATTAAAACATTAAAAATAGAAACAAAATACAGAAGTCTACAGTTTGGTTTGTCCTGTTTTGCCATTATCGATGTGTTTACTGTTCTGTGTGAGTAGTTGGTGTAAATCATGTGGTAAGTCAATGTTTTCTCTTTCTCTGCAGTCTGTAAGTAGGAGTTTTATTGTAAGTGGAACGTTGCACAGTCTACAGTGTGGTTTGTCCTGTTTTGTCATCAAATATGAATGTGTCAAGTGTGAATGTCCAATTCGTAGTCTAGTAAGCACGACTTCTTCTCGCCTTACATTCCGAATACTGGAACTCCAGGCTCCTATCGTCGGCTTAATCTCTCGTAGCTTGTTGTCTTGTGTGTATGTACAGTCAGTTTGCCACTTGTTGATTATGTGTTGTTTAATAACATTATGTACGTCTTGTCGAGTCATTTCATTAACGTCTTCAGTTGATCGTCTAGTTGCTAATTTAGCTTCCTTATCTGCTTCAGTACTTCTAGCAATGTTGTCATGTCCAGGCATCCATACTAATGTTACTTGGATGTCAGTGTCCTGTAGTATGTACAGTTGCGATAGTATGCGTGTGATTATAGGATGTCTACTGTAAATGTATGATAGAGAATGAAAAGAGAAGAACTATTGTAAAAGAGAAGAAAAGAAATGTAAAAGAGAAGAACTATTCATGTTTTTATTTTATTTATAAATGTTATTTTAAGCAAATTATTCAGGACTGCAGGAAAGTGCTTTGTGATGCAGCTCCAGCGTAACGGACTTTTATTTAAACATTTAAGTGGTCATGTCACAAGCGTTAAACACTGTCCAGCCAGCGATCAAGCGGCCGGAGCATAGTACTTACCACACTATCTCCCTAGTGCCTTATTGCCAGGAATCAGATCCCTCTATATGGCCCTTATCTGTCCCTCTCGGCTCTTATGGCCAGCCTAATTGAAAGGCGCTAAAAGAAGAACCAATGTAAAAAATAAGTGAAACAATTGTTTTCATAGGAAGTTATAAACTTCCATACAGTTTTTTCTTTTAATAAGAATCGACTATTGGGGCACATTAAAAAAAAAAAAAATATTGGGACGACTGTTCAAAAACCTAAAGTATTAGGTATATGCTTTTTGAAGCTAATGTTAAATATTTGCCTTTGCAGCGTTATTTCGAATTATATTTGTAGGATATGATAGAATTATCTGATAATATTGTTTATCTGATCTTGAGTAATTGATAAGCCTGGGCGATTTGAATTGTGGTCATGATCTGGGATCGGCTCTCGGTCAAGTTGACTTAAAGACGGACCAATGACCAATAATGACCTGATTAGGTAGTCCTGAGAGGATTGTAACCACAGTACCTATTACTCGAGTACCTTTTAGCTAATAACCTATCAGCTGTAAGCTATTCATGGATTCTCTTCAGCTTCTGTTAATCTAACATATGTCCTAAATGGAAATGGTGTTACAATCAATACAAACCTTGAATTGAATTCAATAACAACCAGGCAAAGCTGCGTTGAATATGTAGTTTCCCATAGATCATAGATAATTGCAACTGGTTCTATCTTCAAGATGAAAATTAATTAAATAATTAATAATTGTATCGCTGTTCATCACAGATTTTTTTTTAATGTTCAAATTGAATAAAGCCGCCAAAAGAGCTCAGACATTGATTGTTACTTCTACCACTAGGAGCGCTAAACAGGGGCGCTGCATCTAGTTCTTACGCTACTATTGTGGCATGTTCTCTTTGTTTTCTATTTTCTTTTGGACGCTTTTATTATTAATAAAGATCAATAGACGAAGTTGTGAGGTTTTTGTGTATTTATTAATTAGTGTAGTACCACGTAAAACCAAAACTCTGGAAGGAAATTAATTAAAAAAATAATTATTTAAAGAACTGCTCATTGCAAATTTAGAAGTACCGGTTGGGCGCAGCCTGTAAAGCAGATTTTTGATTTTGTTATTAATTTTATCTGTAAAATGAATTTGCCAATAAAACAATATGCTTCGAATGAGAAACAATGTTTAGGTTAGCGCGTTTCCCGCTCCCATAGAGAGAGGAAACCCGCTTATGATGTTGACCACATGACACAATCCAGAGGTGCCAACTAGAAAATTTCATAACCCATTGATCACGAAATTAAAAGTATAATGTGTTTTTGTTAGTTTGTGTACGTTTTATTTAATATAAGACATGATTTCTTAAAATAAAAATTAGATATATGAAATTAAATTATATTAATATATAATAACTTATATATAAACATATACAGGGTGTTAATGACAATACTCCAAGGGCTGAAACTAGACAAAAAATGTTGTTAAACACCACCAACCAAACATTTCTATCTCACTCCGTTCCAGACGTTTGCCTTTCTAAACTTTTTTTTTTTAAACGTGTTTTTTTGTGGCAAAACTCTAATTTTTTTCTGCTTTCACACTTTTTGTTATCACCGTTTTATTACATTGTTGAAATCAGCATTAAATTTGCGTTAAGACTAATGCACATCCAATGTTCACAAGTATCTCAATCAAACCGCAATATCAATTCAAAAAGTAGAAATTTATAAAATCTTCAGGGTAGCAAGTTTCTGACAACAATAAAAAACCTGCCGGCTGCCGAATTTCGCAAAAGTTGTACAATTCGTAAACATCTTAAATGTCAAGACCAACAGTTTGCTCAGTAAAATTTAAAAGATAAAAACAACAGGAAGAACAAGCAACTACTACGAAACTATAATATTCACTATTGAATACATACTATAATATTAAGCAACGACCTGGTACAAACCTACAAACTGACCTACATGAACTTTTGACAGACAGTCCTCACATTGAAAATATGCACATATACCTTAGAAAAACAAATACTTTCACAAACATCTACAAGAAACCTAAACAAATAAGGAAAAACATGTGTGTGTTACTGTTAAGTGAAATCACGTTTACACTTGGCAAAGTAAATACGCATTTTACATTCCACTATTGTTTACATGTCAAAATTTGTATTGCAATTTCTTTATACATATATATATATATATATATACGTAAATATTTATTGCTATAAAACATTAAAACTGTTGAAGGATTCTACCCACAGTCTCACCCACAACTCGTGATCAAAAGGGCAAATAGCAAATTAGCGAGCTCTAAATAACCAAATAAATAATATAATATTCAAAATTATATCCAAACATTTTATGGTTGCCACAAAATTTCAATGAACCTGAGAAGAATTAACGTAGAAATGATTACCTGAATTAGGCTGTGGTATGATGTCGGGATTCCTCTCATCGGGTTCCGATGGCGGATCTCCCTTGGGCGAGGATGCTAGAGGTTTCGCAGGCGGCGGGTCGATCTTGGCGCGAGGCCTGTCGTCCCTGGAACACTGCAGTCTGAGAACTCCGGCGACAAGGCAAGCCACGACGAAGAGCGAGCCAACCACACCGCTCACTACGGTAAGGACTGGGGTCATTTTAAAGCCGGTACGCACTCTCTCTGGAAAATAGGTTAAAGTTAATATACAAAGATTTACCACGCTGACTAAAAAACAAATTTACAATCAAATAAATAATTTTTTTATTGGGTGTTCCGCTTCTTTGGCCATAAAACAATGATCAGTAGCTTCTAGATTTGGTCTCACTAGGAAACCAGCTTACTTGTATGCTAAGGTAATTGGTAAATGGAAATATCACTCAATATTTGTGGGAAAGTAATGTTTTTAAGGCAACAGTGCCTATCTGATTAAAAGAGTTCGTACAGTTCCTGAAGTATGTCAGTACGGTGTTTACATATTGCTTAAATGTTCTTGAATATCTTCTTCTTCTTCCTCCTTATGCCTTTTAGCGTGGAGGTGCCTTGGTCCATGCCAGCCACGCATCGCGGTCCTTGGCCAGCGCTTTAATGGCATTCAGTCCGTGTCCTCTTTGCTGCCCCAGTCTAGAGATGTGATCCGTCCACGTTACCCTGGGTCTGCCCCGCGGGCGTCTTCCGGTTGGCCTTGCTTCGAAGAACTTTCTGGGATCCCGATCTTCCTCTATAGTACAAAGGTGGCCGAACCATTTCAGCTGCCTCTTTTCAACCACTTCTTTTACCGCTGGAACTCCCAGGTCCTCTCTTATTCGCTGATTTCTAACCAGATCTCTTCTGGTTCGGCCAGCCACTCTCCTCAGGTATCTCATCTCGGCGGCTGTTACTCTGCTCCAGTGCTTGTCGAGTGGGACCCAGCTTTCGCTTCCATAGAGTAGGGTAGGTAGGTATATAGCCTTGAAAATGTGCAGCTTCACTTTTTTGTCGACTTCCCTTTTACCACCGATTGTGTTGCATAGTTGGTAGTAGACATTATTGGCTTTCCTGATCCGGTCGGAAACCTCCCCATCAATCTTTCCATTCCTGCTGATGACAGTCCCTAGGTAGGTGTATTCCTCAGTGTTCTCTAGGGTTTCTCCTCTACACCGGATCTCCTCATTTCTTCATTCCGCCCACTTGAATATCATATGACAGATTAATACTGTTTCTTCTGCGGCAGTCTGTCAGTAAATGTTTGACTGTAAGTTCCCAGTTATATATGTCAAATATTGGTCTGTTACATCGAGGTCATTAAGTATTCTTGTGTTAGTCGAGGATGTCCAATTCCTAGTCGAGTCTGAACTATTTCTTTACTACTTGACAGGATGGCCATTTCTCGACTGTATTTATAATTATTTGCAATTTATTGTCAGTTAGTTGCGTCCATGAGTAGTTCCACAGTTCCAATACCGTTGATTTTATAGTTTTCGTCGGGTCATTTTTTGTTATTAGTTGAAAGTCACGAGTAATTTTTCTTACCGTATTTTTAGCGTAATAATATGGCATGGAGTTTTTCCGTTGCTCTTCATGGCCTGGTAACCAGTACATAGTAATGTTTCTGTTCAGAGTCTGTGACTTATTGCCAGATCTTTATATTTCTTTATTGATTATTACATTCTGTATATAAATACATCTGGTAATATGATGATACAATATGGAGGATCTGCGCTCAAGGCCTTCCAACTTCATCCTCGATTAACGCCAGAAAGACGCTCAGATGACGTTGAAAGGTGCCTACACAAGCTCCCTTCTGCTCCGACCAGTGGCTGGAGTCGAAGAGAGATCGGTGAGCCACAGAAAATTGTCGCACTTGAACAAAGAGAAAGCCATTGCTAACACTTCACTTGGTCACTGCAGCAGATCTCTAGGCCAATGTCTTTTGAGTCGCTTTGGTGGAGAGAGTGGGTGGGTGGCACTTGATAGGGAGAGGACTTCAGGATCTTGATGAGCGGAAAGTTTAGGATGGAAACGTTGGAATCTGGATTATAGAACAGCATTAACGAGTGGGATATTGAGGTCTTTATGGAGGTTAAGGTTGGAAACATATAAAGGAGCATCGACTAATGTTCTTAGGACCTTGGATTGGAATGTTTGAATGCGTCTGATGTTCGATGTTTTCGCAGTTCCCCATAGTTCTGAACCGTATGTCCAAATGGGTTGCAGTAGTGATTTGTAAATGATCAGTTTGTTTTCAGTACTTAAATGTGATTTGCGGTTCAAAAGTCTATAGAGTTGTCCAAATCGTCTGTTAAGTTCTTGCCTTTTAAGTTTTAAGTGATGTTTCCAGGTAAGTCGGGAGTCCAAGTGTATTCCGAGGTAGCGAACTGTATCAGAAGAGGGTAATGGGACGTTGTTGAAGTGTACTGGTGGACAGGAACTGCGCCGGAGGGTGAAGGTGATGTGATGGCATTTTTCCTCATTCACCTTGATTCTCCATTTTTTACACCATTCTTGAATTTTATTCAAGTGGGACTGAAGATTCTGCGACGCAGTGTTAGGATTTGGGTGAGATGCGAGGATAGCTGTATCGTCTGCATAGGTTGCTAGAAGGGTGTCGGGACTTGTTGGAACATCGGCTGTATACAGGGTGTAAAGCACAGGGCCCAGAACACTGCCCTGGGGAACTCCCGCTTCCACAGGATAATATTCTGAGTACTCTGATCCTTGTCGGACCCGAAAATGCCTATTTGATAAGTAGGATCGTAGGATGAGGTATAGGGTGCTGGGAAGAAAGGTTTTGAGCTTGTAGAGGAGGCCCTCATGCCATACCTTATCGAAAGCTTGAGCAACGTCTAGGAACGCTGAAGTGCAATATTCTTTTTGCTCTAGGGATGAAGATATTCGATCTACAACGCGAAGACCCTGCTGAACTGTGGAGTGTTGGGAACGGAAACCAAACTGGTGACTGGGCAGGATATTTTGACTGTGAAGGATAGGTTGGATTCGTTTGAGGAGTAATTTTTCGAATATTTTAGATAGA
Organism: Gonocerus acuteangulatus; assembly: GCA_946811695.1. Classification (NCBI taxonomy): domain Eukaryota; kingdom Metazoa; phylum Arthropoda; class Insecta; order Hemiptera; family Coreidae; genus Gonocerus; species Gonocerus acuteangulatus. The sequence goes on along the minus strand of OX328128.1, from coordinate 86,165,051 downwards.
ATGGGTAGTAGGCTTATAGGGCGATAGGATGAAGGGCAGTGTGTTGGTTTTCTAGGTTTAGGGAAGAGGATGATAATAGAGAATTTCCATAGGAGTGGGAAGTAGTTGGGAGCTGGCGAATGATTTCAGATGTTATTATCAAAGCCGGGAGATTTGCGCCTTTGTAGCTTGGTGATGATATGCTTGACCTCGGAAGGATATATGGGTTTAGGAGGCAAGGATAGTGGAAGGGGAGATTCGAGGAATTCGATTATTTTTGAATGATGTGTTGGGTCATTGTGATCAGGATGAGGAGGTGAGTGTGAGGTTTTCTGGAGGTGAGTTCCAAAGAGGCTGGTCTTTTCGTCATCGGAAGAGGCCCAAGTGCCATCTTCACGACGGAGAAGAGAAGACACAGGATGGTACTTCAAGATTTTTCTTGTTGTTTCCCCAGAGTGTGTGACTTATTAAGAAAAAGTAGTGGAGCGGTCCTGTATCTGTCTGCAAGTGCTTTAAGGGGGGATACTACCTTGTGCGATCAAAATCAAAGCCATTTTCTCTAATTTATAAATAACAAATAGATCGGGGTCTCCCGTGGTCTAGTGGCTAGAGCGCTGGATTCATAAGCGGGAGATGGTGGGTTCGATCCCCACCGGCGGCAGGAATTCTCATCTCAGGGCTCGCTGAGAAGATTCCTGGCTGCACCCTGGAGGCCGGCGCTAATAGCCAAGAATTATGTCGATGCGCCGTAAAAAAAAAAAAAAAAAAAAAAAAAAAAAAAAAAAAAAAAAAAAAAATCAATATCTTTAAATCAAACGGTTTATATGGGATGTTAAAGCAACCAAAAAAATACGTTTTAATTTTGCTGTGTCGGACAAACGGAAACCCAATTTTTTCACGGGCGATAGTCTGACGCGGTAATGTTATTCTAGAACGAAAAACTAAAATTATTTCGAAAGAAGAAGGTTAAATCTAGTGAAGTACGTTTTTAAGAAATTTTAATTTTTTCGAAAATGGTGAACAATTATTCATTTTCTGTTCAAAATCAGTCATAAAATCTTTTCTTCACATACACACTCTTTAATATTACTTTTGATTAGTTAAGGAAGAATTTTAGCCCATAAAAAAATTTGCCCTCGTATTACCCCGAAGTGCGCTTAATGAGTCAGTAAATAGTATAACATATTTATTGCCGGTCTCGGGTGTGTTGTCCAGACCGATGAGGATGCCGAGGAGTTCAGCTGTAAAAATACTACAAATGCTATTTATTTTCTTCCTCGTTCTATTCAACTACTTTATTTAAAAAGTTTAAAAATGTCCAAGGACTAGTTAGGATTTTGGTTGAAAAGCCTTGCACTTGTCTTATTTTTGTAGATATATTGTCTTATTTTATATATATATATATATATATATATATATATATATATATATATATATATAGTGAACTATCTGCTTTTTGGGGACAGGACTAATATCAATATGTAGAGCTGACTTTGGAGAGGAAAAAGATGTATTTATTTCAGAATATCAATTTTTGGAGCTGTCTGTTTTTAGCGCGGTTCCTCCCTCCCCCATAGGGAGGAACCCCGCTTATAGGGTTGATACAATGAAACAATCCGGAAGTGCCGACTAGAAAATTTCGCGTTTCAGAACCCCTAGAGACCGAAAATAACGGTGGTTCAAATATGTATATATATATATATATATATATATATATATATATATATATATATATGTATATATTTATATATATATATATATATATATATATATATATATATATATATATATATATATATATATATATATTTGTCTGTTCGCTCTCTAGCTAGAAGACGAATGGTCCGATTTTGATGAAATTTGGTACAAAAATCCTTCGTCCAATTTGAAAGGTCAAGTTCGTTAACCAGCAAAATCCGCCTACTGGAAGATGACGTTTGGGGCGAAATTCGCGCAAAAAAAAATCGTAACGCTTACGTTTTTGACTTCATAAGCTTTTAAGTACTCGTTTTATATGATTCCTGGGCTAGGAAAACGAATGAAACCATTTTCAAGGCGATAGCTTTAACCGTTTTCGAGAAAATTGGAAAAATATATTTTGAATACCGTTTTTGGTTTGGGTACTTAGAATCATGGGATTCAGTTGAAACATTTTCTGCATGTTCTACATTCGTCAAAACTAATATGTTGAAATTTTGGTTACGTTTGGAGTTAAGGAAGGGTTAGAATAAAATATTTTATTAACAGACTTAAAAAGTTTTGGTAACTTTGTATATTTTCCTTAATATCTCGAAAAAGGTTGAGAATCTTGGTAAACAAAAGAATACCATTAGAAAGCTTACTAAATGCTCTACAAAAAAGGTTCTGATGAAAGTTTTGATTAGGCGATGTCAATCGGAGAAATAAGTGCTTAAAACATTAAAGTAATTGATTTTGCTTATTCGAACTGTTCTTTTTGTCTGTTTTTATTCCTTGTTATTTTTTAATTGCTTATAGTTGGATAATGTATTTTACAATAAAACAGATTAGGCAAAATAAGAAAAACAATTCATTGTTAGAAATATAGCTTGCCAAGAGAAAAAGATTCGTTGACGTCTTTTGAATATTTTCAATTGCCTTTATGCTGTTGGTTTTTTTATTTTATTTTTTAATTGATTTTATCCGTAGAATTATTACTATAGTAAAAGAACACAGGAATGTGTGAAAATATTTGATATTTTCCAATTCATTGAAACGTATGAAATGAAGTATCGGTAGAAGAGGATTCTAGGGTCTTGCGTACCTGACCCCAGGTATAGCCAGCCATAAAACCCTTTGAACAAAGGCCGAGGAAAATATTATCTGTTTCTATTCTATGCTTTTCAAATGATAATAGGGATATGAATAGGAAACGAGGTCTCCCGTGGTCTAATGGCTAGCGCCTTGGATTCATAAGCGGGAGATGGTGGGTTCGATTCCCAACCTCCGGCAGGAATTTTATCATCCCACGGCTCGCTGGTGAAATTCCTCGCTACACCCCGGATGTCGGCGCTAATGACCTAGATGTAGATGTGCCGTAAAACTGGAACCGCGCTAAGATGACGCAGTTCCTGCGAGTCGGACTTTGCTTATTTGTAATGAACCCTTCAATTAGTGATTAATATTAAGAAAGATATTTTTTATTTGTACTTGGCTGTAGATATTTTTTTGTAAAGAGTTTAGCTTACAGTTCTTGTTGGTTGACACTTCCCTTACTGCAGGACTTCAATACTTTATGCAACTACCATGACAGAGTTTTTTTTTTTTATTTCTTTTTTTTTCTGTTTGTGTAATGCAAGATCTTTATCCAGCTGGAGCGGTGGGTGAATGTCAATCCGGGGTAATTGGAAATGGAATGATTCATTCACTCATTCCACATTCCCCTTTTTCATAGGAATCCTAAAATGGCCGGCCGTAAATATCAAAAGGTCTCCGTATCGTTCTACCAACTCCCAGATCGTGCAAACAGGCAACTTTCCAGCCCAACCAGGGAAATCAAACCTATGTTGTCTTTATGCTTGTTCAATCCGACCAGAAAAGTTTGTAAGCTTTCGAATTCTGCGACGTTTTTTAAATAATAAACTTGTGATATGGATCCAGATCCTTCCGTCTTAGGCCTTGGGTGCAATACGAGCGATGAGCGATGAGCGACAGAACGACAGAGCGACCGAGCGTTTGTCATAAGAGGGGCACTGGCTACGATACAGAGCGGCTGGGCGGTAATTTCCTTCAGTCACCGTCATCGCATACTCCAATATACGTTTTTTAATTAAAATATTAATTGAAAAAATTAATATTTTAAATGTTCAGTCAATAAAAATGTCTTACCTTGCATGTTTAATACGTTTCCAACCTCTTCTCATAGTTTTTTGGTTATGATTGTATTTTTAAAATCACTGTGTCTGTTATTTTACCAATTTACTCTTTTATTAGTATTCATGTTTTGAAATTATTTATAAAAAAGTAGCTAGACGGTTATAAGCATTGGAAGGTTATAAACATTCGATGGCTACAAACATCTTTCCACGTAATTCAATAAAGAAGGGAAACAAGGTACATAAATGTAAATGGACAAATGTAAATTTTATTAGCTTTCATTTTTTTAAAAATGCATTGAAATCGGTTAAGATTTAGAGGCTGTAGCCTTTTTCGTAGTACGAACAATATAGTGCCTGGGGTGCATACGAGAAAAAATTTAATGTCTGGGCTGAGCGATGAGCGACAGCCTGGAACCTGCTAGCGACGTCTTCCTGTCGCTCATGCCTATTGTAGCGGGATGAGTGTATCCCGCTCATTCCTACTGCACTCCAGCTTAACATTAATGCGAGCGACGTCGCTCTGACACTTTTCGCTTATCGCTCATCGCTCTTCGCTCATATCATACCCGATGCTTTGCCAAATAGGCTATACCTACAAAGTCTTGAGTATTATACATTAGCTGAATTCATTCAAATTTAAATCCTAGCTAAGATACTACTTCAATCCTAATAAGGAGGAAACGGATGTTCAGGTAAAATATAATGTACATATATATTTACCTATTTATAATGAAATATGTAAAAAAAATCAAAATATGTAGAAAAAAATAACAAAAACACTATAAAATATTCAAAAGAAAATCATAGATAACTAGTAAGAACTCTGTTATTATAAATGGAAAAAATAAAAGTTGAAAATATATAGAACAAAATGACTAAAACTCTATAACTTATTAAAAAAAGAAACATAATTAAAAATTATCATAGACCGATCTTCTGAGCCTAGAAGATCAATCTTTATTGTGGGTAGATCTTTACATTTCGATTCGAATCGATTCATAAGATCGATTTATATTCGAGAATTTTCCATCACTATTGTGTACAACGTTTCCTGCCAGCTTTGGGTAATTACACAGGCACAAAAAATAAAAAAAACTGGTATTTTCCAAAGACACCATCATATATTCTTATGTATTTCGACACGCTTAATCCGAATCCGGAGTCCGTTTCACGTCAGGTTTAAGGTCATTTGAAGGCCAAATTTCGTTTGGCATCGTTTAAGTAGAAATAACTAGGCCTTCTATGATTTTGAGGGTCCCTGAATTCTAAACCGAGGTCTGTTTCACCCCCTAGGCGCAAAATCAAGGTCATTTAAAGGACAAAGATGTATATTTTGCAAAAAATGAATCTGCAGTCATATGTGTCCTTGAAAGGACTTAATTTTGTGCTGATGACGTGAAACAGACCCCGGATTCGAATTCAGCGACCCTCTAAACCATGGAAGCTCCAGTTATTTCTTCTTAAACGACTTCATACGAAATTTTACCTTCAAATGCCTTTAAAAACCTGAACAGATGGAGTGAAACGGTATCCGGATTCAGATTAAGATTGTCGAAATACATAAAAATATACGTTTGGTGTCTTTGGAAAATACCACTTTTTTTATTTTGTGTGTCTGTGTTATTGTCATGGCCTCTGTCCATAAGTCCTGGTACATCCATGAATGTCTGTGTTATTGTCATGGCCTCTGCCCATAACTCCTGGTACATCCATGAATGTCTGTGTTATTGTCATGGCCTCTGTCCATAAGTCCTGGTACATCGATGAATGTCTGTGTTATTGTCATGGCCTCTGTCCATAAGTCCTGGTACATCCATGAATGTCTGTGTTATTGTCATGGCCTCTGTCCATAACTCCTGGTATATCCATGAATGTCTAATAAGATATGTTATTTACTATTATTGCTCTTTATTATTGAAATATCCAATATATTCGTTTTTAAGAAAATTAATTTTATTCATCAGGTTTACGATTGAAACATTTTTCATTTTGAACTATTTGATTCACTTTCCGAGAATATTCTCTTATATTTAGTAATTTTTATCATATACTAGCTATTACCCAGTGTGCCATGCTGCACCTATTTCTGTCTATGACTCTCCCCGTATCAAGATCTACTTGATACCTAGTTGTCTATACCCAGTTACGAAAATCGGTCAAACGATGTGAATTTTTTTTAGTTCTCAATGATACCGGCAGAGGCCAGCACAACAGCACTTCATCTAACAGCCGACAGAGGCCAGTAGTTGTCGATTCAAAATGGCCGTCACAATCTGAATGGTTCAGTGTAGCCAATTTTTCTTGAACAAAACTTTTGACCTTTTGACCAAATTTTGAAATTTGACTATTTTGACCTAGCCTAGGAGATTTCTCGTATCAAGACCTACCTGTGTGCCAAGTTTGGTCAAAATCGGTCAAACGGTGTAGATTTGTATAAGGAACAAACAAACAAAAAACAGACAGACACGGGATTATATATATATATATATATATATATATATATATATATATATATTATATATATATATATATTATATATATATATATATATATATATATATATATATATATATATATTTTCCTTATTATACTAATTTTTTTAATGTCCTATTTGGTAGGTAAAGAAGATCTCTTTATTTATAATTATAATCACGTAGAGAGGTTTCCATCTTTTTTCTCCTCCAACCGTTTTCCCGTATACTTGGTTTAATCAAGTTTTTTGTCAACTCGGGTCTGAATTTCAGCGCAGGCAGTGCTCAGAGATCAAAAACTTTTTTTTCTCTCCAATTTAATTGAAAAGAAAAAAAAAAAAAAACATTAGGCCTTTGTCCAGTGAAAGAGAGAAGCTAAAAATGGATGTTTTGTAGAATTGGCTGTTTAAACTTCAAAATTACCCAATATGAAGTAGGGTATATTGACTCAGTTGCTTCATGGTCGTTTATTGAATGTCAGAATTCAAACAGTGATGATTTTAATATGGCTAACCAATTAAAATAAATTACAAAATATTTGATCCGAGCTCAAAAGAGGTCAAACCGGTCGAAATATAAAGAAATCTGGTCTGAAATTGAAAAGAGATGGCTGAAAGTAGTGATAGCATATTTGAAAAGTAAAGATGGAATGGTTGGGATTCGGCTAAAGAAACCTCAATATGATTTTTTTTATAAAAAATCTATATTTTGGACGTTTCGGCTACTCATCGGTAGCCTTCGTCAGCCAAAATGACAGCAAAAACAGAAATTAATACAAGAAAAAAAAAAAGAAAAAAGTTTATAATTGACATAAGTAACAGAAATATAAATACACTTAACTTATTATAAAAGGACAATTTGGTCTTAAATTCATAGAATGAGTAGAATAAAGATCAAAAGAAACATAACAAAAAGAAGAAAAAAGGCTATTATATTGAAGTTTATATAGGTAAATAGGTGCTAATAGTAACATTAATTAATTATAACAAACAAATAAGATACTACATACCTATGGAAATGCCTGGAGGCAGAGGAAGACCAATGTTGACAGTTAAGTCACCATAGTGCAAGTGTCTAAGAAAAAAGGAATCTACTAGGGTAAATGAAACTGAAAACAAACCAGGTGGTAGGAGAAAGGTCGGTTGGGATCAAAAGGCCAGTTTATGACATTTTATGACAGGAAAGGAGAGAAAGGTGTTAATGGAAGGATACACAAGGGGCAGGGGAAAATACTAGGTGGGAGGTCGGGAGGGAGCATATTTGAAGATTGTTGGGGATTGGTCAAATGAGTTAATGAAGGTACATGTTTAAAAATATAAAAATGAGCTATATTTTCAAGATTTATGTTTGACGAGCTATGAGCAAAGATGGCCAGAACATGTACTATATGCTGTTCAAATAAGCGTAAAACTTCAATTCCGCATGCGCGGAAAATATTCCTGACGGTTCCACCATTTGCATATTCCCAATTCAATGAACAAGGCTTTGAGAGGTTAGACAAAGGAAATAGTGTCTAATATTTATCAATACTTAGCCAAAGCTAAGAGTAAAAACTTTTTAAATTTCCTACAACTACACGCAATCCTTTTAGCACTTAAAAACATTGAAGATACATACACGGACGACATAACAATATGCACTGACTCATTAAGTTCCTTACACTCAATGACAAACATTTACAGCACACACCCTATTGTCATAGAGATTTTTACACAATTATTCCGACTACAAACAAAGAACAGACATATCACTATGTTTTGGTTACCTGGACATAAAGGGATTTCACAGAGCACTACAATAGACTTACTAGCAAAAACTGCAATTCAAAGACCTACACCTGACCTGAACAAAATGACAGCAACTGACCTATGCAAACTAGCTGAAAATAAGACAGTAAACGACTGGCAGACAGAATGGACTAACTCTCAATGGAGACAGAATGGAACCTGGTAGAGAGAAAACCTAACAAGAAGATACCAAGTTATTATTACGAGACTTCGCTTAGGACACAGTTTATTAACGCACTCCTATATAATGGAACGACAAGACAGACCTGTATGCGCATGTTGTAACGAGACATTAACAGTTAAACACATACTTACTGACTGCAGATTACGAGACAACCTAACAATTCCTCACGACTTACTAGCCGAAAATAGTCCACATATTAACACCATACTAACTCACTTAAAGATAATTAACCTATATTCAAAAATCTTACCTCCTAAAGTTAATTTAAAATAATGAACGAAATAGCCTTTAGAAAATTATTTACGTTTTTAAAACATTTTTTTTTTTTTTTAAATTACTGATTGACAAATTTTGCTTGTAATAGCCTTCCTCCTCTGAGGAGTCTACACTTCCCTGGGAGACAGCCCGAACGGGAAGCGAATTAAGTTAATTAACCTACATTTAAAAATAAAGCCCTATCTCCAATATAATCTTACCTCTTCTACCCCCCCCCCACTTTTTTTTTTCACACTCTATTTAATATGTATTATATTACCGTATTGTTATTGTGAAATATATTATATAAAACATGTTATTGTTATTATTAATTAGCTCACTAATGTACTAGCTATACCTACTATAAAATGTACTGACTTGTTATATACACAATGTGCAAAAAGTATTTTGTAATATCTGTATGTACTGTCAAAGAGCAAGTCGCCAAAAGTTGCGAAACTCTTAGTAAATAAATAAAATGATAAGGTTAGAACAGAAACTATTTTCATTGCCAATTTTCTGCGCCGGAAATATAGGACACGCCCTTTTCCCTCAAATACATAATACATTTGAACAGGCAACGTTATAGTATCATTTGTTTTCAGCCTTAGTTTTGGCTAAGTATTGATAAACATTAAACACTATCTCCCTTATCTAACCTCTCAAAGCCTCCCCTAGTCCTAAACGAGACATAATCAGTTTTAGCGCGGTTCCTCCCTCCCCCATAGGGAGGAACCCCGCTTATAAGGTTGATCTCATGACGCAATCCGGAAGTTCCGACTAGAAAATTTTGCGTTTCAGAACCCCTAGAGACCGAAAATGATAGTGGTTATATATATATATATATATATATATATATATATATATATATATATATATATATATATATATATATTTGTCTGTTCGCTCTCTAGCTCCCAGACGAATGGTCCGATTTTGATGAAATTTGGTACAAAAATCTTTCGTCTAATTTGAAAGGTCAAGTTCGTTAACCAGCAAAATTCGCCCACTGGAAGATGAGGTTTGGGGCGAAATTCGCGCAAAAAAAAATCGTAACGCTTACGTTTTTGAGTTCATGAGCTTGTAAGTACTCGTTTTGTTTGCTTCTTGGCCTAAGAAAACCATTTTCAAGGCGATAGCATTAACCGTTTTTGAGCAAATAGAAAAAATAGTTTTTGAATCCCGTTTTTGGTTTGGGTACTTAGAATCATGGGATTCAGTTGAAACATTTTCTGCATGTTCCACTTTAATTAAAACTAATATGTTGAAATTTTGGTTAGGTTTGGAGTTAAGGAAGGGTTAGAATAAAATATTTTATTAACATACATAAAAAGTTTTGGTAACTTAGTATACTTTCTTTAATATCTCGAAAAAGGTTGAGAATCTTGGTAAACGGAAGAATACCATTAGAAAGCTTACTAAATGCTCTACAAAAAAGGTTCTGATGAATGTTTTGATTAGGCGATGTCAATCGGAGAAATAAGTGCTTAAAACATTAAAGTAATTGATTTCGCTTATTCAAACTGTTCTTTTTGTCTTTGATTTTGGTACTTAGAATCATGGGATTCAGTTGAAACATTTTCTGCATGTTTGAATTTTATCAAAACTAATATGTTGAAAATTTGGTTACGTTTGGAATAAAGGAAGGATTAAAATAAAATATTTCATTTTTAGTCATGAAAAGTTTTGGGAACTTCGCATATTTTCATTAATATCACGTATACGGTTCCGAATCTTGGCAAGCCAAAGATTACCATTCGAAAGGTTACTAAATGGGATGGTCATGGAGAAATAAGTGCTTAAAACATAGGTAATTTCGTTTATTTGAACGAATATTTTTGTGTGTTTCCTACAGTTTTTTTTCACTGCTCGTTATTTTTGTGATTGCTTATAGTAGTCAAATGTATTAGTCAATAAAACAGGATACGTATAAATAGAAACAATATTTTGTTTCAACGGCATCTTGGAATTCGAAGATGCCCTATGAATATCTAGATTACTGTACTGGTGTTGATTTCGTTCTTTAGAATTGTTTTTGGTAATCCCTATTTTCAGCAGTTTTTTTCTATTTATTAATTTTTTTTTTAAATTCATTGAACAAAATCATATGAATTCGAAGGTGAGGAGCTAGGAGGCTTAGGGGGGGGGCATTTTCCCTGTCCCCAGGTAGCTAGCTCCCAGTGTACCCTCGTCATCTGTAAGTCCCTTTCTAGAGTCATAAAGATAAGCCTCCAAACAACTTTAGGAATGCAGGATTTCTAATTTTTGCCAGTATCAGAACAGCCGCTCTTTACATACCACAGTGGTACTGACGTACCGGTCTATACTAGTTGCACTCCACACGGTGGTAGTGCTTAGTGTATGCCACAGCGGATTGCTCATTATAACCTTATTTTATACGTATTAAATAGGTACCTAAAAAAAATTTATTTGTGTATAAGTGTAGCGTTATTGGGATTAGAATAAAATATTTTATTAACAGACATGAAATGGTTCGGAATCTTCGTATATTGTCCTTGATTTTTTTTTTCTTTTATGGTGCATCGAAATCTGAGCCATTAGCACCATTTTTCCTTATGAGCTTATATAATACTTAGATTTAGCTAGTGACAATATTTTACACCGCAATTAAAGTGACTTGCTCTTCTTATAAATATAATATTTATATTATAATATAAACATAATACATTAATTTGTCTGAAAAATGTCTAACCCGCAGGAACTGCATCATCTTAGCGCGGTTCCGTTCTCGAGTGCGATTAGTGAAGGAATATAGCAGCTATCGGTAGGTATTAGCACCATCCCCCCCCCCTTAATATCTTCAAAACAGTTAAGAAATCGTGGGAAGTACGATATAACCATTCAAAAGCTTACTAAATTCTCTACGAAAAAGATTCTGAAGCAAATTTCGATGGGGCAATATCAGTCGGAGAAGTAAGTGCCTAAAACTACGAAAGTGTTAGTTTTGTTATTTTAAACGGGGTTTGTCACTGTTTACCTCACTTTTGTTTTTTAAGTTTATTTAACGGTGGAATGAGTATTTCATTAAAGCTGAGAAAATAAGAATCATATTGGTAATAGAGTTTTCCTAGAGTGAGCGTCGCGATGACGGGAGAGTCCCATCCGCTTAGAAAACTGTCAGTTTCCATATGTGGCGCTTTAAGCTTCCTTCTCTTTGAGATTTTATTTTATATTTTCAACGAAAGATCAAAACCTACCGATAGCTGCTACTATTCCTTTACTAATCGCACTTCGGATACGAACGGAACCGCGCTAAGATGATGCAGTTCCTGCGAATCGGACTTTTTTTATTGAGTTTCACGGAGCCTGTTGTTCATTGAATTGGGAATTTGCAAATATTTCCCTTTCGCAAATGGGGAATTGAACTTTTTAATTTAACTGAGGGAGCTATAATAACGTTATATATATATATATATATATATATATATATATATATATATATATATATATATAAGGGTGGCCCTTAGCTATAGGGAATTTTTTTGAAAGTCAAAATGTTGCTGCTCCCACCCCCCAATTCTGTTCCAATCAACAAAAAAATAAGCTGTGCCAAATTTCAGGGCAATCGGATAACTGCTTGGCGACCCGCAAATGGTTTGAAGATGAGACATAGTATACGCAGCAATTAATTCCGTTAAAAAGGGATATAATGTTCTATCTTAATCATTTTCTCAAAATACATTACGTAGTTACATCAAGGCGGCCCCAGAAATGGTTTAAAATCATTTTGAATCAAATATCTCAAAAGTCGAATCTAAAAACTTTTTGGAATAACATCAAAATTTTTAAAAATATGAGAATTTTACTAATGCACTAGGGTGGCTCTTAGCTATTTTAGTTAAAAATCAAACTTTTGCTGCTTCCACCCCCTATTTCTGTTCCAATCAACAAAAAAACTAACTTTACAAAATTTCAGGGCAATCGGACAACTGCTAGGCGACCCTCAAACACTTTGAAATTGAAACATAGTATACGCAACGATTAATTCCGTTAAAAAAGGGATTTACTGTTCTATCTCAATCCGTTACTTATTGAAATTTATGTGGATACATCCAGGCTACCCAAGAAATTGTTTAAAATCATTCTGAATCAGATATCTCAAAATTTAATTCTAAAAAGTGCAGGGATAACATGAAAAAATTAAAAAATATTAGTTTTTTTAATAATGCACACAACTTTTATAAGACAACCGCATTTTTATTTAAAACAAAAATGTCTATAGAAACAAGGCATAATGTGAACAATAAAAAAATACAAATATTGCACATTATGTCTTTCTAGGATTAGGATTTAGTAGCAGTCGGGTATTCTTTGCGGCCCCCGGCAACGATCTACAAAACTAATTGTTTCTCATTTTCAACTTTTGTGAGAAGGTTATTGTAATCCTGGATGAGTTTGTCGCCTCTTTCAGCAACGACATTCACAACACCTATCTTCTCTAGTTTTTCAATTCCACTCTTGTAACCTGGATCATCCTTCCATGTTGAAGGATCCTTGTCGAGGAAATCGGTGCTGATTGAAAATCTCGCGTAGAAATGTTTTGTATCAGGAGTTACAAAAGATGGAAAATCCATTTTTATGAAGGAAGAAAAATTATTTAGTTGGAGTAGGTTCGTCTTTAGTTGATTCTTTTCTTCTTCCTCTTCTTGAGCATTGTCTGCTCCAACATAACTAGAGCTATATCTGCCTTAACCGCTGTTGGAACGTTGTAATTAAATAAGGATAAAAGGAAGGTCATCATCCACGGTTTCGGGAACTAAGTACTAGAGACGATTGGAAAATGTTTTTGCGGCAGCCTTACTGATTTCTGGATCAATATCCTGATAATGTATCAGTCTGATGATAGAAGCCAGGCTTGAACGTACCCTCGCGCAAGAAAAATACATGTTCTTCTTGAAGAATTTTTCCACTATAAGATAACTGATATTGATTTTGGAATAGGTACATTTTGAATGCATAAATCGCCTTTCCCATCCGCCTAGCATGACAGCTCCTGGTACTCGAAACGATACTCCTTTCTTCCCGTACAAACGAGTGCGTTTTCAGGAAGCTGGAACTGACTTGATTGTTTATCTTTTTATCCAGCATTAACAAGAACACGACTAATTTAATTTCCATTACAAAAAATTCAAAAATAAATTAACTTTAAAAAAAAAAATTATATGAAAAATTACTTTCGGACGAAAATGTCAATATTTCAATGTCATTGCAGGTTGGCTCGGAGTTGTTCAATTTAGCTAAAATTTTGCACAGATCGTTATTTTGTTGATTGGAACATGATAAAGAAGTACCTGCAAGCATATGAACTCAAAAAGTCCGACTCGCAGGAACTGCATCATCTTAGCGCGGTTCCTGTTCATATCCCTATTATCATTTGAAAAGCTTAGAATAGAAACAGATAATATTTTCCTCGGCCTTTGTTCAAAGGGTTTTATGACTGGTCGGGTCCGCCAGACCCTAGAATCCTCTTCTACCGATACTTCATTTCATACGTTTCAATGAATTGGAAAATATCAAAATTATTCACATATTCTTGTGTTCTTTTACTATAGTTATAATTCTACAAATAAAATCAATTAAAAAATAAAATAAAAAACCAACAGAATAAAGTCAATTGAAAATATTCAAAAGACGTCATCGAATCTCTTTCTCTTGGCAAGCTATGTTTCTAACAATGAATTGTTTTTCTTATTTTACTTAATCTTTTTTATTGTCAAATACATTACCCAACTTTAAGCAATTAAAAAATAACAAGGAATAAAAACAGACAAAAAGAACTGTTCGAATAAACGAAATCAATTACTTCAAAGTTTAGGCACTTATTTCTCCGATTGACATCGCTTATTCAAAACTTTATTCAGAATTTTTTCTTGTAGACCATTTAGTAAGCTTTCGAATGGTAACCTTTCGCTTCCCTAATTTTCAACCGTTTTCGAGATATTATTGAAAGTATACGAAGTGCCCAAAACTTTTCATTATTTTTAGCAACAGAAAATGGGTCTCATTTTACCTATCCTGTTTTACACACAAATACATTTTCGTAACATAAAAAATTACAAAAATAAATAGCAATAAAAAACTAAGGGAAAGAGACAATAATTACAAAAAGAACGACAAAAAACCGTTCATAAGAGCTAAACAGACGTATTTGAAGTTTTAAGCACTTATTTCTTCGATCGATATCACCTAATCAAAAATTGTTTCAGAATCTTTTTTGTAGAGAATTTAGAAAGCTTTCAAATAGTTTCTATCCACTGATCATAATTTCCCAACCGCGTTCGAGATATTGATGAAAGTAAACGAAGTTCCCAAAACTTTTCATGTCTATTCATAAAATATTTTATTCTAACCCTTCCTCAACTCCAAACGTAACCAAAAGTTTAACATGTTAGTTTTGATGAAATTCAAACATGCAAAAAATGTTATAACTGAATCCCATGATTGTAAGTACCAAAACCAAGCTAGGCTTTGTATTTGTGTCGGCAGATACCTGGGGTATATTTACAACTCTTGAGGATTAACTCGTAGCAGGTACATTTTTTGTAGACCCACAGGCAGTGAACGGACTCTCTATTCCCTCATAGTATCTAACCGGTGTGAAGTTGAATATTGTTTCTAATTATACGTATCCTGTTTTATTGACAAATACATTTGACTACTATAAGCAATTACAAACACTAGGGAACATGCCAAAGAACTCGGAGTAGGAGCCTTGACAGTTTCAAGTCATTTGAAGGAAATCGGCAAATCCAAAACTGACATTTCATACGGTACAGCCTGATATATTTCTAGCAATGAATTGTTTTTCTTATTTTTATTAATCTGTTTTATTGTCAAATACATTATCCTACTATAAGAAATGACAAAATAACAAGGAATAAAAACAAAAAAGAAGAACCGTTCAAATAAACGAAATCAATTACTTCAAAGTTTAAGCACGTATTTCTCTGATTGACATCGTCTAATCCAAAATTGTTTCAGAATCTTTTTTGTAGAAAATGTAGTAAGCTTTCGCATGGTAACCCTCCGTTTGCCAATATTTCAAACAGTTTTCGAGATATTAGGGAAGGTATACGAAGTTCCCAAAACTTTTCATGTCTGTTAATAAAATATTTTATTTTAATCCTTCCTTAACTCCAAACGTTACCAAAATTTCAACATATTAGTTTTAATGATAGTAAAACATGTAGAAAATGTTTCAACTGAATCCTATGATTCTAAGTACCCAAACCAAAAACGGTATTCGAAAACTATTTTTCTAATTTTCTCAAAAACGGTTAAAGCTATCGCCTTGGAAATGGTTTCATTCGTTTTCCTAGCCCAAGAAGCCTATAAAACGAGTACTCACAAGCTTATGAAGTCAAAAACGTAAGCGTTACGATTTTTTTTGCGCGAATTTCGCCCCAAACGCCATCTTCCAGTGGGCGGATTCTGCTGGTTAACGAACTTGACCTTTCAAATTGGACGACGGATTTTTGTACCAAATTTCATCACAATCGGACCATTAGGGAAGCCAGAAATGAGCGAACAGACAAATATATATATATATATGTATATATATATATATATATATATATATATATATATATATATATATATATATAAATAAATATATACATATATATATATATATATATATATATATATATATATATATATATACAAATTTGAACCACCGTTATTTTCGGTTTCTAGGGGTTCTGAAACGCGAAATTTTCTAGTCGGCACTTTCGGATTGTTTCATTGTATCAACCTTATAAGCGGGGTTCCTCCCTATGGGGGAGGGAGGAACCGCGCTAAAACGAAAGCGTTACGATGTTTTTTGCGCGAATTTCGCCGCAAACGCCATCTTCCGTTGGGCGGATTCTGCTGGTTAACGAACTTGTCCTTTCAAATTAGAAGACAGATTTTTGTAGCAAATTTCATAAAAATCGGACCATTTTTGAGAAATGCGAACAGGCAAGCATATATATATAAATTTGAACCACCTATATTTTCGTGATCTATGGGGTCTGAAATGAGAAAGTTTCTAGTTGGCACTTCCGGATTGCGTCGTGAGGTCAACCTCATAAGCGGTTCCTCCCTATGGAGATAGGGAGGAACCGCGCTAAAACATTGAATAAATGGCTATAATAAATATATCGCACTAGTATTTCTAAAGTGACAAAACTCAAAAATCTTTGTTTTTCACTTCTGACCATGAAAGGCATGGTAAATATCTCTTTATCGACCATAATATCTCTTTATGTACCTAGCTTCAGAGCTTGTACACCAGAGGGCACTTGTGTCATTCTTCCTGTCTTAATGCTATTCCCCCTACATAGGCAAGAGTGACAAATTTTCAGTTAAGTTTTATTTTGAGGCCATTAGCGCAGACATCCAGGGTGCAGCTAGGAATTTTCCCAACGAGCTGTGGTATGAGAAAATTCCTGCCGCCTGTGGGGATCGAACCCACCATCTCCCGCTTATGAATCTAATGCGCTAGCCACTAGACTACGGGAGACCCCATAATCACCATTGGAGACCGTGAAACCATTGCTGATGCACACCATTCATACTACGTTATCCAATATCCGCTAATGTTTTGGAAGCGACTAGACGGATATTGCAAAAATATTAAACAATAAGATCTCGTAACAGGTACGGGACTATTATTTCACTACCAAAATTTTTACTAGAAATAATTTATATGGCAAAACAACATTTGCCGGGTCAGCTAGTATTATATGTATATTTATATAACTAAATATAATGGATAAATAGAAATATTAAATTTATATCTAATAGATAAATATAAAAACCATTGAATAGTGCGAAATATATTGTATATAATGTAAGCACTAACTGTAGTCCAATATGGAATGCAAGACACGTAGCGTTCTTCGGCCTGAGAGGAGGCGCACCGCAAAGCACAAAAAGGCTAAGTGGGTTTTACCAGGGTCTTTGCCCCTTCCCTCGACGCCCGTCTGTGCCTTTGTGTGTGTGTGTGTTTGTGTGTGGGTTAAGGCTATTTTATCAAGGCTCTTCCTCCTCCTCAATGGTAATGCCCCATTCCCTTCGTGGAGTCAGGGCGCATCATGTGGGGCAGGAAAAACTGCATGAATAACCTGTGCCTTTCACCATCCAAGGAGTATATACAACCGGCGGTGGTCGTTCTGGAAATATATGCTGGGAAGAAGAATATTAGCGTTTCTTCTTGACGTTTAATGCAAACATTTCCAAAAGAGCTTGGAGGCTTAAGAAATATTGTGGTTATTTTCGGTTGCTATATTGGGTAAAATGTTTACTAATCCTATATAGCGAAATATACGGAAATGATTTTGATCATTAAAAAGTCATTTGAAATGTTAAAAAAAACAATTAACGTCAAATTACAGTTTATTTCCCGAAAAAATCAATTCCCGGTCGCTTCACAGATGACGTCACATCCTTCAAGCTTTACGTCACTCTTGAAGCATAAATAGTAGGGAACCCCAGGCACATGTAAAATTACTCATTCATACATGTCAACTTCTTGTACTCTCAGATGTTTATATATGGTGATTGCATCAAAATTACTCATTCATACATGTCAACTTCTTGTACTCTCAGATGTTTATATATGGTGATTGCATTAAAATTACTCATTCATACATGTCAACTTCTTGTACTCTCAGATGTTTATATATGGTGATTGCATTAAAATTACTCATTCATACATGTCAACTTCTTGTACTCTCAGATGTTTATATATGGTGATTGCATTAAAATTACTCATTCATACATGTCAACTTCTTGTACTCTCAGATGTTTATATATGGTGATTGCATTAAAATTACTCATTCACACATGTCAACTTCTTGTACTCTCAGGTGTTTATATATGGTGATTGCATTAAAATTAATCATTCATACATGTCAACTTCTTGTACTCTCAGATGTTTATATATGGTGATTGCATTAAAATTACTCATTCATACATGTCAACTTCTTGTACTCTCAGATGTTTATATATGGTGATTGCATTAAAATTACTCATTCATACATGTCAACTTCTTGTACTCTCAGATGTTTATATATGGTGATTGCATTAAAATTACTTATTCATACATGTCAACTTCTTGTACTCTCAGATGTTTATATATGGTGATTGCATTAAAATTACTCATTCATACACGTCAACTTCTTGTACTCTCAGATGTTTATATATATATGGTGATTGCATTAAAATTACTTATTCATAAATGTCAACTTCTTGTACTCTCAGATGTTTATATATGGTGATTGCATTAAAATTACTTATTCATAAATGTCAACTTCTTGTACTCTCAGATGTTTATATATGGTGATTGCATTAAAATTACTTATTCATAAATGTCAACTTCTTGTACTCTCAGATGTTTATATATGGTGATTGCATTAAAATTACTCATTCATACATGTCAACTTCTTGTACTCTCAGATGTTTATATATATATGGTGATTGCATTAAAATTACTTATTCATAAATGTCAACTTCTTGTACTCTCAGATGTTTATATATGGTGATTGCATTAAAATTACTTATTCATAAATGTCAACTTCTTGTACTCTCAGATGTTTATATATGGTGATTGCATTAAAATTACTTATTCATACATGTCAACTTCTTGTACTCTCAGATGTTTATATATGGTGATTGCATTAAAATTACTCATTCATACATGTCAACTTCTTGTACTCTCAGATGTTTATATATATATGGTGATTGCATTAAAATTACTTATTCATAAATGTCAACTTCTTGTACTCTCAGATGTTTATATATGGTGATTGCATTAAAATTACTTATTCATAAATGTCAACTTCTTGTACTCTCAGATGTTTATATATGGTGATTGCATTAAAATTACTTATTCATAAATGTCAACTTCTTGTACTCTCAGATTTTTATATATGGTGATCGCATTAAAATTACTCATTCATACATGTCAACTTCTTGTACTCTCAGATGTTTATATATATATATGGTGATTGCATTAAAATTACTCATTCACACATGTCAGCTTCTTGTACTCTCGTATGTTTATATATGGTGATTGCATTAAAATGTTTTCGATATTAGTTAAAGAATATTACTTTTCAAACGACAATTTTTATAATATTGTGGGCTTATTGAAACATCGCCAAATTGGGGATTTAACATTAATTCGATCGGATAATATACCTTCCACTTATTATATTCTCGAAAATATCATTACTGCTACTAATTATTACATTTTATGTTTTATTAATTTAATATTATTTTTATTTATGTTCTTTGTTCATGTTCCATGAACTCCTGTTTATTTTCTAATTTTGTTACTGGGCTTATAATTTATAAATCATTTTATCACCCATTCCTCTTCAAGTTATTATATAAGACAAATAAAAATAACGCGTCAAGCTATAGTTGGGATTCGGGTAAGAGAAAAAAAAGTCCGTCACGCAGGAGCTGCATAACTAAGAACTTTCCTCAGAATTGGGTAGGGTCGAGTGCATTCCTAAATAATTTGCTTAAAATAACCTATACAGATAAATAAAATAAAAATATAAATAGCTCTGCTCATTTAAATTTATTATGAGCACCTTTTTCAATTATTACTTTTGTAATTAATTTTCTTCCAGAGTTTTGTGTATGCGGAGTACTACACTAAGTAATAAATACACGAAGCTTCACATTTTCGTCTACTGATCGTGATGAATAAAATATAATAAAAATTACGACTGGTATTGGCAAATAACTACTTTGCCTCCAGGGTAACCCCCCCCCCCTCCTGATGAACCAATTTAGTTTATTTTTACAACACATTTTTCACTTCAGTTGACCAGAAAGAATACCAAGTTTCGTTGAAATATAACAAAAATTACTACTTTTATTGGCAAATAACTACTTTGGCTCCGGAGTAAACCCCCCCTCCA
Organism: Gonocerus acuteangulatus; assembly: GCA_946811695.1. Classification (NCBI taxonomy): domain Eukaryota; kingdom Metazoa; phylum Arthropoda; class Insecta; order Hemiptera; family Coreidae; genus Gonocerus; species Gonocerus acuteangulatus. The sequence goes on along the minus strand of OX328128.1, from coordinate 86,144,600 downwards.
GATGGACCGATTTTGTTGGTTAACGAACTAGTTCAATCGTTTGATGAGGGAATACTATATACCAAGTTTCGTTGAAATATAACAAAAATTACGACTTTTATTGGCAAATAACTACTTTGGCTCCGGAGTAACCTCCCCCCCCCCTTCAGATGGACCGATTTTGTTGGTTAACGAACTCGTTCAATCGTTTGATGAGGGAATACTATGTACCAAGTTTCGTGGCGAAAAAAACAAAAACTCTGGCCTCTATCGTATTAACCGACACATATATAACTATATATGCATATATATATATATATATATATATATATATATATATATATATATATATAAACATATATATATATATATAAACATATATATATATATATATTTTAACTGGGGTCATTTACGTAGCATCGATAAAGATTCGAAGAAATTTTTCAAAAATTCCGTCATGAGTGCAACCTCAATAGCTACTTTTCCTTTGGAGGAAAGTGCTAAAAGAAGAAAATGTTAGATTTTTAAGCAAAACCACCGTGGTGGCTGAACAGAATCACATGTGCCACCACTACCTGGTCACAGTTCAATCATCAGAATCAGCAGCATCAGAACCAACTGTGTCGGCATACAATCTATCTGCGTTTAGCCGTTAAAATTGGCGTAAGCATTGGATACATCATTTTTTTGTGATAGAAGTGCAAAAGAAACATTTTTACTCAATGTGAAGTAAGTTCTATACTTAAGCTTCTCTTGATAAGCTTCCGGGATTTTTGAAAGATAAGACTACAGGAGAAAATGAAAGGACCGATTTTGACCAAACTTGGCACAAAGGTAGGTCTTAATTTGGGGAGTGTCGTAGGCTAAGTCAAAAACGTCTACCAGCTGTCTGTCTGTATGATTGTTCCTTATACCAATCCACACAGTTTCACCGATTTTGACCAAACTTGGCACACATGTAGGTCTTGATCCGGGGAAGTGTCATAGGCTTGGTTGAAGTCGTCTAGGGGACTCACAGTTCGGAGGTCACGTGTTGGAAACTGTGAACCCCAAAAGTTACAGATTTGCGTTATTAGATTTTAATATTTCTTATTTGGTATCTAATTTATTTTTTCTTTTATAGATGCATAATGTAGGTTTAGCATGGCACGCCGGGTAACAGCTAGTCTCATTATAAAAATAAAACGTTAATTGACCATCTTGACTTTATTATATAATTTGAAATATTAAATCCCAAAAAAAACATAAATGTGAAATAGAGGCCAAGTTCCTCCCCCACAAAGAAACACTCCCTTCCCCAAAAAGCGAGAAATATCTCCTCCTAAAACCTCCAAAAAACGCCTTACCATCCTACACTCCAAAAAAAGTAGTATGAGTTGGTGTATTAGGTGTACCATATTTTCAACCAAAAATATTTGCCAATACAAGAGATGATACAAGAAAGAAATGTCCAAGTTCATTACTTAGAAGACCTCGTAATTACTTACTAAGAACAGTAAAGACACTTCAACTGACCTTTAAAAACAACAATAAAAATACTTATATCCAGTTACTAAAATATCACTTTCCTCAACCAGGTATATTCTTAAACTTGGCAATGTTTTTTTTGTGCCGAAATTATATTTAGAGAGAAAAATAAACATTGCCAAGTTTAAGAATATACCTGGTTGAGGAAAGTGATATTTTAGTACCTCGATATAAGTATTTTATTGTTGTTTTTAAAGGTCAGTTGAAGTGTCTTTACTGTTCTTAGTAAGTAATTACGAGGCCTTCTAAGTAATGAACTTGGACATTTCTTTCTTGTATCATCTCTTGTATTGGCAAATATTTTTGGTTGAAAATATGGTACACCTAATACACCAACTCATACTACTTTTTTTGGAGTGTAGGATGGTAAGGCGTTTTTTGGAGGTTTTAGGAGGAGATATTTCTCGCTTTTTGGGGAAGGGAGTGTTTCTTTGTGGGGGAGGAACTTGGCCTCTATTTCACATTTATGTTTTTTTTGGGATCTCATTACTTTTTTCTAAGTATTAAATAAAATTTAGTTGCCACATACCTACTGTTTTTTTTACTTCATATAAAACCAGGGTCTTTGGATTCTGCATAAAGTTCTCCTTAATGCTTGATATTTGATACCAATAATCAACCTACATACATCTAATCACTAGACTAGAAAAGTTAGAAGCTTTTCCAGATGACATTACTCTAGAGGTCAAATTGATTGCTCGCCTAACTAAACTATTACACTGTAAAACACAGGAACCTTATCCCGAGGATAAAGATCACCACAAGGAAAGTGTAGAAGGCCTTCAAGAAAAAGAAAAGAACCAAGACGATACATTTTGGGTTTGTGATCCTAAACTTTGTAATTTAGATGACTCGACTTTGAAAAACTTAGTATCTGCTTTGAAGTATATTATGCAGTTAACCCCTACGACTTTATTTACTACATTTAAGAAAGAAGTCACACGTGTTGTTGTTAAGATGCATCGAAATGTTTCTTAAACATCAAATATAGGTTCTCCTTACCAGGACGATTCATTTGATACCCCACATGATGGGTTTCAGAAGGAATGATGGTTTTCCGATGGGACAAAAAGTACAAAACGTCGAAGGTAATATGACACTCCCGGACCAAGACCTACCTGCGTGCCAAGTTTGGTCAAAATAGGCCAAACGGTGTGAATTTGTGTAAGGAGCGAAAATGCAGACAGACAGCTGAAAGAACTTTTTTACCTATCCTAGTGCATTTCCCGTATCAAGACCAACCTGTGTCCCAAGTTTGGTCAAAATAGGCCAAACGGTGTGAATTTGTGTAAGGAGCGAACATGCAGACAGACAGCTGAAAGAACTTTTTTACCTATCCTAGTGCATTTCCCGTATCAAGACCTACCTGCGTGCCAAGTTTGGTCAAAATAGGCCAAACGGTGTGAATTTGTGTAAGGAGCGAACATGCAGACAGACAGCTGAAAGAACTTTTTTACCTATCCTAGTGCATTTCCCGTATCAAGACCCACCTTTGTCCCAAGTTTGGTCAACATAGGCCAAACGGTGTGAATTTGTGTAAGGAACGAACATGTAGACAGACAGCTGAAAGTCCTTTTTTACCTATCCTAGTGCATTCCCCGGACCAAGACCTACCTGTGTGCCAAGTTTGGTCAAAATCGGTCAAACGGTGTGAATTTGTGTAAGGAACAAACATGGAGACAGACGGCTGATAGACGATTGTGGCCTAGCCTTTGACACTACCCGGATAAAGACCTACCTGTGTACCATGTTTGGTCAAAATCGGTCAAATCGTGTGGATTTGTATAAGGAATTAACAGTTAGGCAAACAGCTGATAGACGATATTGAACTAGCCTATGATTCTCCCCGTATCAAGACCCATCTGTGTCCCAAGTTTGGTCAAAAACGATCAAACGGTTCGGATTTATATAAGGGACAAACATACAGACAGACAGCTGGTGTACGATTTTTACCAAGTCTATATGCGCCTAAATGTTTCTTAATATAGGTTCTTCATACCGAGACGATTCATTTGATACCCCACATCATGGGTTTCGGACGAAACGATGGGTTTACGAAGGAAGTACAAAACTGGCGCGCCCCCGCCCCGGAAGCAGCGTCAAGCACAACTTTTCAGGATTTTTCGATTTTTTCCTTTAATAACACCTTAATATCTATCATCCTGCAAAATTTCAAGTCTCTAGTATCATGGGAAGTGCCTAATAATTTTGATGAGTCAGTGAGTGAGTGAGTGAGTCCTATAAATCCCGATTTTCGTTCGCTTATATCTCAGAAACTATTCGAGGTAGAATTATGAAAATTTCCAGTTTTACTCACATCTAGTAGTATAATACCTCTGTAAAATTTCATAACTTTATCTTTACCTGGTTGAAAGTTATGACAGAGTAAAAATCGGCTCTAAGACCTCCTGTAATATACACACAGTATGCTTAGGCCGGAACTTGGCCTGGCGCACTACCGTGCGCCTAGATTGCGTTTAGAACACTAATTTTCAAAAAATGAACTTTATTTAATAAATTAATCCCAAATAGTTTTGTACCTTTAGTTCCTTATCAAGAAGATTATTTTAAGCTGATTTCCTAAGAACGACAAAATATTTGAAAATATTGAAAATATTTTGAATATTTTCATTTGAATTGATGACACCGGTGTTATTATTTTATTCCTAGGTACTTATTATTACTGCCAATTACAATTTTAGTTTTTGTTATCGTACAATAATATACCAACATAACCTTACCCCTTTCTGCTGTTAGCTGCTTCTCCGGTAACCTTATGGTAGGTGCTTGGAGTATTACAGGATCACTCTTTCCTTTACCGTTCACGCTGTAGATCCTAGCTTCGTAGACAATACCAGGCTGCAGGCCGTAAACCATCCATCTGCAAGTAGAAGAATATATCTATGCATTTACAACAAGAATAATTAAACAAATATAAAATGTCCACAATTAGTAGTTATAAGCATACGGAAAACGAAAAGAACAGAAATACAAATGAAACAAATAGTACTTCATAACTAAAAGCGAATAGTAAACCTTTACTACAATTGCATGGAATTAGATCAGCTATGGGCAACCTTTGACAAGTTTTGGGCCAACCTTGTTAGGGTCCGCATGGTAGTTGCAAGTAATCCTTAAGGGAGTTTTAAAGACGGTTTTAAAGGAGTCAAGACCAACAAGCTCATTAAACATACCTAATTATTATGAAATGTGAGTAACAACACAGTAATGCCTGAGACATATTTCAAAAATATTCGTAAAAAAAAAAAAAGGTAAGAAATGATACAAAAAATGTAAAATCCTTACAAAAGAATAGCAATTAGTCGTTCTATGAATTGATGTGTTCAGTTTCGTTCTAAGAAAACAAGGCAAGAAACAATGAATTGGACGAACACTTCTATAGCCTGAATCTGCCATTGTTCCATAAGTGGAACATTCAAATTAAAATTAAAAAAAAAAAAAAAAACCATTCTTAGAATTTTTTTATTTACGTTTTCTAAACTGCAATATTTTCAGTAATCCATCACAATCAATTAAATCAACACTCAAATTTGATTTAATTGTTGTAACATTGAAAAAAAAATAATGAGTACACCTCTCGACACTAAAAAATTAGAAAATTTAACTTTTTTTCCGAACTAAAAGTGATAAAATCTTTATTCCAACAATTTAAAAAAAAAAAAAAAAAAAAAACATTTCAACTTTTGTTTTGATGGGTAAAATTTGTATTTGTTGAAAAATAATTATTAAGTTGGCCAAAAAAATTGATTATTACATGTTCCACTTCTGGAACAATGACAACCAAAAAGTTAAATTATTTTAGCTTAAATTATTTAGCCCACTATTGCTGTGGAGCTCTTCAAGTTAATAAAATAAATTAATGAAAAAATGTCACTTTGACCCTGATGTCATGATTTATTGATTGTAATATGAAATCAAAGCAGATATTTCTGTTATTTATATAACCAACCAGGATGAGGAAGTCTGGAATATTAGCTCTTTCCTCATTACCTTTTCCTTCATTCCAGGGAATCGGAAGTAAAGTCCGATTAGGTCATAGATCCGGAGTACTGATGAATGTCTTTATTTCAATAACCTACACAAATAAATAAAAAGTCCGACTCGCGGGAACTGCATCATCTTAGCGCGGTCCCGTTCTTATCCCTAATGTCATTTGGAAAGGTTAAAATAGAAACAGATATAATTTTGGTTAGACCTTTCAAGGAAAAATATGTCTATTTTACAAAAAAAAAAAAAAAAAAGAAGAATTTTGACTGCAGATTGTCTTTGAAATTACCTTGATGTTGCGCCGATGGGCTGAAACTGACCTCGGATTCGAATTCAGCGACCTTCTAAACCAGAGATGGGCATAATTTTATTTATAAATAAAAATACGAATTTATTCGTACTTCATATATTTGTGAATACGAATATAAATAAATTTGTATTCATAAGTGTGAATACGAATTTATTTTTATTCACAGAAATTAAATATATAAATACAAATAAAATTTTATTCGCAAATTTTTCTGCGAATACAAATAAATTGACAGAAAACTAGTAAATAATCACAAAAAATGTGAATATTTACCAAAAATCAAGTTATTACAAAAAAAAATCACATTAAAATATACGAATAAAAATTTATTCACATTATAATTTGCGAATAAAAATTTTTCACAATAAAATTCGCAAATAAATCATGAATTTATTCGTATTAAGATGATATTACGAAAGTTATTGAAGGTGATCTTTTTTGTGTTGATTTTTTGTTTACCCCGAGTCCGCCGCGGGACCACCAGCCATGCTGCAGGGACACAGTTTGTCATCTGTACCTCCATCAAAAAACCTTCAATAACTTTCGTAATATCATCTTAATACGAGTAAATTCATAATTTATTTGCGAATTTTATTGTGAATACATTTTTATTCACAAATTATAATGCGAATAAATTTTTATTGGTATATTTTAATGTGTTTTTTTTTTAATCACTTGATTTTTGGTAAATATTCACATTTTTTGTGATTATTTACAATTTTTTCTGTGAATTTATTTTTATTCGCAGAAAAATTTGCGAATAAAATTTTATTTGTATTTTTATATTTAATATATGTGAATAAAAATAAATTCGTATTCACACTTATGAATACGAATTTATTTATATTCGTATTCACAAATATATGAAGTACGAATTTATTTATATTCGTATTCACAAATGTATAAAGTACGAATTTATTTATATTAGTATTCACAAATGTATAAAGTACGAATAAATTCGTATTTTTATTTATAAATAAAATTATGCCCATCTCTGTTCTAAACCAAGGAAGCTCTAGTTATTTCTTCTTAGGCCCTCCATGGTTTTGTGGGTCCTTGAATTCCAATCCGATGTCTGTTTTGCCCCAAAGGCGCAAAATCAAGGTAATTTCAAAGACAAATATGTTTATTTTGCAAAGAAATGAATCTGGAGTCAAAAATTCATTATTGCAAAATTGACATATTTATCCTTGAAAGGACCTTTTTTTTTTTTGCACCGATGGGCGAAATAGACCTCGGATTGGAATTCAGGGACCCTCAAAACCATGGAAGCTCTAGTTATTTCTTCTTGAACGACTTCATACGAAATTTGACCTTCAAATGCTCTTAAACCTGACGTGCTGGGGTGAAACAGACTCCGGATTAGGATTCAGCCTGTCGAAATACATAGTCTTTGGAAAATAATATTTTTTTTGTGTGCCTATATAATTAAGAATTATTCGGGACTTGCTAAGATAAGACAGTTCCATCTACCGATACTTTTCACTATTTCAATATTCTGCAATTATTTTCATTCAGCAGGAAAAACATAAATAAAAGGTAGGAATGATAAAACTATTTTGATCCTTGATAAGCACCGGCTATAACAAAAGTTTGTTTATATTTCAATTATAAGTTTAATTAAATAAGTTCCTTGAGGAAATTCTTCAGCTGAGCTTTTAAAGGCTTTAATACTATTTTCCTGCTCCTCAATTATCGACGCTACTCCAATCATTTCTCAACTTCATTCTATATTTAATTATCAAACTTTGAGGAAGTAAATTATAGAAAATTGTTTTAAAAGATAAAGTAGTAGTTTCTCGAAACACTTCCTACTAAGTCCATTTTTTAAACACTTTCAAGGTCAGGATATATTTAATGGCTGCCAGGCTGTGGTAGTATAGGCCTTGGCATAGGCAGAAATACATATTATAGTGTCCAAGGTCATATAACGATGGTTTTAGAGTGTTTTCGGTCTTTGAAACTATATATATATATATATATATATATATATTGTTTTAAGTTACTTCGCTGGGGTTGAAATGATTGATTTGTGAGACGGCTTCTCTCTCCAGCTGTGTTCTTCCTCTCCTTACTGCAATATTTCGTCGGGTTCATCTCCGACTTCTTCAGGCTGCTATGTGTCGTCCTCGGTGGTCAGCAAGAGTAAGGATAAGCAGCGGTTACAAGACCAGGGTGTTTACCTTCTACCGTGCGACTGTGGGAAGGTGTATGTAGGTCAAACTGGTAAGAAGGTGGTCACCCGGATCGGACAACACGCTGCTGACGCTGCGGACAACAGGCTGGGGCGCACCAAAACTTCTGCGGTGGCAACACACGGAGAAGAGTGCCCCAAGCAAGTATTATTCGACCGAGCCAAGACCTTAGCCAAGGAGACAAGGACACTTATGACAAGGAGACTTATTAGAGAAGCCATAGAAATATATAAGCATCCGGTGAACTTCAATAGGGAAGATGGCCTCATCCTCCCGGACATTTGGCGGCCCATCCTTAAGAAGACAGAGGAGAAAACAAGGACTGAAACCAGCGCCCCACACGGACCACTGATGAACTACAGACGACGGACGAACGACGAAGACAGTTCTCGAGCCCTATTGGCCCACGGACCCCCTACACCATTGGCCCGCATAGTCTACGAAGCAGGGCTATAAAGGAGGGAAATTCAGGGAAAAAATCATTCATTCAACAACACATTCCTCCATGAAGTTCAGTGCTGAACACATCGCCTGTTTACTTGGAACTCTTCTACCTCGTCACAGCTCTAGTGCATTCGCCGGCAGCTCTCCAGTGACCTCCAGTAGGACCAGCTACTCAAGAAGCTAGGCCCCGAGCACCCGCTCGGTCAGTAAGCTCGTAAGAGCAGAAGCGCCTGGTGTAGCAGCCAGGACCAGCAGCAGTCGCAGAAGAAGAGAGTAAGGGGCACATCCAGGATCCCTAAACAAGCCGTTGGGTCCGGACCCACAAGGGAATTGTTAAGGGGTTCTGCATTCCGGGGTACCCTCACTCTGACTCGCCTCTCTCTCTTTTACCCCCTCTTCACACCACGCCCACCCCCCACCATGTTTTCACATGAGCACCCACACACAACCCACCAAACACGCTCTGACACACCACTCCCCACCAACAGTCAACACAAGCCTTTAGCAACCATGTCACAAAAACAGCTCACTGAAACTCTTGCCAGCAGGACACTCACTTCAGAAGAATTAGAAAAACTCTTCACCCTATTAGCCCCTGAATCTCCCATGGAGCAGGGAGTAGACACAGCAGATTTCCCTGCCCTCCCCCCAGTACACAAACGTCCTATAGTTTCTAGCTCAGATAGTGAAACGGGCACCGATAGTGAAATTCTTACCGAGGTTAAACTAAAAAGGCATAAACAAAGGAAGGTTACGCCAAAACCCCAGAACACCACCAACACACCACCCCCGATCCCTACACATAACACATACAAACCTCTGACCAAGATTAAGCCCCCACCAATAGTATTGCCCCCTCACTACACGGACGCAAACAGCCTCATTAGAAAACTTAACACAGCCGGTTGCAAGAATTATACTGTACAACGCTGTAAAACCGGGAACAAAATATTTGCCCAAGACATCAAGACTCATGAACTCATTAGAAACCAACTGACAAATAACAAGACACAATTTTTCACCTACACACCGAAGGGCTCCCCTAAAAATCAACTATTCGTACTCCTCGGGATGGACTTAGACCACCCGCTGGACAACATTGCCGCGCAGCTCAACACGGAACATATCGTGTCCGTGAAAAGAATGAGCAAGACTCAAACCGACGGTACTAGGGTCCCCATTCCCCCCCTTCTTTGTATCTTTTCGCACAAGTTTAACCCATCACACCTCAAATCGATTACCTCGATCGATCAAATCAAAATTCACTTTAAACCTTACAGGGAGGACAAAGGCATCTCCCAGTGTTTTAGGTGTCAGCGCTTCGGGCACACCAAAAACAATTGTAATCTCCGCGAGCGCTGTGTCCGTTGTGGCAGTAACCACACATCCAAGGATTGTGATCGAGTCCAAAACGCCCTAAAATGCACCAACTGTGGTGAACAGCATCCCGCCTCCTACAGGCTATGTACAGCCCGGCTCCAACTCCTTGAGAAGAGCCGAACAGCCCGCCAGACTATAGTAGGCCCCCCGGCTAACATACTGACACGCACATATCGCACAGTTGACCCTGGTTTCAACTACTCAAACGCATTCGCAGGACACACATCACAATTACCCCCACCACCACCCACACAAGCACTTCCACCCAGAAACACTCCCCCACAACAGAACCCCCGACCAGCTCTGCTGCCCACTCCACCAACACCACCCACTTACCAATTACGCACACATAACACACCACCACAACACACAAGTGACGGTACACCAGCATGGGTAGAACGACTCACTAACACAATGACTGACATGATGTCCATGCTCATGTCACAAGTACGTTCACTAGTAGAACTCATGACTAAACTGATCTCGACAAAATGACCGGACACACCATACTAAATCTTAACACAAACGGACTTACTCCAAAACTACAAGACGTGGACTTACTTCTACGACAAATACAGCCCACAGTATTCATACTAACCGACACACGACTGACCAGAGGTAGTTACGCACACTTTCAAGGCTATACACTTCTCCGGCACGACATGGACGACATGGTACACGCTATCAACGGATAGACCCAATCATAGACCCAGACGAATACAATTTTGTTCTGACAATTATAGTTAAACTGAACAAGACGTACAAACTGACCGCATACTATCGGAGACCGAGAGGACGACTTTCACGATTGGGACTTCTCCTTTCAGAAATTTCGACAGACAGACGACACATACTCATAGGTGACCTGAACGCTAGACACACTGCCTGGCATAATACGAAAAACAACCCCGCAGGGACTAAGCTGACTAAATACCCCCTGACAGTCATACACCCAGGCACACACACATTCAGACACTTTGCAGATCCCAGCATGACTTCAACGATCGACTTGCTAGTTACGCGACAACCACACGTAATAACCGCGTGCACCGCACTCGATTTTATCACATCAGACCACAGGCCGGTCTTATACGAACTACACGGGCACATCCCCACACCCACAGCCACAAACTACCACTACAGTAAGGCAGACTGGCACAAATACAAACACCTCATACACGAACACCCCCCCCCCCTATCACACCCATACAAGACACACAAATTCTCGACGAGGCCATTAAATAATTCACAGACACAATCACCTTCGCGGCCGACTCGAGCATTCCTAAGTTCGCGCCAGCACCTCCAAATCTTAGGAAACCACCACAACACATTCTCACACTCATCAAACAACGAAACAATATCAAAAACATTTGGTACAGAACACGAGATAGGCATTATAAAACTGCACTAAACTCACTCACTACACAAATACGCACACTCATGTCACAATGGAAGACGTCCATGTGGCATGAGAAACTCAGGCAGACACATGGTGACTTTAGGCAATTCTGGAGGCTCATACGAACACGCACGCAAAAGACTAACACAATAAAAATACACAGACAAGATACGCTACTAGACGAAAAAGACCAGGCGGACATACTCGCTACTTACTACACACATGACGCTCAGACTCGCAACAAAGACCGTACACCTGAATACAGACTTACACTACAAGACAATTACATGTACGTCTCACCAAAACAACTGACAGCCATACTCAGACAGACACGAGGGAATAAATCCCCAGGACATGACGGACTACAGTACATATTACTTAAACAGTTACCGAGAAGAGGACTACACTATCTCGTACACATCTATAACACATGCCTCCACCTCAGACACTTCCCCGAACACTGGAGACACGCCATCATCACTCCACTACTCATACCTAACAAAAAGGGCGATACACCTGAACACTACAGACCCATAAGCCTACTGCCTCATTTATCAAAAGTGTATGAAAAGATCATACTGAGATATCTGAAAGACTTTTGCGCAGAGGAGGATATAATCCCTGCTGAGCAGTTCGGTTTCCGCCCTGCACACAGTTCAGAACACCAGCTAGTAAGGCTCCAATCACACATCACAAACAACATGCTCATGAACCGGACTACAGCACTCATATCGATTGACTGTACGAAAGCTTTTGACTCTGTTTCACATAATATACTTATGCAGCAACTCATAACTTACGGATGTCCAGAACAACTCTATAACACAATACACTCTTTCCTATACGGACGTACTATGACGGTTAGGGTAGGGGCAAGCCTCTCCAGCACACACCCAATCCCCTGCGGTGTACCACAGGGGTCAGTACTCGCACCAACACTCTTTTCCATTTACACATCAGAAATCGTCGGTGAACAGTACCCAAACACAAAAATAGCCGCATACGCCGACGATATCGCGATATAAAGCACATCCATGTCACATTCAAAGGCATTAAAACAAGCTGAAGAGGTTTGCGCAGACGTAGTAGACGAACTGCGACGAATACACATCACAGTTAACCCGACCAAGACTGACGCACTACTCTTCGCCTTTCATGGCAATTCAACACGAGCACGCCCCAAGTATTTCACGGTTAGAAACAAAAGAAACAAGTTAAAAAGACATATCAATTACTTGGGGATACACTTAGGAACACACCTCAGTTTTCACACACACTTTACCAAGAAGCTAAAGCTTGTCAGGACGAAAGTCCGCTCTCTTGGTTACTTACTCAATTCATCAAACCTCTCACTCAGACTGAAGCTACTCATATACAAAGGAGTCTTACGACCGGCACTTCTATACGGCACACCACTCTTTCGGTTTCTGAACCCTACCATACTCAGAACACTACAATCTTTTCAGAACCGAATACTCAAAACAGTCACACGGAGCACCTCACACAATAAACTCAAAGCCTCTGACTTACACAAACTCTTAGAACTCCCTACAGTTTCAGAATTCATAAAACGACGTCACATCAAATTCTTTGACGGACTTAAGTACCATGACAATCCACTTTTTAACGACATCACACCACCTGGACGACCAGGACGCTGGCAAGGACCAACTGAGTTCACACGACGACTAGTAGACGTACTAGAACATAACACATTTTAGAACACGCTAGGAACAATCCAACAAACACAAGTTACACTGACACATGACACTTAAGACAGTTTAACTGACCTTCTTCCCCTTTCTTCTTTCTTCTACTCTCCGACTATCTTTCGTTTTACCTCCTCCTCTATCGCTGTGCCCCACACAGCACATTACACATACCTCCCTTTGGGAATCCTACACATTTTTCTCCTTTACTTACCGCCTTCAAGTGCATTAATGCAGAATAAGGACACCTCCTCCATCATCCTCCCTCTACCTGTGGCCCTTACGCACACCTGTTGCGTTCGAGGTCCTTAGTTTTCTTTTGCGTTCCTGCACGTTTTCTTTCACTTTTCGCTTTCATCATGCCCTTCCTTGCATGCTTTTTATTTCTCTTTTTCTCTTAAGTGGGGTTAGGAAAAAAAAAAAAAAAAAGAAGGAAAAAATCATTCCCTTGACAACCACCGAGGACGACACAATAGCAGCCTGAATAAGTCGGAGATTAACCCGACGAAATATTGCAGTAAGGAGAGGAACAACACCGCTGGAGAGAGAAGCCGTCTCACAAATCAATCATATAAATATATATATATATATATATATATATATATATATATATATGTATATATATATATATATGTATATATATATATATATGTATATATATATATATATATATATATATATGTATATATATATATACATATATATATATATGAATAAGTTTAAAACTCAGCCGCCCTCTAGATGGGTAGAATTAGAGATGGGTAGTCTGATAAATCTTTCAAATTATTTTTTATTATCCAATTTAATGCAAAGTTTCGAAATTCGTTGTCCTTCTTCAGGCATAATAATGTAATTTCACAATTTTAAGTAATGTTAGTTCTAAATTATCACTCACATGTTATTGTATTTAATCGTTAGACAATCTCTCTCCTTCTCTCTCTCTCTCTCTCTATGTATATATATATATATATATATATATATATATATATATATATATATATATAATATATATATATATATACACTCAGTCAAAAAAGTTTCCATACACCCAAAAATAATGGAAATAAAGGAATTCAAGAAATGTGCAATAGTATTATTTGTATAGCAATTTTTTATTTTTAACATATATAAGTGTATTTATTGCAATAATTAGTAAATTAATATTAAATTTATCATAATTTAAAAAATGTATGCCAAAAAAGTTTCCATACATTATAAACATTAATCCTATTTTTTGTACTAAAACCCTCTTTCAAGTCTTAGTTGTATACAACTTATCTCTTCCCGTAATTCTCGGTCGAGTATTAGATTTACTTGTGTCTGTGAGAGACTGATTCCCTTTATAATGCGTGTTTCTCGTGCTAATGGTTCGCTACCATAAACAGGCCTTGTCGCTTCGAAAACTTGCATAATTTTAAATAAATTATATGCAACAGTACAATATGTGCTCAAAAGGCATACAGATTTATAATCTTTGGAGGATAGACCACGGACGGGAAGACCAAGGAGTCACCACAGGAGGTTCATCCTAGCTGGAATTAATAAAGATCCTCACACATCATTGACCACTGAAATAATTAGAGACTATGGGGGGGGGACTATGGGGACAAGTCCTAGTCAGGAACTGTTAGAAATGTGGTAAGAAAGGAAGGATTCAGGGAGAGGATTGCCAGAAGAAAGCCCTTCATAAGTATGGCCAATCGGAAGAAGCTGC